>VZQC01014231.1:2527809-2546774 GCA_009823505.1 Rhizomys pruinosus | reverse complement strand
AAAAAAAAAAAAAAACCAAAAAAAACAACAACAACAAAACAAAACAATATATATATATATTGTCCTAGTCAAGGCTGGCTTTGAAACTTAGAAAAAAGACATTATACATCAATTTTTTATAGTAAAATCAAGCTTAAAACTTCTAATCAAAAGCTGCACTATACTCATCACTTGTACACGATACATAGTTTGTTTTACTATAATACCCCCACCAGACACATACTGTTAGATTATGAAAAGGTGGATACACCCAGCCCCCAGATAAAAAGGAACATGAGGCTTAAGTCACTCCGGGAACATGATTTACTTTCATGTGGGATTGCCAGTGCAGGTCACCTGCAGATACAGGTGGAACAGGAGCAAGGCAGGGGCAAGATGGCCACTAGGGCCCATCCACTTATAGCAATGGGGGCGGGGCCTCAGGTACAGGGGAAGAGGTCAGAAGATTGACAGCCTCTGGAGAAAGTGGGCACCTGTGTGTCCCTTGAAATTCTGGGAAGCCCAGACCTAACACACACCAATGGATAACTCATGTATAATCTCGACTTCCCACAATATTGAAGAGATGGCTCTTGGACTGCAAGAGCAGTCAGTGCTCTTAACTGCTGAGCCATTTCTCCAGCCCCAGAAAATGTTTTTAAAAAGTAGTCACTGCTGAGCGTGATGGCACACGCTTTTAATCCCAGCACTTGGGAGGCAGAGGCAGGTGGGGATCTCTGTGAGTTCAAGGCCAACCTGGTCTACATAGCGAGCTCCAGGCCAGCTGGGATCAAAGGGAGACCCTGCCTCAAACACACACACACACACACACACACACACACACACACACAAAGGGCCAGGTGGTGGCACCCAGGAAGCAAAGGCAGGTGGACTTCTTGAGTTCAAGGCCAGCCTAGAATACATAGGTAGTTCCAGGCCAGCCAGGACTAAATATACCTTGTCTCAAAAACAAAAAATGAAATGGAAAAGCAGTCACATGTAATAAAGTGAGTAGTGCTCCCCAGCCCCCATCCTTTCTCCTAAAACCTTTTAGCAATTTGTCAAGTAATTTTGGCACAACTGCTGTGTTCCAATTCCAGGAGCTGGGGCCACAGCACTGAAGGGGAAATGCTCTATGCTCTCAGCAGGGTCACCTAGTAATGGGAATTCAGAGAATAAGCAAATGAGTCATACTGTATAATGTACTGTCCAGCTATGGTAAATGCTATAGATGTAAAGAAGCATCTGTATTGCCTGTATGTAGGGAAACAGAGGTAGGAAGATTGCTTTAGTCTAGGAGCTGAGGCCAGCTAGAGTAATAGGGAGGCAGAATCAATAATAATAATAATAATAATAATAATAAAGCAAGGCAAGTTTGTAGAGATAAGGGATGTTCTCTTTTAGAAACAGTAATTGGGTCAAGTGTGATGGCACCCACCTTTAATCCTAGCACTCACAGGACAGAGATGGATCTCTGTGAGATGAAGGCAAGCCTGGTCTACATAGTGAGTCCCAGGCCAGCTGGGGCAGCAGAGGCTCCCTGTGTAAATGATATCCAAATGGGGAATCTCAGTGAGATGAAGAGTAAATCATGAAAACATGAGTGTCTCTTAAAGAATAAAGGGCAGGTGCATAGTCCCACAGACGAGGAGATGCTGGAGTTAAGAGAGACTGGTAGGGGAGGGGGGAGAGGGGTAAAGGGTGGGGATGCAGAGGGAAGAGAAGAAGCCAGACTCTAGCTGTGTATAAACTTGTACTGGACGTTCATAGTGAACATTGGAAATCAAAAGAAAGAAAGAAAGAAAGAAAGAAAGAGAGAGAGAGAGAGAGAGAGAGAGAGAGAGAAAGGAAGAGAAAGGAAGGAAGGAAGGAAGAGAGAAGGAAGGAAGGTTGCCCAGAAGAAAGAAAGAAAAGAGAGAGAGAGAGAAAGAGAGAGAGAGAAGGAAGGAAGGTTGCCCAGATTGCACCTCAGATCAAACAACATTGTGAGACCAGGCCTCACTTCTTGGATAGCTATCTAGGTGATCCTGGCATGCAGCAAATAGACACATCCTCAGTCTGACTTGGAGATGAAGTAAGAAAAAACTGAAAACAAGATGTTTCCAAGGTTATCATAGTTGTACAGCAACACACAGGGACTTGGACCAAATGAGTATAGGGAGAGAGGTTGCTAAAAGGTGGTAGCATTCAAGGGGTCTTTTGTTATTACTGTCATTTTGGTTTGATGTGACAACCCAATCTGGTCTTGAACTGGCAATGTAGCCCAGGCTGCCCTTGAACTTGTAATCCTCCTGCCTCTGCCTTCCAGGTGGTGGGCATGCCTACCCTCAGGATGCATTTTTACAGCATGGCTCACAAGATCTGGAGATGGGTTGGATATGAAAGTAGGGACAAAGCAGAGCATCAAATGACTCCAGCATTTGAGGTCTGAGCACTCCAACCAGTAGGCCATTGTGAAGTGTGACTGTCAGTGAGTACGGTTGTGCAAGGCCAAAGGATGATACCATTTTAGACTGATTAAGATTTATTTATTTATTTTTTTTTTTTAAGACAGGGTCTCCCTGTAGCCCAGCTATCCTGGAACTCATTCTGTAGACCAGGTTGGTCTTGAACTCACAAAGATCCGCCTGCCTCTGCTTCCCAAGTGCTAGGATTAAAGGCGTACGCCACCACGCGCAGCTGAGACTGGTTAAGTTTTAGATGCCCCTAGGAGATCTGTGTGGAAATTAACTATGTCTTATAAAGGAAAACCAAGCGAGAGAACTTGGCATCAGAACACCCAGCCTTGGAAGAATGGGAAGAAATGATAACAGGGGGCTGGAGAGATGGCCTAGCGGTTAAGAGCACCGACTGCTCTTGCAGAGCACCCGGGTTCGATCCCCAGCACCCACATGGCGGCTACAGACTCTGTCTGTAACCCCATTCCAGGAGAACTAACCACAGTTCCAGGGGATCCGCAGACCCTCTTCTGACCAATCCGTGGATTAGCACACGGTGCACAACACTTGCATGCAGACAGTACATTCGCAAAAAATAACTAAATTAAAAAAATATACAGCATGCAAAACATTGGGAAGATTAGGAGGAAATTGAAGACTATTGCTATGAAACCTGCGGGAGGCTACAGTAAGCTTTTCTCACTTTAGTGATTATTTTAAAGTAACTATAGAACTGCTAAATTGGTTCTAATTGTGGTGGTTGAAGAACGAATGTCCTGCCCAAGATGCCCCCAAGCATTTGAACACTTGTTTTCCATTTGCTGGTGCTACTTAAAGAAAGTCATGGAACCTTTATGAAGTGTGGCCATGCTGGAGGAAGCACATCACTGGGCCCAGGCCTCATCCCACTTCCAGTGTGTCTGTTTCCTGTGCCTGATTGAAGATGTGGGTATTCAGCTTTCTGCTCAGGCTGCCTCCTGCCAAGCTTCCCTGCCATGATGAATTCTGCCATAATATATCTTCTGCTATTAGTTGCCTTGGTCACAGTGTTTTATCACAGCAACAGAACATAACCATAGATGATTGCAGATGTCGATGCAAAATAGAGCTTTCACCTCAAAGTGAGTAAGAGGTAGTTTATTCTTGAGTTAAATATAAGTGGCCATGGACTGGGAACATGGATTCAGTTTTTCCCAAATAACATAATCTAAAAATGATTTAATGAAGTATTTAACATTGTAGACCAAAAGGAAGTACTAAATTAAGGCATGTTTCAGGTAGGTGGGTTACAGCCAAGCGGGGACTCTCTGCTTTAAGCTTCAGTGCTGTCTAGGGCCACGCCTGTCTCATGCCTTTCATTTTTTTTTTTTTTTTTTATTTTTTTTGACTTTTTTTTTTTTTTTTTCTCCCTTTAGTCTCAGCTGCCTGGACTCACTTTGTAGACCAGGCTGGCCTTGAACAACAGAGATCGCCTGTCTTTGCCTCCTGAGTGCTGGGACTAAAAGGCATGCACCACCACGCCTGGCTCATGGAGTTCTGATCAGTCGGTAAGCCTTGTAGAATCTTCAACACATGTGAGCTTTTTTTTTTTTTCCCAGTGAACTTCACTTTACAACAGAAAATACTTAAAGTAGATTGTAATAGCAAAGCATCTATTGTCCCTAACACTGGGAATGCTTTTGCTTCAGTTCTTCTTGCTTTCATAGTTTGCCTATGAAAGTCAGTTGTAATTTGATAGGTTTCCCCTTATAGGTCCATTGTTGTTTTTCTCTTAGTGGCTTTAGGATTTGTTTTGTCTTTGTTTTGGGTGTCTAGCATTTAAACTATGATGTGCGTGGAGAATTTCTTTTCTGATCTTGTCTGTTGGGATCTATGTATTCTATGTGCTTCGTGTATTGGTTGGGTTTGTCATTTTTTTTAGTTTGGGGAATTTTCTTTATTCGTTGAAGATCTGATCAAACCATTCTCTTGGGATTCTTCTCCTTCCCTCTATCCCTATGATGTGGAAGGTTTTGATCTTTTCATAGTGTCCCCACAGCTCCTGGTTGTTCCATTTTTGTGTATTTTTAAATTTTTCATAATCTTTCCTTGAGGTTTTTAGTTGTTCTGTGTTATCTTCCAAGTCTGATATGCTTTTTTTTTTTTTTTTTTTTTAAACTTATGGGATACTTTTTTTTTTTTTTTTTTTTTATTTCTGTATGTGTATGAATGTACTGTCTGCATGCAAGTTTGTGCACCCGTTCGTGCAATGCCGCGGAGGTCAGAAGAGGGTTCGTGATTCCCCTGGAACTGGAGTTCTACCTGGAATTGGAGTTTCAGACGGTTCTCGGCCGCCATGTGGGTGCTGGGGATCGAACCCGGTTTCCTCTGTAAGAGCAGTCGGCGCTCTTAAGCTAGGCCATCTCTCCCAGCCCCCCAAGTCGATATTCTTTGTTCTGCTTCCCTCCATTCTGCTTCTGAGGCTTTTTTATTCCTTTCCTCTTGAATGGATGGAAGTGTTGATTTCCTGTTCATTTCTTCTTCTTGATTTCTTTTGTGTTTCTCATTTTTTTTTGGGCTTTTGATCTCTTTTTGTAGTCTTTGTTCGCATGGTTGGTTTTCTTTTCTTTTTCACATGGGATCTTTCAGTGTTTTCTACTTCCTTCTGGAGTCTTGTCATTCTCTCTCTCCCTCTCTCTCTCTCTCTCTTCTCTCTCTTTCTCTTGATTCCTCGTTCTCTTTTCTTAGTTCTTTAATTTGTTCTTTATGATCTTGTAGTTCTTTAGTATGTTCCCATATTGTGTTTCTGATGTCTGTGTCCGTGGGGCATCCCCAGAGGGATCCCACTGCAGGAGTCTTCCATAGGGTTGGTAAAGCTTGGCAGGATTATCCGCCCTTTCCAGTGTAGTCTCTTCTTCGTTATCCTGGCATATGGGCTTCTCCTTGCCTGTTTCCAATTGAGTCCCTAAATGCCTCTTCACTGTGTTGAAGCTTACTTGGCTTCCTCCTTCAGAGTTCTTCTTCGAATCTCAGTTGGCGGGGGTGGGGGTGGGGGGGTGGGTGTGACTTCCACTGGCTCAGAGACTCCAAATCAAACATGTTTTGGCAGATGCATGAGCTCTGGCGGGGTGGGGGAATGGCGGGAACACGGGTCTAGATTTTGATAAAACAATAAAAAATAAATTTATGTGAAAAAAAATAGCAAAGCATTAGAGACTGTAAAGAAGAATAAGACTTCTAAATTTAGTCATACTTCAAGTTGACCATACCATACATATATTATGATATGTATATAAAATAAAACAAAGGTCAACTGCTAAAAAGGAGATATAATAAAAATAAAGTGAAATTCTAAAAACATTCAAGTAATCTACAAGACAACAAAAAAGAAACATCTGCACACAAATGTTTAGATGGGTTTTTCTCATTAAACAGAAACAGATTATGAAACTCAAAGTTGGATCAGCCCCAGGGCTGGAGAGATGGCCTAGCGTAAGAGCGCGACCGCTCCTGGCAGAGGAACCCGGGTTTGATCCCAGAACCCCATGGTGGCAGAGAACGTCTGAAACTCCAGTTCCAGAGAACTCCAGCCCAGGGGAATCCGAGACCCTCATCTTCTACCTCTGCGCATGCACGACACGGTGCACAGACTTGCATGCAGACAGTACATTCATACACATACAGAAAGTAATAAAATAAAAAAATTTTAAAAAATTGATCAGCCCTACATGTATAAAACTTTCAGAATAAAACATACGAATGATTCATCATGATCTTGGATTGAGAAGATTTCTTACGATCTGAAACTGCAACCACATCAGTAATAGCAAGGAAATAGATAAACTGTGTATCATCACAGTGCCAACCTTCTATTTGCATAGATCCTTTAAGAAAGTGAAAAGCCTCAGAAGAAGTTGCCATACCAAAAAAAAAAAAAAAAAAAAGGAAATGAAAGGCAAGCACAGGCATGGTGCTGCACGCCTTTAATCCCAGCACTTGGGAGGCAGAGGCAGACTGATCTCTTGAGTTCAAGGCCAGCCTGGTTTACATAGTGAGTTCCAGTCCAGCTGGGGCTACAGGGAGACCCTGTCTCAAAAATACAAAAATACAACATCAACAAAAAATGAAAGGCAATTTACAGAAAAGCAACTTACAGAAAGGAAATTACTTTTGAAAATCTTGCATGTGCTCATTTGGAAGGAACTAGTTTGTAGAATAAAGAGTTTTTATGCATCTAATAATGAAAAAATAACTTAGAGAAAAATATGGGCAGAGAATCTGGATAGATAGAAATGACGGTGAACAGTAAACATGTGAAAACATCTGGGGACTAAGCCTAGGGTCCCCCCTGCTGGGCAAGTATTCTACCATTGAGCGACACTCCTAGCTCCTGAAATGATTTTGTTTTATTTGTTTGTTTTTGACAGGGCCTTCCTAGTAACAGCCTACCTGTAAGTCACTATGTGGACCAGGCTGGCTTTGATCTAACAGAGATCCACCTGCCTCTGAGTGCTGTAATTAAAGGCATGCACACAACACCTGGCTTATTTGTTTTTTGAGGCATGGTCTCTGTGTCTCAGGCTGGCCTTGAATTTTCTGTGTAGGCCAAGCTGGACATGAACTCAAGATTCTCCTGCCTCAGTCTCCCTAGTGCTAGAATTATAGGCATCATGAAACGATTCTTTTTTTTTTTTTTTTTTTTGGTCTTTTTGAGACAGGGTGTCCCTGTAGCCCCAGCTATCCTAGAATTCACTATCTAGACCAGGGTGGTCTTGAACTCACAGAGATCCACCTGCCTCTGCCTCTGCCTCCCAAGTGCTAGGATTAAAGGCATGCACCACCACACCAGGCTATGAAAAGATTCTTGACAGCATTAAATCAAAACCACTGTGGTATACTCCCTCATATCCACAAGGATATGGCAAGAAACAAAAATTAGTGTTGATGTGGATATAGAGGAATGGGATGTTTTATATATTTTGCTGTGGGGAATGTAAATAGCTACAGTAGCCAGTCTGGAGTGCAATCATAGAGTCCCTGAATTAAATAGAGGTGTCATATTACTCAGCAATCCATTCCTAGGTGCATACATAAGAGCAATAAACCATTTCAGGACAGGAGAGATACCTCAGTGGTTAAGAACACCTAACTAGGGACTGGAGATATGGCCTAGCAGTTAAGAGTGCTGACTGCTCTTGCAGAGAACTGGGGTTTGATCTCCAGCACCCACATGGCAGCTGAGAACTGTCTTTAACTCCAGTTCCAGGGGAATCTGACACCCTCTTCTGACCTCTGAGGCATTGCATGAAATGGATGCACAAACCTACATGCAGACAGTACATTCATACACATAAAAATAAATAAAAATTTAAAAAAGAACACTTAACTGCTCTAGCAGATGACTTGAGTTTGGTTCCCAGAACCTACATGGTAGTTTACAATCACCTGTAATTCCAGTTCTAGGGGATCTAACTCCCACTCCAGCCTTCATGGGCTTCTGCATGGATATGGTGCACATAAAGTCACACAAAAACACATGCATACAGACAAGGATAAGTCTAAAAAAACACATTCATGAAAATATTTGTTCATAGTAGCATTATTAATAATGTCCAAAAATTGAAAACATTTTAAATGTCCATCACCTGATAACTAGTAAATCAAAATTTGTTGTGTCTTTAAAATGGGATAGGATTCAGCATTAAAAAAAAAGATATTAGGTGACTAGGCATGGCACCACATTACAAGTGGCACACACTTGTAATTCCAGCATTAGGGAAGCTGATACAGAGCTACATGTAATTAGAGGGTATGGGAGTACAGGGGGAGAGATCTATAGCCCAGTTGAATCTCTGAATAATTATGCTGTGGGATAATTTAAAATGATTACATACAGTATAATTTTATTTCTGTAGCATTCTTCAAATACAAAATTATAGAAATGGAGACTGGATTTATGGCTACCAGGGCTTAAGTAGGGAGTAGGAGGCACAAGATGGAAGTAAGGGAGGCTGTGTGAAAGTGACTTGGCAAGGTATTGTCCTCATCCCTGTCATGACATCGCTCTGTGAGTTCTCCAAAATGTTACCATTGGAGGAAATGTACCTAACTATGGGTTGTTGTCTAATATATATATATATATATATATATAATCTATTGGTCCTTTAATCATGCGTGGCCGCAATCCACGTGATGTTCTTCACTCCTAGAACCAGGCTGTCAGCTTCACAGGGCTGTAAGCCTCAGAGCTGTCTCCTGCCAGCGGGCTAACAGTTCCTAGGCTGAGCTTCTAGCAAGGAGGGGGGGAGGGAACCGTGAGAAGTGACCCAATGAGAAATGAAAGAAACAGACTCAAAGAGGGTCTGGGAGAAAGACTCAGTTTTATTCATGCTAGCAATTTGTTTATATACTAAAAGCTACTGTGCTCTGGGCAAGGATGTGGGGGGCAGGAGGGAGGGAAGGGCAAGCCACCTTGGCTCCTACCAGGGGCAGCAGAGCTCCTGTTTGTGCAACCAGTAAACTAGAGGTGTGACATTTTGCTCAGTACCTCAAGGAAGGCCATCGGGATCTGGAACTTTGCAGAGATAGGCGAAGCAAGATATACCACAATATCCCGACCTCACAGAGCTACAGATAACTCACAGAGACAACTTGAATGCCCATGGAGATATCAGATACAGACATTCTGGGACAGGACTTGCAGGTCCTGTCTCGAGCCAAAGTTTCATTCCTACACCTAATTCTATTATTTTTAAGTTCTCTATATTATTCTAGTATGTATATGAATCTACCAGCACCTAAAAATTGATTTTAAAGAAATGTCTTTCAAGCCAGATGTGATGGCTCACACCTTTATTTCCTGCATTTGGGAGGCTGAGGCAGGTGAATCTCTATGAGCTCAAGGCCAGCCTGGTGTTCAGTAATGTAAACAGAGCTACATAGTAAGACCTGTCTAGAAAAGAAAAGAATGAAAAGAAAAAAGAGTCTTTCAGAAATATATCCTGAAACATTTACAGATGAGATGATGTTTGGTATATACCTTTAAGGTATTTGGGAAGGAGTGGTTAAGTGTATACATGCACAAAATTGGCCGAATACTGATGATTATTGGCTCTGGATAATAATTATGTGTTGTGGGGCAACCATCCTGGACTCAGACATATTGTGAGCATGTGCAGGCTACCAATCAATCTCCTTAGCACACTAGGCAGAGCAAAGGATGCAGGGCACACTCTGTTTTCAGCTAGCACATGCTCAGAAGTCAGGAGTTGGCTTGCTTGTCAGCATACCCCTCTTCTGAATACACCCCATGAGCTGGGATGACACATTATGGTGTGCAGGTCTAAAACTGGCCATTGGGAGGTGATGTCACATGATGTAGCAGCTGCCTGCCCCGATCCTGTGTAAGTTGCCTGTTACATAGAATAAACGGATTTTCACAGATTTGCACCATCTGACATGGTCCTGGGCTATTTACTGCAAGAATGCTTGGTTGTGGGGCTGTCAACCCCACAGCTGACTCTTCAGATCCTTTGGTTGTGTGAGCCAGGCCCCTCCGAAACCACGTGTTTGGTCAAGGGACTATCAGCTGCACAGCTGTGTCTTTGGTCTCAGGGCCCATCAGCCTTGAGTGTGTGATCTCTTCAGCCTGTCCAGCCATGGGGTCAACAGCCCCACTATGTGTCTTAACTTTCACTTAGAAAATTTTTACAGTAAGTGTTTAAATATATGACAGCAGTACTATTTTTGTTGGCAAGGAAGCATACCACTAGTGCTTGTAAATTAGAAGATCCTCTTTAAAGGAAGTTTAGCAAAATATCTTAAAGTATATCTGTACATCCCATGACCCACTAATTATGTTCCTAGCTACACATTCTAGAGAAAAATTCACACCTATCTACAAGGTAAATGCACAGAAAACTTTGAGATAGGATAATCCCAAATAAACCTAAAAGTAAAATCTTAAAATATATAAACAGCATAAAAGTATATCAATAGAAAAATGGATCTCAACTGGGTAATGAACATGCAGTAGACACATCTTATAGCAGTGAAAGTGAGTGAGAGTATAGTGTCAATGTGGAAAAATTCCAAGATATGATTGTGGAAAAAAGCAAATTACAAATGTATGGCACTTAATTTTTGTTATTTAACAGGATTCAGAATTACCAAGATTAATAAAACATACTATAGGTGTGTCTATGATGGCATTTCCAGAGAGGATTAACTGAGAAAGGAAGAATGTGTGTGACCTCATTCCATGAACGGGGGACCAGGTGGAATAAAAGAGGAAAAAGAGAAAGCCAGTGAAGTGCTGGTATTCACTCTTTCTCTGTTCCAGGGCAGCCATGTTGTATTTGGCTCTGATCTGCCATGCCAGGTGGACGACTTTGGAACTATGAGCCCAATGAATAATTCCTCCCTTTAAGTTGTTCTTAGATATTTTAGTCTCAGTGTTGGGAATGCTAACTAATACAAAATGGTCATTGTATTAATTTATTATTGATGTGTAACAAATTATCTCACAAATTTAGTGGCTTGAAACAACACACACACACATTTACTATGGCATTCTGGACCTTATTTAATTGGCTTCTTCACTCAGAATCTCTCAGCACTAGAATAAATGTGTTGCAGGACTCGATTTTCATTTGTAGGCTCAGCTAAGGAGAAATTTGCTGCCAAGCATCTTCATAATTGGTAGAATTACTTCAAAGGGCCCAGGTTTTATGGTCTGTGGCCTGAGGCTGCCTTCAGGCCCTGGAAGCTAGCCGTAGCTCCTTGCCACATGGGATTTCTCAATATGGAGGCTCAGTGATTAAAGGCACTTGCTGTGAAGTCAGAAAACTTGAATTCAATCCTTGAGTGCCACGCGGTAGAAGGAGAGAACTAATTCTCATAGGTTGTCTTATGACCTCCACACACACTATGACACGTGCATACCCTCTCCACAATAAATAAATGTAATTTATTTTAAAATATTTTATTTATTTTTATTTTGTGTGTATGAGTGTTTTGCTTGCATGTGTATGAGTGCACCCCTGTCATGCAATGCTTACCAAGGACAAAAGAGAGCATCAGATATCCAGCAACTGGAGTTGTGGATGGTTGTTAACTGCCCTGTGGGTAGTTTGAATCAAACCCAGGCCCTCTGCAAGAACAGCCAGTGCTCTTAAATGCTGAGCCATCTCTCTAGCCCCAATAAATGTAATTTAAAAGAGTAATTTAAAAGAGTAATTTAAAAGAGTAATTTAAAAGAGTAATTTAAAAGTAATTTTTTCATTCCAATCTACTAAGACAGTCTTAAGATATAATGATCACTGGAGTCCTATCAGTTTTGCCACATTCTGTTTGTCAGATGAAGTCACAAATCTCTCTGTTGTCAGGGGGAGGGGTTAATATGGGATTAAGGAATGGAATGGAATGGAACACATAGTCATTCTAGTACAGGGGTCTGCAATTGAAGCATAATATGTTTGAAAGTTTATAAGCACATCAGGTGGTTGCAACTGCATGAACTTAAATCTGGAATTTCCATCCTATTCTACTGGTGCATGTATCTGTGTTCCTGTCAGGACCATGTTGTTTTTATTACTGTGGCTCTGTTGTATAACTGGAAATTGGATATGGTAACAATTCCAGCATTATTCTTTTTGACTCTGGATTGTCTTGGCTATCTGGGGACTTTTGCATTTGTATACAACTTTTATGATTGTTTTTTCCTACTCTAGTGAAGAATAGCAGGGGAATTTTGATTGGGATTGCTTTGGATGTGTAAATTGCCTTTGGTAAGATGGTCATTTTCATAATGTTAATTCTACCAATCCATAAGCATGGGAGATATTTTCATCTAATGTCTTTATTCTTCAGTCTCTTTATTCTTTCCCTCTCTCCCTCCCTCCCTCCCTCCCTCCTTTCTTTCTTTCTTTCTTTCTTTCTTTCTTTCTTTCTTTCTCTCTCTCTCTCTCTCTCTCTCTCTCTTTCTTTCTTTCTTTCTTTCTTTCTTTTTTCTTTCTTTTGTCTTTTTGAAACAGGGTCTCCCTGTAGCCCCAGCTGTCCTGAAACTCACCGTGTAGAACAGGCTGACCTTGAACTCATAGAGATCCACCTGCCTCTGCCTCCAAAGTGCTGGGATTAAAGGCATGCACCACCATGCTTAGCTTCAATCTTTCTTTAAATATTTAAAGTTTGGGGCTGGAGAGATGGCTCAGAAGAGCACTGATTGCTCTTTTTTTTTTTTGTCGGTTTATTTATTATTTATTTATTTATTTATTTATTTATTTATTTATTTTTTGGTCTTTTTGAGACAGGGTCTCCCTGTAGCCCCGGCTGTCCTGGAACTCGCTCTGTATACCAGGCTGGCCTTGAACTCACAAAGATCCGCCTGTCTCTGCTTCCCAAGTGCTAGGATTAAAGGCGTGCACCACCACACCTGGCCTGCCTGCTCTTTCAGAAGACCTGGGTTTGGTTCCCAGCCAACAACCATTCATAACTCCTGTTCTTGGGGATCCAAAGCTCTCTTCTGGCATACATGGGCATTGCACAACACAGTGCACTTATGTACATGCAGACAAAACACTCGTACACATAAAGTAAAAATAAAAATGTAAAGATTTACCTGGGTGTAGTGGCACATGCGGCCGAACCCAACCACTGGAGCTTGCAAGGAGATGTCCTCATGCACCACACACCACTTGTTCCCATAGGCCTCTGGTGACTTCGGAGGCTTCACTGCCTCAGTCTTCCCAGCACTAGCTGCAGTTCTGGCCCATGAGGCCAACACTGCCTCAGGGGCAGCAGTGGTCACTACAGTGGTACTGACTTCTTCATACAGAACACGGGGATCACTGAGGACAGACAAATGCGCCTCAGGTGTAAAGATCACTTCAGAAGGAGGAGTCCACTCAGAACGCAGGATTGGCTCCTTTTTCATTTTCAGTTTTTTCTTCACCCTGCCTCTTTGGGTGTGTTAGAAATATTCACATTAGGGTTTTTGGTCTGGGTAAGCATGTTTCCAAAGTCGACTGTATGCCTAAAATTTCTGGCCTTTGCTGTTCAGCTGTAACTTTTGGCACCAACCCTGCAAAACATCCCAGTGAAACTCGTTGACCCAAGGCAGTTTGGTGGGCAAGGGAGGAACTACTATTTTTCTTACCAGGAAGTTTTAGAGTGCCAGTCTGTGCTTTCTCTTTTGGATTAGTAGTGTTGTGACCTTTCACTGACTTTTTTGTTTCATCCCGTGCCAAAGATGTGCTTGTTGACTAGACATTTGTTAGTCTTCCCTTGATTTTTCTGTGCAGTTCCTTTCCTCTCGAATTCTCCATGGCCAGCAGAGATGAAACCTACAAGAGAAAGTTCTTTGATTCTGATCATTCTTGGGCTTACGTTGAAGTAAGACTTTTATTTATTTATTTATTAGTTCATTTGTTTGTATTTATTTATTTTACAGAATCTTCTTAGTTACAGCCTTCCGGGAACTATGTAGACCACGCTGGCCTCCCTCTCACAGAGGCCTGTCTCTGTCTCCCAAGAAATTAAACGTGTGTTGCACCATGCCGGGCATTAAGTAACACTTCTTAAAATCATTATTCTTTGAAATAAGAATAATTATTATGTTTTTTTTTTCTTTAAATAAAGTCTGTCTGAGGGCTGTAGAGATGGCTCAGCAGTTAAGAGGGCTGGCTGTTCTTGTAGAAGACCCAGATTTGAATCCTGGCACCCACATGGTGGCTAACAACTGTCTATAACTCCAGTTCCAGGGGACCTGACACCCTCTTCTGACCTCTGCAGGCACTGCACAACACAGGTGAACTGCACTTACACACATGCAGGCAATACACTCATATACATAAAATAAAAAATAAAGTTTGTCCTCCCAGCTTGGTATGCTGAAGACATTTCAAGGATAAGATTTGAAGAACGTTTGCTTTGAAATTCAGGTATTCTATTACTTGAAGTAAAGAGAGAGTGGATGGTAGAGCAGGAATGCTAAAAAGAGCTTCGTTTTAAAGTAAAATGACCTTGAGTGTTTCCACTATTTCTCTAGGTTTAGAGCAGAGAAATCTTAGACAAGAGGCCTTGAATTAAGTTAAAGTACTTCCAAAGCTATTCAGGCTACTGGTCTCCCTTCTTCAGATGTGGAGTGGTTTTGCAATAGCAGGCTGAGAGTGCTCTTCAGCTGACAGTTTGCACTTTTGTGCTGGATCTCTTGCTTTGAGAGCATTCTCCAGCAGAAGCTTTCTTAGCATTCTTCAAGAGCGTCTGAGCCTGAAAGCAGACTGAAAGAAAGAAAACTGTATTCTTTCAACCTCAAACCCAAAGGATATTCCAAGTAAAACCACATAATTATTTTTTATAATATATCCAATTTTCTATCTAATGTGGATTGGATTATCCATTATATATGTATTGCAGTATCTATTAGGCATTACATCTCTAATGTCTGGGTCAGCTAAGGAATTTATTTATTTATTTATTTATTTATTTTTGGACTTTTTGAGATGGGGTCTCCCTTTTAGTCTCAGGTGGCCTGGAGCTCACTCTGTAGACCAGGCTGGCCTTGAATTCACAGAGATCTGTCTGCCTCTGCCTCCCGAGTGCTGGGATTAAAGGCGTGCACCACCACGCCTGGCTTTATTTTTTATTTTTTAATTATGTGTGTGTGTGTGTGTGTGTGTGTGTGTGTGTGTGCATAAGGTGTGAGTGTAGGTGCCAGTGGAGTTCAAAAGAGGGCATCAGATCCCCTGGAGAGCTGGAGTTCCTGGTGATTCTGAACTATTGGATATGGGTGCAGGAAACCAAAGTCAAATCCTCTAGAAGAGCAGCAACTGCTCTTAACAACTGTGGAGTCATCTCTTCTGCCCCTGCACTTCTTAAATTTGTTTAAAGTTTGAAAATATTCTCTTTCCATTTTTCCCTCAGAAACTTACATCGTTATGGGTCAGACAGAAAAAAGATGAACACTAAAAAATGTAAGGCCGAAAGAGTGCTCTGAGAACCAACCAACCAACCAACCAACCAACCAACCAACCAACCAAATCAACCAACCAACCAACCAACCAAACAAACAAACAAACAAACAAAACAGGACAAGGGCTAGAGAGTGGTCTGATGGGACGTCAAGGAAAGCTCCCCCGAGAGGTAACATTTAACAAGAAATAAAGAGTGGGCCATGTAAGTGTCTGGGAAAACCCTGTCTATCATTTAACAGCTAAGCCCCTGAGTGTGAGTGAGCATGCTTGATGTTCCTGAGGAGCAGCAAGGAGCCCAGTATAAATGGAGAGTGTTGGGAAATGAAGTTGAAGGAACAGCCAAATCCAGGTCACTATGGCCTTATACTTCCTGATTTTATCTATATTTGTATTTTGAATGCAATGTTGGCCTTATTTGTTCTCTGACTTAAGAGGCTCACTCTGTCCTGTGGAGAAAGGTGTCAGGGAGAGCAGTTAGGATAGGCGCTGGGATAGTCAGTATGTACAGATGGGGTCAGAGTTGTGATGCTGACAGCTGTGAGAGCTAGTGGAATTCTGGAATGATTTTTGTAGACAGAGCCATTATTTCCTAACCTATTAGGTAGAGAGATGAGAGCAAAAGACCAGTCAAGGAAGATTCTAAGGATTTTAGCCTGAACCACGGGGCGAACCTTGCCACAAGGGTCATTCACCGCTTGGAAAAGTGTCTCATTTTACAGAGGGAAGACTGAAGAGGAGCATTTTATTTATTTGTTTGTTTGTTTGTTTATTTATTTATATATAATTTATTTATTATGAATTAATTAATTAATCTTCTTGTAGTCCCAGTTGGCTTGGAGCTCACTATGTAGACCAGACTGGCCTTGAATTCACAGAGATCCACCTGCCTCTGCCTCCTGAGTGCTGGGATTAAAGGTGTGCCACAACAGCCAGGTGTCATTTCCTTATTGCTTTAAAGATAATTAAAAAAAAAACCCTTCAAATTTTAGGTTCATTTTTGGAGTAAAACAGATTCTTTAAGCCTGGACACATAGACTGTTTAGACAGTGGCCATGGGTTCAGTCCCCAGCACCACAAACAGAAATAAAGAATTTTTTTGATATTTATAAGGTTATTTCTCAGCTGAAAAATTTCTCTTTTCCTCAGTATTAGCCAGGAGCTTCTAAGTGTTCCATGTTCAGCCTTGAGTGCCACAGTCAGGTGAAAGGATGATGATGTTTTTAATTGCATCTGTATATAGACTCAGCATACAGTAACTGCCTCAGGGGGGTAGAACAAATGCATTTTTTAAACTGCCTTTTTCCTCCTTTGCATATCACCTTGTCCCAAGGTCTGTAAGGAGCCGCAGGCTTTAGCTTCCTTATGCTGAGCTTGCTTACAAGGAAGTTGACTCTGTGAATTGTCACCTCGAGCCTTTTTCCAAGAGCTGGGTGCGGACGTGCAGCAAAAGTCACCAGATACTCCAGCCCGATGTCTCAACTCAGTGATCTTGCAAAAAACAGACCCTCCTCTGACGCCAGATAGCTCGACTAACTGATTAGCCTGTTTCACCCTCTGCCCCCTCCCTTCTTCCTGCTTCACTTCCCGCCTCACTACCCTATAAATTGTATGCTTATCCTGCAATAAACAGAGACCTCGACAAAGAGCTTGCCTGGTCTCGTTCTTCTCTCTCGCTTATCTTTCAGGTTTTGGGGTCTCCCTCGGGTACCTATCGTTACATGACCTGAAGGCAGGGTCATATTGGCGCCTGACGTAGGGGCTCGAGGTAAGAGACCCCTCTACCAGACAAGGAAAAGGAGATCTGGCCGGACGATATCATAAAGAGAGGACGCTTCACCACCCATGGAGCGCAGATCCTTGGGAAAAAAGAGAGGACGCTTCGCCACCCATGGAGCGCAGATCCTCGGGGGAAAAAGAGGTGAGTAGTTCCTTGATCTATTAAAGATGGGCAATTCACTATCTAAGGAAGAAAAGTTTATTCAGTACTTCAAGACAGCTTTCAGGGAGAGACGAAATCAGGTTAAGAAAAAAGATTTAACTAGATTTTTTATATTCATAGGGGATACATGTCCCTGGGTGGTCCTTGATGGGCCCTCAATTCACCCCAAAACATGGAAAAAGGTGAAACAGGATCTTGACTGCATCTTGCAGACTAAGGGACCAGATAGCATTCCTGTCCAGACTTTTACTTACTGGACTGTTATTAATGAGATAATTCAGGATCCCCCCAAACCATACCGATAATTGAAACAACAGAACAATTCCTAAAACCCCTTAGCTGCCCTTCCTCAGCCCTTTCCATTAAGAAGGAGTGTTCCCCATGTCCGTCAGTCATTTTAGAAATCCCATCTGACGACCCAGCATCCGCTTCTCCGAAACCTAAACACCCTAAACTGTCCCCCCTCTATCCACTGCTACCCAAGGAACCTACTGCCCCAGAGGCCAGTGGGGAAGAGCATTTCTGCCAGACATTCCCAATAATAAAAACCCAAAACCCACCTTCTGAAGAAGATATTTATCCCACGGACCATATGTGGCCTGGGATCACCCCCCCACCACCTTACCTTCCATTTCCTGATGTTAAGCCCCTTTTGGAGACCAAAAACCTGCTCACCAATCAAATAACTAATCTGAAACAAGTCCTTGATTTACAGCAAGAACTGTCCACATTAACCTTAAGCATTCAGCAGCTACAATCTAAAATACAAGTTCGTGGCACTCCTGTAGTGCAAACCTTCTCTGCCGTCCCTAAAATAAAACATAAGTCAAGCAGTGTTAAAAAACCTAAGGCTCCTTTTCAAACTTACCCAATCTTAACCCGCTCCCAGACCTCAACTAACCAAGATAATGATCCTGATCTAAATAATGGCCACAATCAGGATAGTGAATCAGAGTCCGACCCAATTGATTCTACCCAAGAAAATGGAGGGGAGGAAGCAGAACGCGGACATTCTGAGCGCGGGCGCTCTCCACAGTGGTGTAATCGCCGGAGAGAGCGGCGCCAAGATAGATCCCTGTCTGAAAGTGGAAGTGACAGTGAGGAAGAGGGCAGCCCTGATGTGCATCAAAATCAATATAAAAAAATAAAATTCAAACACCTTGAAAACCTTAATTCTGCAGTCCGCAATTATGAACACGCAGCTCCCTTTACTATCAGTCTCATAGACTTACTAGCTGAGGGAGGCTATTTATCACCCACAGAATGGTATCAGGTCACGCAAGCTGTGCTGACCCATCCACAATACTTAACTTGGAAAGTGGAATTCCTAGACAAATGCCATAAACTGGCAAAAGCTAATGCTCAAAAGGCTAGCACCAAAGAGTGGACTTTTGACAAACTGTCTGGCCAAGGCAAATACATCTCTGAAACTAAACAAACTCAGCTTCCCCCGGGATTGCTAGCTCAAGTAACTGAAGCTGCAAAGATGGTGTGGAGAGCCGTCCCCTCCGATAAATCCATTACTATGCCCCTTACAAAAATAATCCAAGGACCTAATGAACCCTATGTCCAGTTTATAGGACGTCTCCTCGAAGTGGCTGAAAAAACTCTAAATTTAAAAAATGAAAATGATCCCTTCTTAAAACAATTAGCTTATGA
>VZQC01014231.1:2516833-2527279 GCA_009823505.1 Rhizomys pruinosus | reverse complement strand
CTGGAGCCTTTTTTCTGATCCTCGGGCGGGCCTCAGCATCCATTGGTGGACTGTCAGTGGTACCCACCGTGGTGGATTCTGATTATACTGGAGAAATAAAAATTTTGGCCTCCTCCCCAAAAGGACCTATATCTATACAGGCTGGACAGCACATAGCACAGGCTATTCCCCTTCCCTTCATGGGAGACTTCCCGTACATACAAGCAAAAAGAGGCTCCTCGCATCCAGGTTCATCAGATGTTTACTGGGTCCAACAACTAACCCAGGAGCAACCCACCCTCACATTATGGATTGAAGGGAAAAAGTTTCAAGGAATTATGGACACAGGAGCTGATGTTACAGTTATTGCTCAAAAACATTGGCCCAAAACCTGGCCGCTTGCAGCCTCTGCCACTCACTTAAAAGGAATAGGGCAGACACAAAACACTCTACAAAGCTCTAAACTCTTAACCTGGACAGATAAACAAAATAATAAAGGAGTTATAACACCCTATATAGTTAAGGGATTGCCAGTAAATTTATGGGGAAGAGACATCTTATCACAAATGGGTGTGCTCATGTGTAGCCCAAATGAAATAGTAACAGGACAGATGCTACGCATGGGACACCTTCCAGGAAAAGGACTGGGAAAAAGGGAACAGGGCCCGGTGACACCCATACAGGTTACCCCCGTCCAAAAAATTTAGGATTAGGAGCAGAAAATTTTTCCTAAGGGCCACTGATGACCCTGCACTCCAGGCTGACAAAATCACATGGAAAAATGATAATCCAGTCTGGATTAATCAGTGGCCCCTGCCCCAACAAAAAATACAGGCCGCGTTACTCTTAGTGCAGGAACAGTTAACGCTCGGCCACCTTGAGCCCTCCACTTCACCATGGAACTCCCCAATTTTCATAATTAAAAAGAAAAATGGAACTTGGAGATTGTTACAAGACCTTAGGGCTGTTAATAAAACCATGATTCCCATGGGGGCATTGCAGCCTGGCCTGCCCTCCCCAGTGGCCATTCCAAAGAACCACTATAAAATTGTCATTGATATTAAAGACTGCTTTTTCTCCATTCCCCTCCACCCCGATGATTGCAAACACTTTGCCTTCTCCATTCCTGTGGTCAACCACATAGGACCCAATCCATGTTTCCAGTGGCGCGCACTGCCACAAGGAATGGCTAACAGTCCCACTCTATGCCAACATTATGTAGCACAAACAGTTAACCCTATTAGGATAAGGAATCCCAAGGCCTATATTATTCATTATATGGATGATCTATTAATAGCTGCTGACACCATTGGAGAGGCTCAACACATTACCCAACAACTAATCATAAACCTTCAACAGTGAGGATTTCTCATACCCCCAGAAAAAATACAGACACGTGACTCTTACTCCTTTCTAGGGTTCCATTTACAAAAAAATCAAATTTATACTCAAAAGATCCAAATTAAAAGAACTTGTCTATCAACATTAAATGATTACCAAAAGCTCCTAGGAATTGGCTTTGCCCATATCTCAAATTAACCACTAATGAACTCAAACCTTTGTTTGATATTTTAAAAGGAGATTCTGATCCAACATCCCCTAGGAACTTATCCCCAAAGGCTGAAGCCTCATTACATATTGTAGAAAAAGCTATTTCCAATCAAAATATAGGATATTTTGACCCCCATAAAGTGCTTTTCCTCATAATATTCCCCACACCACACTCTCCAACAGGTCTTCTTTGGCAAAAACAGACACCCCTTTTATGGATCCATTTGCCAGCCACACACCCTAAGGTGCTCCCCACCTATCCCTCCCTGGTCTGCACACTTAGCTCCTTGGGCCTGCGCACCTCTGTCAGATATTTTGGAAAAGAGCCAGATATTATTATAACCACTTATAATGCTGACCAGTTAAAATGGTTACAGCAAAAAGATGATGAATGGACAATATTGTTAACCACTTACCAGGGACAATTTGATAATCATTTCCCAGCAGACAAACTAATTCAATTTCTTAAAGTTACACCTTTTGTTTTTCCCTCCATCACCAAGAGCTCCCCTATTAAAAATGCCCCAACGGTTTTTGTTGATGGATCATCCACAGGAATGGCTGCCTATGTAATAAATGATCAGACTTACCAGGTACCTACAAACTATACCTCAGCCCAACTTGTAGAGCTTCAAGGTGTCCTAACAGTCTTTCAGAAACTTAAAGACACCCCCTTCAATTTGTACTCAGACAGCCATTATGTTGTTAGATCCTTACAAGCCCTAGAAACTGTCCCTTTAATTCAACCCACTACAACAACCTTCTCACTATTCCTTAGGCTGCAACAATTGCTAAGAGATCGATATCACCCTTTCTATGTTGGACACATACGTGCTCATTCTGGACTTCCTGGCCCGCTAACCCAGGGCAATGATAAGGCTGATCTAGCCACTCGCCTGGTGGGCCTTGTAAACATTGTAAAAACAACAAACCCATTAAGAGATGCCCAGGAAGCACATACCCTCCATCACCTAAAAGCTCACACCCTCCGCCTCCACTTTGGGATTAATAGGGAACAGGCTCGCCAAATTGTCAAAAATTGTAAAAATTGCCTGACCTTTCTGCCAGAGCCACACACGGGAGTCAACCCTAGAGGGCTGACACCCGGAGAGCTGTGGCAAATGGACATTACCCATGTCCCATCTTTTGGAAAATTAAAATTTATCCACGTCTCTATTGACACCTTTAGTGGGTTTATACATGCCACAGCACAGTCAGGGGAAGCCATGAAAAATGTGATAGCCTACATGTTATCAACCTTCGCTGTTATGGGACAGCCAAAATGCTTAAAAACAGAAAATGGCCCTGGGTATACTAGCCAAAAGTTTCAACAATTCTGTGCCCAGTTAAAAATCAAACTCATTACAGGCATCCCCTACAATCCACAGGGACAAGGAATTGTAGAAAGAGCAAATCAAACACTTAAACATACCCTAACTAAATTGGCAAGCCAAGAACAAATGTATCCCCTAAAAGGAAACAGCAGACTCCTGCTGTCTCACGCTCTCTTCGTACTTAATTTTCTAAATTTGGACTTGAAAGGAAAATCAGCTGCTGATCGCTTATGGCACCCCACCACTAAAACGGATTACACAAAAGTGTTATGGAAAGATCCTATGACAAATAAATGGAAAGGCCCTGACCCAGTACTCATATGGGGAAAAGGCCATGCATGTGTCTTTGACACCTCTGAAAATGGAGCAAGGTGGCTTCCAGAACGCTTAATAAAGCCCATTAACCCAACCCAGGGTGGCGCCTGAGAATGGTATTTATGTTTTCTTGCAGAAATGATTCTCCTTCTGACCATCCTCTGCGGGACCATTAAAATCATTGGTTCCACCTCCGATATTCATTCATGAGTCCTGGGATGCAACCGAACAAAACAACAGGTTTGAATGGTCAGACATGGAAGCTTTTGCCTTTTGTATCTTTACCCTCTTCTCCTTCTTTTTCTGGGTCATGGTTTTCCTCTGCTGTCACAGGACTTTTCCTCTTCTTCCTCTCATCTGTCTCCTTGGAACTATCGGAAACGGGGCCACCAAAACACAAGCATACATGGTTTGGAATTATACCTGGATCATTGAAAATCAGGCCGGAGATGTAGCCAGTTCCTCCTCCACCACGGGAAGTAGCCCTATTTGGGGACCCCTGTTTGTTGACCTCTGCGCTTTGGCCATGGGAGCAGATAGTCGATGGGGAACGCCTGACACGTTCCTCCCTCAAAAAACACCAATTTTTTCAATTGAGTGTGAGAAGCAGAATTTCCTGACTTAAGGTTACCAGGACTCACTTTCAAGAGGGTTTAAAAAATATGTTTTATTACTGCTATTTTGTGTGTATGAGGGTATTGTTTGCATATAGATAGGTGCACTGTTTTATTTTTTTTTGGTGGGGGTTTCTTTTTGAGACAGGGTCTCCCTGTAGCTCTGACTGTCCTGGAACTCGATATGTAGACCATCTTGAGCTCACAGAGATCCGCCTGCCTCTGCCTCCCAAGTGCTAGGATTAAAGGCC
This sequence comes from Rhizomys pruinosus, assembly GCA_009823505.1. Lineage (NCBI taxonomy): Eukaryota > Metazoa > Chordata > Mammalia > Rodentia > Spalacidae > Rhizomys > Rhizomys pruinosus. The sequence goes on along the minus strand of VZQC01014231.1, from coordinate 2,523,235 downwards.
TGAACCACCACGCCCAGCGGTGCACTGTTTCGTGTAATGCACATGGAGGTCAGAATAGATCGGTTCCCCTGGAGCTGGAGTTTTGGACTGTTGTTAGCTGCCAGGCGGGTGCTGGGAATTGAACCTGGGTCCTTCCTCTGCAGTGCTCTTAACTGCTGAGCTATCTCTCCAGCTCCAAGAGGGGTTTTAATAAAGAACTTTCTGGAGGGCTATGTCCTCCAGTGCCTGAACCGAGATGCGCAGTGAGGATCCGGTGGCCCAACGTTCTCTGAAGCCTGGACCGTTAGCTTTTAGACACGGCATCCATGAAAATGTGGAGCCGGATCTCTGGGGCTGAAGGTTGCCAAGGTGATCCGTGAGCTGTTCCTGATATTCCACCTCGCCTTTTCCGGGTCTCTGCAGGAACTTGGGAGAGGACCAAAGTTGAAAGTGGGGAACCTGCCCCGATGCCTCCAGCTTCACAGAGGCCACTGGGGGGCCTGGTGTCTTCTAGCTTGAAAGGTAGGTGGTGGGGACAAAAAGCAGAAAGTCTTGTGGTGCCAGTGGGAACGGGGGCGCCTGCGGAGCCAGCTGAAGGAAACCGTCTCTCTTAACCGCTTCTGTGCCCAAAGCGGGTGATTCCGAGAGAAAGAGTTTGCTGTAGAGCTCGCCCAGAATCCTGATCCGCCGAGGTCCTAGAAGCCCGGGTAGTAATTTCCAGAGCCAGGGTCTGAAGTGCAAGCCTGTTTGGCTGCTGAAAGCACTGGTGGGAGGAGGTGAACCCCTAGATGAGGAGCGTGGAGGAGGAGCGCCTAGTCCCCGCTGCTGCCCAGGCCACCTGGCTGGGGGACAGGGGAGGGAAAGCCGATTTCGAGTTCCTGGGAAGGGGGGTTGGGGGGAGGGCGGGGATATCACTGCTTTGCTATGTTGAGAATGGCCCTGGTGCATCTGTGTATTCGCCAGCAATCACTTGTTGATAGTTTTGTGCAGCGCTAGTAGTAATTTGACTCTCTTGTGGTGGAAAACATTGTGTATTTAGTAAATACGTCAGAAAACTAAGCTTTGATTACCTACATGGAAGCCGTGTCTTACCTGTTTCTGTAGCTAGTTAGGGTCCTCAGTCAACGCTTCATTTTATGTGAGAATCAGGAGGAACACTGATGTGATTTTTTTCAGATGTTTTCCTGGGATTTTTCCATGATTCTTCTATTCCCAGCAAATTTTATACAAAATAACCCTTTCCTAACATTACAGCTGCAACAGTTACTCTCTACCCTCTGTTTACTCTGTAAGTAAACACGCTGAAATAGCTAGTAGAGTATTTTCTGAATGATTTGGGTTGTGGGGTGCATGCAACCTAGATTTAGTGTGCTTTTGAACAAGATCAGCTTAGCTGGTGTTCAGGACCATTATGCCTTCACATAGCCTTTCTTATTCCAGGAGAGATTGCTTTCCAGCCACTCTTGACCAATCCAGTTTGCTAGAGTTACCACACTATAAACAAGCAAGCAAGCAAGCAAACAAACAAACAAACAAACAACAACTAGGTTCTTGTTTCTCTCTGATCCATCATGGTCTCAGATAGGTTTTTCAGTCAGGGCCTGGTCATCGGCATTGAATAAACAGCCCAGGTATTTATTAGAACCCTAATGTTTCCTCATTGTTTCTCCCCAATATAGTCTTAGAACTGTCTCCTGAATGCTTTGTGAGCTGGGTGTAGAGCTGCAGGTCTTTTTCCCTAGCACTCACTCTGGAGGCCAAGGCAAGAGAAGGTGATTTAGATACAGCCTGGCAACATAGTCAGACCCTGTCTTGGGCGGGGGGGGGGGCAAAACACCTCCTACCCCCAAACTGTCTCCTACCTCTAACACAGAGGCAATTTACTATTAATGATCAATAAGGTGTGTTAAAATTCTGAAACTATAACTCATCAGCTAGTTTTCTGCTAGATGGCAGTGTCTAGTAATGAATTACCACCCCACTGTATATTGCTCATCTTTCATTCTTCAATGACCAAAAGAAAGCAGTGTCCAAGTTTTATCTTATAAACAACATTAAAAAAACCCTCAAGTTAGACTATAAGAAAAGAGTATCGTTTGGACAACGTTTTTCATATCTGTGTAAACAAAGCTCACTATGCAAACCTTTCCAGCCTATGTTTAATTGATTTCATAAATGGAATGTAGAGTTGAATTCTGCAAGAAATGCAATGTCGTATTTGGCTATCAACATTCTACACTAAATGTTTCATACAGTATTAGGATTTGGAATGAACTGCCTCCCACAGGCTCGTGGGTGAACACTTGGGCCCAGCTGGTGGCACTGTTTTGGGAGGTTGTGAGGCTCTGGGAAGTGGGGTATGGGTGAGGGAAGGGGACACATGGTGGGCTTTAAAGGTGGCGTTTACCAGCGGTTCTGGTTTGTGTTCTGTTTCCTTATCTGGATGGACACCTACCACCTGGAGTTCGCAGAACAGTGGAGAGGTCTGCTTTGGCAGTCATGCCTTCCCCTCCCGTGGCAAACTGAAGTCCATCCTTATGTTGCTTCTGCCACATTTTTGTCACAATGATGTAAGAATTATATGTATATGGACTTGGGCTTTTGAAAATTAAAAAATTGAGATTATTTTTATTTACATTTTTTTTTAGATTTTTTTTTCTTTGAGGATAAAGTCTCAGCTTTCAAAGATAAAATGTGGGTGTGCAGTTCAGTGATAGATCACTTCCCTAGTGTGGCTGAGGCCCGTGGTTCAACTGCCCCACCATTCAATACTCCCAAACATTGCCCCCCAAAAGAAAATGAAGATAAATTACTTAAAATTTTTGTAAGTATATGTGCACGTGAGTAGTGAGTATGGGTGGCGTTGGATTCCCCTGATGCTGGAGTTACTGCCACCTGATGTGGGTGTGGGGAATGGAACTCTGGTCCTCTAAAAGAATAGTACAGGAGGGGCCTGGAGAGATGGCTCAGTGGTTAAGATCCCCGACCACTCTTGCAGAGGACCCGGGTTCGATTCCCAGCACCCACGTGGTGACTAAGAACCGTCTTTAAGCCAGATGTGGTGGCGAACGCCTTTAATCTCAGCACTCGGAAGGCAGAGGCAGAGGCAGGTGGATCTCTGTGAGTTCAAGGCCAGCCCCGTCTACAGGGCTAGTTCCAGGCAGCTGGGGCTACAGGGAGACTGTCTCAAAAAAAAAAAAAATAGTACAGTGCACACTCTTACCCACTGCATCATCTCTCTAGCCTGGATAAAGTAGTCTTAAACTTGTAATATACAAATAGCTTTGCTTCAAGTTTTTAGAAATCTTGGGTTGTGACTCCTCAAGTCATCTTGATTATTGTTTCTTTACTGGATTAGTTTTTATGGAGACTGTTCCTCCACACTATTTGTGGGTTTAGATTTTCTGGTACAGCCTTTTGTCTTTAGACATAAGAAATATTAGTTATATTTTGTCAGTTTACTTAACGAGTTCCACATTCATGGTTATGTAAACAATCAAAGTAGGTGATGTAGACAATCAAAGTAGGTGACGGATTTTGGTTCAGATCTGCCAGCTGGGAAAATTGTTACAGAGTAACCTAAGCTCACTGGGAGAAGAAATAGTTACTAAGAGACCTCACAAGAGAAACAAAGAAGAATGCCTGCCTCTTGTGTGAGGTAGTCTATGCTTCTAATTGGATATTTATAGCAGTTTCTGTTATTAACACTGCATGGTTTGATGCTTCAGCATATGTGTGGACTCTAAAGGCATCACCTTCAGTCTGCAGTGGAAAGAGAAGGTGCTGTTATGGATGACACCAGTGTCCCCACCAGTCATCTGTCTTGATGCAAGTGGTTGCTGTGCTTCTTTATCACTTTCTAGAATTTATTGGTTTTCCTTGAAATGTGTGCTTGGTAAATAGGATGACCTTTTCCAAATAGAGATCTTTATTTTTTTAAGTTAATTTTTATTGAGCGCATTTCATACAACATTTCTTAATCAAATTTAGACTCATTCCCCCATCCATGCCCACCCCTTACATCCCCCCGCCCCCTAGCCAGAGCTCATGGATTCTGTCATACATGTTAAGTCCTGTCTTGCATCTTTTTCTCAGTCTTTTATAAGCTTTTTGATGCACAAGTTTACTGTTTTGGTCAGTTCTTTGAATAAGTTTTTCTCTCTCTTTTTTGTTCCCTTTAATTTTATATTATTCCAAAATATGTATATATACACTCCATACATAAATCAAAATTNCACACACACACACAGAGAAGTAGATCAGTAGAACCCATGAATACGTGGAGCCCAAGAGCAACAGCATCAGGCCTCTGAGGTATGTCTATGTTCTTAGCTACAGCCAAATCTTGAACCCAAGAGAGCATGGAAAAACCACAGCTTAATTCATCACAGGGCACACCAGAAGCCCAGCCCCAGCTGCACACTGAGTTGTAGAGAACTGAGCACATTCCCTTTCCCAAGATTTGCTCTGACCACTCTTCCAAATAGTATTGATCACATGTCAGGCTTGGAGGCCAAGTCCATGTCTACAGAGTGTGGGATGAGATATTCCACTGCACAGATGTGTTCCCCAGAGTGAGTGCTTGGAATGGCAGCATGGAGTTTTCCACTCCTCCAGACTATGGCAAACCCACAACGCTCTGACTCTGTTTAAGGGAAGGCCTGACCATCTCTTCCACCCTAGCTGGGTCCTTTCTGCTGAAGATTAGCCAGGATACTTCTGCAAGCCGTGCTTTGTACTGCCTTGACCTCCTGGGGGTTGGGCAATCTGCAGCTGCCGCTGCCTATAAACCTCCCATTCCTCCTTTGAAGTAGCCAATTTTGACCAAATGTTTTGGGTTTTTTTTGTTTGTTTGTTTTTTTGGTCTTTTTGAGACAGGGTCTCCCTGTAGCCTCCCAGCTGTCCTGAAACTTGCTCTGTAGACCAGGCTGGCCTAGAACTCACAAAGATCTGCCTGTCTCTGCCTCCCAAGTGCTAGGATTAAAGGCGTGTGCCACCACGCCAGGTGCCACCCAGCTCTTTACTACTGTGAAGAGAGCAAATAGAGATCTTTAATAAGGCCACTTTACATAAAAATGCTTGCAAAATAGGAAGTCCATTAAGCAAGAATTAGGAGTACACACATGCCAATAAATGTTAGTAAAAAAAAATTGTGTAAAAATGGAAATCTGGAGTAAAGGACCCAGCTCCAGGATGGATCAGAGAGTAAAGTACCTGCCTCCAGGATGGATCAAAGAGCAAAGGACCCAGCTCCAGGATGGATCAGAGAGTAAAGGACCTGCCTCCAGGATGGATCAGAGAGAGAGAGTAGGAAAAGAAAAGAATCAATAGAGTGAATATCTATCTATCTATCTATCTATCTATCTATCTATCTATCTATCTATCTATCTATCTGTGTCCTGGGTTACCTCTAGAGAGATCTCATTGTTGGAGTCCTCTAAGGGCTGATAGTGTTTGGTGGGGATTTCTTATTTGCTTTTCCCATGTTGTTCATTTTTCTTTGTGCTTTTGGCATGTGGATTTGATTCCTTTTGTTTGTGATCTGACATGAAGTTCAAGTGTTCGTTCTTTGGAAACAAATAAAAAATAATAAAAAATAAGCATAAAAAATGGAAATTTGAACCATTACCTCATAACCCTCAAATGCCCAAGGATTTGGAGGAATTGAGGAAGTCTGTTGGAAATGAACAAATAGGCTAAGCTTTTTTTTCTTACCCCACTCATAGTTCACTGTTTCCTGAGTGTGGATGGAGATGTGATCCGCCAGGTCCCTGCTCCAGACTCCTGCTGCCATATCTCTCCTACCATTATGGATTTTCCCTCTGGAACCATAAGCCAGAATAAACTATAAGTTGCTTTTGGTCATGGCAACAAAAAAAGTAACTAATACAACTGTAAAGTCAGAGACAGTAGAAATCACCTCTTTGTTCCATTTCTGATCCTGCACAGTCAAAATGTGAAGCTTGGCACTAATAGTCCTGGTTTGGTTTGAGATACTTAGTCTTACTTCTGTAAAGCAAAATTAGGAATATTTTTAGGCTGCTACTGGTGCTGCTGTGGGTAGAAGAGTGCTTGCAGAGGTCTGAGATAGTCTCGCTCTGCTCCAGATCCCCTTTTGTACAGCAGATGGGCAACCCAGAGCGTGTACACCACCCACACCACTCATTGCAGAAGCTCAGCCCCTGGGATCAGGAAGGACTTCTTAGAGTCCATTTCAGATGTTATTTATTTATTTATTTATTTATTTATTTATTTATTTACTTGTTGCCTTTTATGAGACAAGGTCTCTGTGTAGCTAAAAAGCTGGCCTGGAATTCACTAAGTAAACCAGGCTGCCCTTGACTCATAGAGGTCCCACCTGCCTCTGCCTCCCTGGGTACTGGGATTAATTCTTTTTTTTTTTTTTTTTTTTTTTTTTTTTTT
>VZQC01014231.1:2491884-2514740 GCA_009823505.1 Rhizomys pruinosus | reverse complement strand
AGCTGTCCTGGAACGCAGTCTGTAGACCAGGCTGGCCCTTAAACGCACAGAGATCTGCCTGCCCTGCATCGCCAAGTGCTAGGAATAAAGCGTCACACCACGCGCCGGCTATTGGGTTTTTTTAATTTTTATTTATTTATTTATTTTTATGTGTATGAATGTATTGTCTGCATGCAGGTCTGCGCAACCGTGTCGTGCGATGCCGCGGAGGTCAGAAGACGGTCTCGGATTCCCCTGGAACTGGAGTTCTCCTGGAACCGGAGTCACAGACGGTTCTTAGCCGCCATGTGGGTGCTGGGGATCGAACCCGGGTCCTCTGCAAGAGCGGTCGTCGCTCTTAACCGCTAGGCCATCCCTCCAGCCCCGTTGTTTTGTTTTTGAGACAGGGTCTCCCTTTAGTCCCAGCTGGCCTGGAGCTCGCTATGTAGACCAGGCTGGCCTTGAACTCACAGAGATCCGCCTGCCTCTGCCTCCTGAGTGCTAGGATTAAAGGCATGTGCCACCATGTCCAGCCGGTTTCACTTTCTATGTAAACGTTTGATAAAATGAACAATCCTTAAATAAAAGGAGACCAACATTTACTCAGTATGTATTATATGTCAGATGTTAGTGGGCAGATTTTTCCAATATCTTTTTAAAAAAGTACTTTGTATTGATTTTTTTTTTTTTTTGGTCTTTTCAAGACAGGGTCTCCCGTAGCCCCAGCTGTCCTAGAACTCACTCTGTAGACAGGCTGGCCTTGAACTCACAAAGATCCGCCTGCCTCTGCCTCCCGAGTGCTAGGATCAAAGGCGTGTGCCACCACGCCCGGCATGATTTTTTGAGACCTTCATACAATGTATTTTGATCATATTCAGACTTCCTCTCCTATTTCCACCCCCATTTAACTACCCACTATCTGATTTCATGTCCTCTATGATTTTTTTGATTGATTTATTTTATATGTGTGAATGCTATGCCTGGATGCGTGTAAGTGCACCTCTGTCGTGCAGTGTTTGTGGAGGACAGAAGAGACCACTGGATCCCCTGGAACTGGATGTAGTGATGATTGCTGCAATGTGGGTGCTAGGATTTGAATCTGGTCCTCTGTAAGAGCAGCCAGTGCTCTTAACCATTGAGCCATCTCTCTAGCCTTTATTATTATTATTATTATTATTATTATTGCCTATTGAGTCTAATTTAAATGTGAATTTCATAATTTCATTTTTCCGAACTGCTGAATGATATTCATTTATGTACATGTACCATAGTTTAGTTATCTGTTCATCAGTTGACAGACATCGAGGTTATTTTCATTTCCTGGCTATTGTGAATAGAGGAGCAATGACCATGGATGAACACACACACACACACACACACACACACAGAGTCAATAAACAGAGTCTTGAGAGCAGAGAGTAAAGATATACGCCTTGGCCATTCGTGGTGGTGCATGCCTTTAATTCTAGCAGAGGCAGACAGATCTTTGTGAGTTCAAGGCCAGCCTGGTCTACAGAGTGAGTTCCAGGACAGCTGGGGCTACAAGGAGACCCTGTCTTGAAGGCCTCTTAACCCAATATTTTTATCATATTTATATTTCTAGTTGTATTATTAATTCTGCAACTGGAGACATGTGACTCAGACTTGGAATCCAGCCTTTGGGGGTCTGTGCAGCAGTACTGCCCATCCTCTAGAAGTCAGTCCCACTCGGCTTTGGCCCCCAAAGTGCCATTTGCCCAACGTTGGACTCAGAGCATTTTGGGATTAAAAGACAGACATTCAGTGGTTTCCAGGTGTTGTGGCGCATGCCTTTAATCCCAGCACTTGTGAGGCAGAGGCAGGTGGATCTCTGTGAGTGCAAGGCGAGCCTGGTCTACAAAGTGAGTTCCAGGACAGCTGGAGCTGCAGGGAGACCCTGTCTCAAAAAGACAAAAATAAATAAATAAATAACATTCACTGGGACCATTTAATACCATTTAAGTTTTTTTTTTTTTTTTTTTTTTTTTTGCAGGAGGCTGGAGATGTCACTTGGTAGAGTGCTCACCCAGCAAACACGAGGCCCTAGGGTGTGTTCCTAGCATCCCATAAAACCAGGCATGTTGGTATATGTCTGTAATTCCAGAGCATGGGAGGTAGAAGCAGAGAACTGGACAAGTCAGAAGTTTATCCGGGCTACACAGTGAGTAAGGCTAGCTTGGGCTTCATGAGACTTTGTCTCAAAAAGTAAACCTTTTTTTTTTTATTTAAAGATCAGCGGTTCAAGCCACCAATGGTGACACATGCCTCAATTCTAAGCATGTATGAGGCGAGGCAGACAGGAGAATCCTGTGACTTCAAGGTCAGACCTGGTTTAACATAGCAAATTCCAAGCCCACAATTGGGGGCTACAGGAGTAACCTTGTCTAAGCAAAAAAATAAAAAAAAAAAAAAAAAAAAACAGTCGATGAAAAATCTTACTTGAGGTTTCCTGAGAATAGCACTAGTGTAAGAGCACCGATGCTTCTGCAGAGGACCCAGTTTGATCCTCAGCCACCCATCCATGTGCAATAAGAACCGTAGTAACTCAATTCCAGGGGAACATCCAGTTCCAGGGAGGAATCCGAGACCACTCTTCTGACCTCCGCGGCATTGCACGACACGTGGTGCTCAGACCTACATCGGACATCACACTCATACAATACAAAAAATAAATAACAAATTAAAAAACTAAGAATAAAATAGAATTAAGTCGTTTCCAAAAAAAAAAAAAAAAGAAAATCTTACTTGAAATTTTCAGAGACTCAAAGCCTAAATAATCCACTGCCTTTCTGCCTTTTTGTACTTTTTATAAAATACTTGACAAATAAATCAGTAATCAGAACTGTTTAATGAGTTGAAGTTGACTTCCTTAGTTGATCACTGTTTTTGAGCAAATATGAACCTGTTTTCTCTCCCACCACACCCAGCTTCTCTCTAGTTTTTATGGAAGCGGGTGGACAGTCTACTTATTCTGCTGAGATAAGGATAGGAAGTGGCTTCATGTGCATGACCTTGGGATCCAATTTTCTGAAGAGATTTAAGTTTGGGGACTGATAGACTGTGTGGTCTTGAGCAGGTTACTGCGAAACACGCTGGTCTTAGTTGCTGTGTCTGTCAGTGAAGTAGTTTTCGGACCCCATGATCCCAAAGTTCCCTTTTAGTTTAAAATGATCTTCTGCCTACCCAGCAAGGTTGCGTTTATTAATCCTGTACTATGTCTAAAAGATAATTCATTTGTTGCAGTGAGTTTAGATGCCGCTGTGTCTGAAGACTCTCTAGCTGCTCCGATAATGGTTTAAACAGACTGCCTGCTGTTCCTTCTCAGTGCCTAGCCAGGCCCACTTGGAAGGTCGGATCTCAGTCCTTCATGGAGACCAGCTCCCAGCAGGAATGGCAGAGGAGGAAATTGGCACCCAGATGGTTCCTCCATGTGAAGTTGTTTTGGGCTGTGAGCTGAGGAGAGAACACCTGGTCACCAGGCCAGCACGCTGTCAGTCCCCTGAGGCAGGACAGCATGGTGCGGCTTCAGAAGAGGAAGCTTTTGGCATCTTGTCTGTGCATGACAACTGCTGTCTTTCTGCTCGTCACACTCCAGGTACTGAGAGTTTGGGTGGTGTAGTGCAGACTCATTCCTGGGCCCTTACCATCACCCTGCTCCCCAGTTCCCTTCCCCCAGAACCCTGAGCACTTTTACTTTTGCTTAGTTTTTCACATCAGAGGCTGGTTCCTATGTGTATTCTGGGGACTGTATTGCTTGTACAACAGGCACTTTACTCCCTCAACTGCCTCTTCAGTCGTGGGAAAACACTGTTAGCAGATGAAACTGAGGGTTTTTTTTTTTCCCTCCCTGATTATGTTAAGAAATTTGTGTGTATGTGTGTGTGCTTGGGTGTGTGTGCACATGTGTGTGGTTGCCCTTGGAGGAGAGAACAAGGCATGAGATACTCTGTAGGAGACTCACAGGCAGTTGTGAGCTGCAGATGTGGGTGCTGGGAACTCAAGTCCTCTGCAAGGGCAGTGTGTGTTCTTAACTGCTGAGCCATCTCTCTGGTCCCTGAAACTGAGGGTTAGTGAATGGTAGGAGTGGGTGAGGTTAATGGGTGTGAGCAGGAGAAGCAGTCATGAAAGAGGGGACGGTTTGTGACTCCTACATTCTTAGATTAGTGAGGAAGTCTTCTCAGTCAAAGCCGGATGGCTGCCTCAGTTTCCTGGCCACTTTGGAAAGATAGTGTTCTTGAAGAAGCAAGGCACATCCTGTGACTGGAATCTGCAAGATGTTCTGTTTCTTGTAGTAAGTGCAAAGTATGTACCATTGCATTAAACAATTCCTTTCCTTTTTTTAGTCCAGGAGACTATCACACATGTATACAATAAAATATCATATTCACCCTCTGCTTTCTCCTCCAGCTTCCCTGTAAGCTCCCAACATGTTCTCCTCTTCCAGCATCTCTGCCCCTTCCTTCCTTCCTTCCTTCCTTCCTTCCTTCCTTCCTTCCTTCCTTCCTTCCTTCCTTCCTTCTTTCTTTCTTTCTTTCTTTCTTTCTTTCTTTCTTTCAATAAAATAACCCACTAAGTTCATTTAGTGTTGCCCTGTGTGCATGGGTGTGGGGCCATTCTTTGGAAAAATGATTTTCCCTCCCCTATCAGTTATCCACGGTCAATGGCTAGGGCCTGGAGTGCACCTTCCCCACCTATGTGAGGATTTCGGCTGGCCTAGTGTTTTGCAAGTCCTGTGCAGGTAATCACAGCTGCTGTCAGTTCATGAGTGCAAGGCCTCAGCACGTCACGGCACTCCTTCCCATCCTCCATCTCCTACATGCTCTCCACTTCCTCTGTGATGTGTAATGACACTATTGAGAAACTATAATGCTTATATGTTAAGATTCACTCTATTTCTACGGGTGTATAGGGTAGGAAGAGAACGTATTTTGCTGTGTAAGTCAGGTAAAGGAAGGGTAAATTAAAGAAGCAATCTTGTCATGGATCCTCTATTACTTTGCTAGAGCTTACACTGAGTACCTTACACTGAGTACCTTGAACAGTATAAATTTATTTTCTCATAATTCTGGAGCCTAAAAAGTCCCCAAATGAAGGTATTATCTGGGTTGTTTCTTCCGAGGCCTCCCTCCCTGACGCATAGGTTCCTGCCTTCTCTTTTTCTTCCTTTCTTTACCTCTCCCTCCCTCCCTTCCTTCCTTCCCTCCCTCCCTCTTTCCTTCCTTCCTTCCTTCTTTTCTTTCTTTCTGTATTTCTTTCTTTCTGGATTTCTTTCTTTCGACAGGGTCTCACTGTGTAGCCATGGCTGCCCTGAAACTCACAGAGATCTGCCTGCATCTGCCACCTGAGTGCTGGACTTAAAGGTGTGCACCACCACGCCCAGCCTCTTCTGTGTATATGATCTTCCCTCTGTGTCCAAATCTTCCCCCTTTACAAGGATTCCAGTTATATTGAATTAGGGTCCTAATAACCTCATTGAACTTGATTATTTCCTTTATGACTGTTCCACCAAATATAGTCACATTCCAAGATATATGGGCTTAGGCCTTCAGCATATGACATTTCAGAGTGTATAGTTCAGCCCGTAGCACACTTTATAACATAAATCATGTAATTAACAATGTGATAATTAATCTTCATTGTTAACCTTACTTCATTATTAGCCTTTAGAATCATCTAGCAGATACACCTCTGGGAGCGTGGGAGGGTTTTTCCAAAGTGCTTTAATAGAGGAGCATGGACTAACCCTGATGTGGGTGGTACCATCCCACGGACTGAAGGACCAGACTTAATACAAGGGAAAAGGAGAAAGCCAGATGAATACCCTTTTCTCTTTTCTTTTCTTTTCTTTCCTTTTCTTTCCTTTCCTTTCCTTTCCTTTCCTTTCCTTTCCTTTCCTTTCCTTTCCTTTCCTTTCCTTTCCTTTCCTTTCCTTTCCTTTCCTTTCCTTTCCTTTCCTTTCCTTTCCTTTCCTTTCCTTTCCTTTCCTTTCCTTTCCTTTCCTTTCCTTTCCTTTCCTTTCCTTTCCTTTCCTTTCCTTTCCTTTCCTTTCCTTTCCTTTCCTTTCCTTTCCTTTCCTTTCCTTTCCTTTCCTTTCCTTTCCTTTCCTTTCCTTTCCTTTCCTTTCCTTTCCTTTCCTTTCCTTTCCTTTCCTTTCCTTTCCTTTCCTTTCCTTTCCTTTCCTTTCCTTTCCTTTCCTTTCCTTTCCTTTCCTTTCCTTTCCTTTCCTTTCCTTTCCTTTCCTTTCCTTTCCTTTCCTTTCCTTTCCTTTCCTTTCCTTTCCTTTCCTTTCCTTTCCTTTCCTTTCCTTTCCTTTCCTTTCCTTTCCTTTCCTTTCCTTTCCTTTCCTTTCCTTTCCTTTCCTTTCCTTTCCTTTCCTTTCCTTTCCTTTCCTTTCCTTTCCTTTCCTTTCCTTTCCTTTCCTTTCCTTTCCTTTCCTTTCCTTTCCTTTCCTTTCCTTTCCTTTCCTTTCCTTTCCTTTCCTTTCCTTTCCTTTCCTTTCCTTTCCTTTCCTTTCCTTTCCTTTCCTTTCCTTTCCTTTCCTTTCCTTTCCTTTCCTTTCCTTTCCTTTCCTTTCCTTTCCTTTCCTTTCCTTTCCTTTCCTTTCCTTTCCTTTCCTTTCCTTTCCTTTCCTTTCCTTTCCTTTCCTTTCCTTTCCTTTCCTTTCCTTTCCTTTCCTTTCCTTTCCTTTCCTTTCCTTTCCTTTCCTTTCCTTTCCTTTCCTTTCCTTTCCTTTCCTTTCCTTTCCTTTCCTTTCCTTTCCTTTCCTTTCCTTTCCTTTCCTTTCCTTTCCTTTCCTTTCCTTTCCTTTCCTTTCCTTTCCTTTCCTTTCCTTTCCTTTCCTTTCCTTTCCTTTCCTTTCCTTTCCTTTCCTTTCCTTTCCTTTCCTTTCCTTTCCTTTCCTTTCCTTTCCTTTCCTTTCCTTTCCTTTCCTTTCCTTTCCTTTCCTTTCCTTTCCTTTCCTTTCCTTTCCTTTCCTTTCCTTTCCTTTCCTTTCCTTTCCTTTCCTTTCCTTTCCTTTCCTTTCCTTTCCTTTCCTTTCCTTTCCTTTCCTTTCCTTTCCTTTCCTTTCCTTTCCTTTCCTTTCCTTTCCTTTCCTTTCCTTTCCTTTCCTTTCCTTTCCTTTCCTTTCCTTTCCTTTCCTTTCCTTTCCTTTCCTTTCCTTTCCTTTCCTTTCCTTTCCTTTCCTNGCAATATTCTTATTTTATTATTTTTAATCATGTGTCTTTGTGTGTGAGTTTGTACACATGTGTTCAGTGCTAGAGTTATAGACCATGTGAGTTGCTGATGTGGGTGCTGGATATCAACCTCTGGTCCTTTGGAAGGGCAGTACGCAATCTCAACCACTGAACCATCATTTTATTCCCTTATTTTTCTTTTGATAGAAAGATGGTGACTTCAGACTCACCATCCCCATGTCTTTTGTCCTGAATGCTGGGATTCAAGCCAGGTATAGACTTTTTAAAGATTGGGGTGTGTGTGTGTGTGTGTGTGTGTGTGCACTCGCACACATGCGTGAGCATATGCAGTGTGTTGTGGGTTCCTGTGGAGGCCAGAAGAAGGTATCACATCTCCTGAAACTAGAGTTATAGGAGGTTGTGAGCCACCAGACATGGTGGGGAACTAAATGCAGGTCCTCTGGAAGACAGGTAAGTACTTTTAACCACTGAACCATCTTTCCCACCCAGAGATTTTGTAAACAATAACCAAATAACCGCTGTCTCACCCAACACAGTGAACAATAATTTTTTTTGTACCCTCTATAATGTGTTAGATTTCTTCCAGCAAAAAGTGCTTTTAGAATAGATTTGTTTGACTCTGCAACCAACAGACTGCCCCCCCCATTGCATTTGGTTGCTGGATCTCAAATTTTGCATTTGTATTTTTTTTTTTTTGAGACTTCATTTGCCTAACATTTTATTCTGTGTTATGAATTTGGTGAAGAAACTGGCTTACTTGTCCTTTTGAATTAACTACATTGTAGATTGGGTATTTTATTTTATTTTTTTAAAGTTTTTAAACAATTTTTTATTTATTTTTTATGTGTATGAATGTACTGTCTGCATGTAGGTCTGTGCACCTGTGTCGTGCAATGCCGCGGAGGTCAGAAGAGGGTGTGGATTCCCCTGGAACTGGAGTTCTCCTGGAATTGGAGTTACCAATGGTTCTCATCCGCCATGTGGGTGCTGGGGATCGAACCCGGGTCCTCTGCAAGAGCAGTTGGTGCTCTTAATCGCTAGGCCATCTCTTCAGCCCTCAGGGTATTGTTTAATTTCCTTCTATCTCCCATATTTCCTACAGCCTAATTATGATATCTAAGGATAATTATTTGAAAGCTGTTTGGCAGAAAAGTAGCTCCTTAAAACAGACCCTATTATTTGTAAATGAACTTAAATACTACATAGGAAACAGCAATCAGAAATGTGAAACAAATTTTATATCTGAAGTGGTGTTTTATGGATCCGTGAAAGCTTTTCTTTTTTAAGTTATGGATTGCCCGTTTTCAGAGAAGGTCAAATGAAGAGATAGTTTGGGGCTGTAATTAACTCTCTTCCATCAAGCTCGTGGGGGAAGAGTGGCATTATTATTCATAAAAATGTTGAGAAAGGGGGCTGGAGAGATGGCCTAGCGGTTAAGAGCGCCGACCGCTCTTGCAGAGGACCCGGATTCGATCCCCAGCACCCACATGGCGGCCGAGAACCGTCTGAAACTCCAATCCCAGGAGAACTCCAGTTCCAGGGGAATCTGACACCCTCTTCTGACCTCCGCGGCATTGCACGACACGGGTGCACAAACTTGCATGCAGACAGTACATTCATACACATACAGAAATAAATAAAAAATTAATAAAAAAAATTTAAAAAAAATGCTGAGAAAGCTCTTGGCCAGGGTTAGACTTTCCTTTTCATACCATGGTGTTAAAAGGATCTGTGCTTGTTTAAAGCTAATATAATTTCTTAAATCTTCTGGGATACCACTTGGGTTTTAGTCCTAGCCTTGGGAGGCAGAAGAACAGGCAGATTTTTGTGAGTTCAAGGACCAGCCTGTCTACAAGGTGAGTTCCAGGACAGCGCTGGGGCTATATGGGGATACCTGTCTCAAAAAGACCAAAAAAAAAAAAAAAAATAGAGAAGTTTTATTTTTTGTTGTTGTTGTTTTATTTTGTTTTGAGACAAAATAGTTCCAGCTGGCCTGGACCTTGCAATGTAGGCCAGGCTGGCCTTGAACTCACAGAGATCCTTCTGCCTCTGCCTCCCGAGTGCTGGGATTAAAAGCATGTGCCATCATACCTGGCTAATAGAGAAGTTTTAATTTTTTTATTTTTCTATTTATTTATTTGTTTATTTTATTATTTTGGCCTTTTTCGAGACAGGGTCTCCCTGTAGCCTCAGCTGTCCTGGAACTCACTCTGTAGACCAGGCTGGCCTTGAACTCACAAAGATCCACCTTCCTCTGCCCCCTGAGTGCTAAGATTAAAGGCGTGTGCCATGGATCTTTTTGAGAATCTAGTGACTGTTTTGCCTCTTCCCCAGAAAGTTATGGACTCCATGTGATGCAGTGGTCAGTGGCACCTAACACCAGGAAGAGCAAGAATATATATAAAAAAGGAGCTTCCCTTGGACACTGAGTATGGGGGCCCATACACAAGGCACAGACTCTCTGTCACCCACTGTGGAGGGTTTAATAAATCATCCCTGGGGTCCACAGGGGATCAGTTTCAGGACCCTCCGTGGATACCAAGGTCTGCATATCTCAATGTCCTTGATATAACTTGGCATACTGTTTGCATTTACCTTATACATTCTCTTGTAAACTTTAAATCCTGTCTAGATTACCTACAATATATAATGTGATAGAAGCACTATATAAAAAGTTGTTATATGTATTGTTCAGAGAATAACAATAGGAAAAAGAAGACTGCACATGTTAAACTCAGATT
Organism: Rhizomys pruinosus; assembly: GCA_009823505.1. Lineage (NCBI taxonomy): Eukaryota > Metazoa > Chordata > Mammalia > Rodentia > Spalacidae > Rhizomys > Rhizomys pruinosus. The sequence goes on along the minus strand of VZQC01014231.1, from coordinate 2,504,806 downwards.
AGGGTTCTTTTCTTTGAGTATTTATGGTTCAGAAGCAATCTGTGGATGTAGAACCTGCGAATACTGATGGCCAACTGCATAAAGATGGAGTGCTTCTTCCTTTAACTGCTTTATTAACTCCATAGACTGAGACAAACAACCAGAGTTTCAGTGACCTATAAAATTGATCAACCTAAAAAAATTGATCAGCCTTTCTCTGTTATAATCATTATAATGCTACATCAACACCAAATCCTAAAACCTGATTTAAAAAACCCCACATGTTTGGAGAACAACTGCCTGTTATTTTCTGTCCCACTCACCCTGCTCCATGGCACTGATGAGCTGGCTCTCCCGTGGCACTGACTTAGAGCGTCTTGAAATAGATGACAAGTGTGGCTTTTAGTGGAAGGAAATGGAAGGTCAGTACTTGATGGTCTACTGCAAAAAACATAAGCTGTCTTTTCTTTCAGTCTGGGGCCTTGAGCATAGCAGAGAAATGCTTCACATTAGACATGACTTCACAGTGTTGACACCAGATTCATAGTGGGTATTAGAAATATAACGGTCACTGGGTGTGGTGGTGCACGCCTTTAATCCCAGCACTCAGGAGGCAAAGGCAGGCAGATCTCTGTGAGTTCAAGGCCAACCTGGTCTACCGAGCTCCAGGCCAGCTGGGGCTACAGGGAGACCCTGTCTCAAACAGACAGAAAAAAAAGAAACATAACAGTCATGAACTTTATTTGTAATGAGAAATAATTTATTAATTTGTGATTTCTTCCTTAGAGTGCATCTTTAGTGGATTAGTAATAACCCACTGCAGTGTGTCTCTAGCAGATCAGTAGTAACATCATAGTTATCAAGAGACAACAGTCTTTTCTAGGGACTCTGCATGCTCTTAGAAGATGGACCACGTACTGAATGTCCAGTAGAATGTTCAACCTGATTAGTAGACACCTTTGAGGGCTATGCACATGCTCTGGTCCCTGGAACCTCTTAATGTCTCACTTTGCATGGCAAAAGGGACTTTGAAGATGAGACTAATCAATGTCATCTACCTTGAGTTGAGGAAGACTTTGGTGTGAATGTGTCCCTCAAAATTCATTTGTTGGAAACTCAGTCCCCACTGTAACAGTGATGAGAGGCAGGACTGTTAAGAAGTGGTGGGGCTGTGGATTTGATGCCATTGTTGTGGGGCTGGGCTCTCTAGGGAGTGGGTTGCTAAAGTCTCTTTTCTGGGGAATGAAACCCAGGGCTTTGTGCATAGTAAGCAAGCACTCTTCTACTAAACACCTTCCTCCCCTCTCTTCTCCTCCTCTTACTCTCCCCTCCTCTTCTTTCCTTCCTTCCTTCTCCCTCTCCACTTCCCTATGATCCCCTCCCCTTTTCTCCCCTCTCCTCTTCAGTCCTGTATTACATAGTCTTTAGAACTCTTAAGAAACAATTCTTTATTCTTGAAGACATTTTATTTATTTTGTATTTTATGCATATGCGTGTTTTGCCTGCATATAAGAGTACCCTTGCATGCAATGCCTGTGAAAAAAGAAGGTGTCAGAGCCTCTGGCACTGGAGTCTTGGGTGGTTGTTAGCTGCATGTGGGGTCTGGGAAAGAAACCAAGTCCTCTGCAAGAGCAGCCAGTGCTCTTAGCCACTGAGCCATCTCTCCAGCCCCCAAATCTTTATTATTTATAAATTACTCAACCTCTGGCATTCTAAGATAGGAGATTATCCTGAATTATTCAGGGAGTACAAGAGTCATAAGAACAGAGAACCTTTCCTGGCTGTGGTCACAGAGAGAGGTAAAGTTGAGTGAGGATGTGGTGTTACTAGCTCTGAAATTTAAAAATGGGGCCATGAGCCAGCATTGTGAGCTATCTCTAAAAGACAGAAAAGGCAAGCAATTGTGTTCTCCCATAGAGTCTCCAGAGAGGAATGCAGGTATGCTGGCTTTGATCTTAAACAACCGAATTGCATTTCAAGTTCCTCATCTCCAGAACTATAAGGAAAAAGAATTGCACTCTGGTAACCATTGTCTTCACTTTCAGGTTGTGGTTGAACTTGGAAAATTTGAAAGAAAGAAGTTAAAAAATACTAATTTGCAAGATGAACATGAAAATGTGGAGGAAGAGCCTACACATCTCCACCCACTCCCTGAGAAGGGAGCACTAGATTTGGAGCAGAAGAACAAAGCGGATGTCGGTAGCTATCCCATCATGCTGTGGTGGTCTCCACTGACTGGGGAGTCTGGCAGGCTGGGACAGTGTGGGGCAGACACTTGCTTCTTCACCATCAACCGGACCTTCCAGCACCATCCCATGACCAAAACCTTCCTTTTCTATGGTGAGTTGGGCTTTACCTCTATTTCTTAGTAATGTCTTGTTTAAATCTCTGTTATTGTGCATGTCCTGAGAGGGCAGAGCTCTCTTCCAACACTGGAACACTTGATTTTCTGTGCGGGCTCTGTGGTAGGCCTGAGGTATTTAGCAATCAAGTAGCTTTGGCCAACACAGGCTTGGTTGGTTGGGCTGCTCGATGTTTATGGAGAGGAAGTATTTTTCTCACCTTTTCACAGGTAAATATTGTGCTTATGAAATCCAGTACTTGGAATTGTGTATTGTTGACATCACTTCAGAACATCATTTGGGATGAAGGGAGGGATTTTGATTAATCTTGACAGATGTTTGATTAGATATAAGCAAACATGATGTTCTTTATTTCTTTGATGTTTAGTCAAAACTAAAGAACTGAGAGGCTAGAGAGATGGCTCAGTGGTTAAGAGTACTGGCTGCTGTTGGAGAGAACCCAAGTTCAGTTCCCAGCACCCTCCTGGTAATTAATGGCTGGATTTAACTCCAGTTCCAGGGGATCTGGCACCCTCTTCTGACCTCTGTGGGTATTACAAGTCAGGATACAATTGTGTACATGCAGACAATGTACACATAAAAGTAATAAATATTAAAAAAAAACCCAAACCCTAAAGAATAGGTTAGAGAAGTAGGCATTTTGGTAAGGTGCTTGCAGTGCAAGTATGGGGACTGAGTTTGAGCCCCAGAATCGTGTAAAGCAGCCAGAACTGTGGTGAATGCTTGTAATCCCAGTGCTGGAGTTTTGGGAAGGTGGAGACCAGAAGATCCTTGGGGCCTGGTGGCCAGGGACTCTGCCTGCCTGGTGAGCTTAAGGCTAGGAAGAGACCCTGTCTCAACCACAGCAATAACAAACAAATAAACAAAAACCCACCCAAACAAAACAAAACAAGATAAAAAACCATGGCAGGGGGTGGGGGGTGGTTCAGCAGTTAAGAGCACTGGCTGCTGTTGCAGAGGAGCTGGGTTCAGTTTCCAGCACCCACATAGTGGCTAACAACCATCAGTGACCCTCAAGTCCAGGAGATCAGACACTTCCTTCTGGCCTTTGTGAGCCTTGTACACACCTACTATACTTACAAGTAGGCAAAACACTCATACACATGGAATAAAATTACATAAGCCAGAGCCGGGAGTGGTGACACACACCTTTAATCCCAGCACTCCAGAGGGAGAGGCAGATGGGTCTCTGTGAGACCGAGGCCAGACTGCTCTATGCAGTAAGTTTGAAGCTAGCTGGGGCTATAGGAAGACCCTGTCTAAAAACAGACAGCTGGCGTGGTGGTGCACACCTTTAATTCCATTGCTCGGGAGGCAGAGGCAGGTGGATCTCTGTGAGTTCAAGGCCAGCCTGGTGTACAGACCAAACAAACAAACAAACAAACAAACAAACAAACAAACAAACCATGGCCACGCATGGTGGCACACGCCTTTAATCCCAGCACTTGGGAAGCAGAGGCAGGCAGATCTCTGTGAGTTCAAGGCAAGCCTAATTCTACATAGCTCCAGACAGTTGGGACTAAAGGGAGACCCTGTCTCAAAAAGACCAAAAAAAAAAAAAAAAAAAAAAAAAAACAAAGAAAACACCCAAGGTCCTCTGGCTTCCACATTCACGTGTGCATTCACATATATGTGTCCACATGTATCCATATATACCCATATACCAGAAGTGATGATTGCTTAACTCTAACATCATATTTAAAAAGCAAGCTGAGCAGCCAGATTCGGCAATTTCATTCACGTGGTGCTGGCTTTAGAGACATGAAGTTTGCAAGAGTGAAGGGGTCATCAGCTCTTCCTCCACGGTTTCAGAGAGCCAAAGAGGCCAGGAAGAGTACAGCAGGGGTGTCCCTGAATAAAGAAGGCCGTGATAGGCCACTGCGTGAAGCTGTGAGTATGAAGCCTGGTTGGCAGCGGAGACCCCAGAAGACTTTCGAGATGCAGACCTGTGAGATATTGCCAAGGCGGTCGCTGAATACGGGGAGTGGTACCCGCACTACGAAAGAGCTGTATGTTGCAGCAAAGCTGGAAGAGCTGATCCGTGTAAGCCCTTTGGAAGCCAAGTCCCAGAAGTCGCATATGGAGCTACAGGACTTAGCGTTTGCCCTGCTGGTTTTCCGTTTGTTTTGGTCCAGCATTTCCTCACCTATGCCTCTATTCCTCCCTTTTGGACTGGGGTGACTGTTTTTTGTATTCGGTTCCCACTGTACATTGGGAGTATAATTTGTCTTTTGATTTTAACAGGAGCTTACAGTTAAGAGATTGGCATTGAGTTCAGACGGACCTTGGACTGTGGACCTTTGAATGACATTGAAACTGGTCAAGTATATGGGGACTTGTAAGGTTGAACTAAATGAGTTTTTTTTGCATTTTTATATTGGTCAGGAGCCCTATGGGGGCCAAGGGAGTGGTAATGTGGTGGTTGAATGAGAAATGACTCACACAGGTTCAAGAAGATGACCACTTGGTCCCCGGGTGGTGGCACTGTTTTGGAAGGTCTTAGAGGTGTGGGTCTCATGCTGGGGGAAGTGTGTCAGGGTGCGGCTTTGTGATGCTTAACAGCCTCGTGCTCTAAGTTGCTCCTCTCTGCTTCCTGTTCTCTTTGCAAGATGTGACCCTTGGTGTGCTGCTCCAGATCCGCCACAAAGCCTCCCCCCATTGATTCAATCTGGAACGCACCATCGTAAGCTCAAATAAAACTCTTCCTTTTTATCCAAAAACAAAAAAAAAAAAAAAAAAAAAAAAAAGCAAGCTGACACTCCCAGGTCCTGAAGCTCATTAACTGTCATGTTGGAATTGCAGGGCCACCACACCCAGGTAGGTAGACCCAATGAGATAACAGCAACAGTTTTGTGCACATGTGTTCAATGCTGGCATTGGGAAGTCAGAGGTGATAAGGAGGGAGAGCTGAGTCATTCCCAGTGCTCTGTCAAGTGGAATTGGGTTGGCTTAACATCTCACTAATTGGTCAAGGCCACAGAGCAGAAGGCATGAGTGTATAAGTAAGCCTTCAAGGAAATTGCAGATGCTTCTAATACATTGTGTAAAATTCCCAAATAATTGATAGAAATATTAATAACACACACATGCAGAGAAAGGCAAGGCATAGGTTATTTTTTCTTATTTTTTAAAATTTGTTAATTTTAAGTGTATGAGTGTATTGCTTGCATGTAGTTAGGTGCATCTGTGTCATGTGATGCTCTTGGAGGTCATAAGAGGGCGTCAGAGTCCATGGAACTGGAGTTACCATGGTTTGTTAGCCACCTTGTGGGTGCTGTGAATTGAACCTGGGTCCTTTGCAAGAACAGCAACTGCTCTTAACTGCTGAGCCATCTTTCCAACCCCCAGGTTGAGTATATCTTAACTGAAGAGTCTGGGGCTAGAACTGTTTCAGGTTTTAGATTTTTTTCAAATTTTGAATCACACACACACACACACACACACACACACACAGAATGACATTACTTAGGGATTGGATCCAATTCATTCATGTTTCAGATTAGCCTGAAGATGACTTCATATATTTTGTTTGTTTGCGTTTTGACTGTCACACAGAGTCAGATGAGAGACTTGCACTTGCAGTGTGGTGGTGTTGTCAGTCACAAAGGTCTGGACTTGGAAGCATTTCGATCTTAGCTTTGATCCCAAACTGTGCAAAAGCAAAAGCTGATTCAGACGGACACTTATAAACCATCCCTGGTTCTCTGCCATCGGAGGAACTGTCCTCTGAATGCCCATCTTCTCTATACCAAGCACAATGCTGATAGTGCCTAAGAGAAGATAAGGTTCTCATGGCCTTTGGTTTTGCCTGCTGGGTCATTCTCTTCCCTTGCAGATTGTGAGGTTCCTGGTGTTAGAGCAGCATCAGCGCATCATGGACCCAAGAGTCTACTCCTTCTTTAAGTGGGGCTCAAGGGTGTGTTGTTGCTTCCAGCAGTTATCAGTCAGGTTGGATGGGGGAATACTTTTCCTTTTTTTTTTTTTTTTTTTTTTTTTTTTTTTTAGATTAGGATCTTGCTATGTAGTTCAGGCTGGCCTCAAGCTGCAGGGCCTCCTGACTTGCCTTCCTAGTGCTGAGATTACAGGTATTGTACTCCTGAGATACATGGCTCCAAATACTTTTATGTTCGAGGGTTCCAAACTCTTATTTAGTAGCTCATTTATGCTGCTGAATAAGAGTTTGGACTCTGGTAGGACAAGGCTGAAAAACAAAAGGCCGAAAAAGTGATTGCGGTATCAACAGCTGACCTCAGAAAGGGAAAAGGGATCTAGAAGGGTTAGGCCACGTCTAAGCTTTTATAAAACAGGTTATTTTTGTTAACCTTTTAAGGCTTCTCTTACATCTTCCTTCAGATGAGTCTTTTAGTTAATATAAAAATACTCTGGAGGTAATAAAGACTTTAACCAGTGAAATATAATGAACATTTGTATCTGGCTGAGCCATTTGAGAAAATAGAAGAAATGATAAAGAAAATGTGGTATGTCTATACAATGGAATTCTATGCAGTGGTAAAGAAAGATGACATCATGAACTTTCAGGTAAATGCATGGAGCTACAAGATATCACGCTGAGTGAAGTAACACAGTCCCAGAAAAACAAACGACGAATGGTATCACTCATCTGTGGATAATAGCACCAATGACCTAATTGTATGGCAAACTGAGCAATGTCAATGTGATCTGAAAACAACTGTGCTCGTATATTGTGAATCTCTTAAAATATAAATAAAAAAAGGAAAATGGAAGAAATTACCTGCATTGGCTAAAATTGTCTGAAAGGAAGATTGAGCAGTCACAAACAAATGAGTGTTCTTAAACCCAAACCTCTTGAAGTTACTGAAAGCTAGTCTTATAAACTATCCCGTAGTGATTTCAAAACAAAACTGATTAAAAAAAATTCCCTGGAAAGGCACTCCCTCCACCTGTAAAGGATGGACTGAGTATTGAAGTGCTGCGATGAGAGTAAAATGGATGGAGTACCATGATGGGAGTGACATGGATGGAGTACCATGATGGGAGTGACATGGATGGAGTACCATGATGGAAGTGACATGGATGGAGTACCATGATGGGAGTGACATGGATCGAGTACCATGATGGGAGTGATATGGATGGAGTACCATGATGGGAGTGACATGGATGGAGTACCGTGATGGGAGTGACATGGATGGAGTACCATGATGGGAATGACATGGATGGAGTACCATGATGGGAGTGACATGGATGGAGTACCGTGATGGCAGTGACATGGATGGAGTACCGTGATGGGAGTGACATGGATGGAGTACCGTGATGGGAGTGATATGGATGGAGTACCATGATGGGAGTGACATGGATGGAGTACCATGATGGGAGTGATATGGATGGAGTACCATGATGGGAGTGACATGGATGGAGTACCATGATGGGAGTGATATGGATGGAGTACCATGATGGGAGTGACATGGATGGAGTACCATGATGGGAGTGATATGGATGGAGTACCATGATGGGAGTGACATGGATGGAGTACCATGATGGGAGTGATATGGATGGAGTACCATGATGGGAGTGACATGGATGGAGTACCATGATGGGAGTGATATGGATGGAGTACCATGATGGGAGTGACATGGATGGAGTACCATGATGGGAGTGATATGGATGGAGTACCATGATGGGAGTGACATGGATGGAGTACCATGATGGGAGTGATATGGATGGAGTACCATGATGGGAGTGACATGGATGGAGTACCATGATGGGAGTGACATGGATGGAGTACCATGATGGGAGTGACATGGATGGAGTACCATGATGGGAGTGATATGGATGGAGTACCATGATGGGAGTGACATGGATGGAGTACCATGATGGGAGTGATATGGATGGAGTACCATGATGGGAGTGACATGGATGGAGTACCATGATGGGAGTGATATGGATGGAGTACCATGATGGGAGTGACATGGATGGAGTACCATGATGGGAGTGACATGGATGGAGTACCATGATGGGAGTGACATGGATGGAGTACCATGATGGGAGTGATATGGATGGATGGAGTACCTGATGGGAGTGATATGGATGGATGGAGTACCTGATGGGAGTGATATGGATGGAGTACCATGATGGGAGTGACATGGATGGAGTACCGTGATGGGAGTGACATGGATGGAGTACCGTGATGGGAGTGACATGGATGGAGTACCGTGATGGGAGTGGCATGGATGGAGTACCATGATGGGAGTGATATGGATGGAGTACCATGATGGGAGTGACATGGATGGAGTACCGTGATGGGAGTGACATGGATGGAGTACCGTGATGGGAGTGACATGGATGGAGTACCGTGATGGGAGTGGCATGGATGGAGTACCATGATGGGAGTGATATGGATGGAGTACCATGATGGGAGTGACATGGATGGAGTACCGTGATGGGAGTGACATGGATGGAGTACCGTGATGGGAGTGACATGCATGGAGTACCATGATGAGAGTGACATGGATGGAGTACCATGATGGGCATGGAATAGTTAGTACAGGGAGCTCTTTGTGTTTGCAATATGTTTCTGGATAGAAGTTGTACTAAGCAAGGCACCTGCAGGGAAAGGGAAGCTGTGTTTGCTGTAGTATCTTAATTCCTGAGGAGTCTGTCTATTAGCATACAGCAGTAGATTCTGGAGGCTGTGAGTAGGAAGCTCCTGAGCAGGTCTTCCTGCAAGGAGAGCTGCAATCTAGTGTGGCGAGGCCCTCAAGTCACTGGGGGAGTCACAGTGCTTCCTTCCCCTCTGGGTGCAGGCTCTTTGTTCACAACCTGGTCTTCTGGGTACTTTCTCAAGAGTGATTCATTTGTTTTCAAAGCAGCGTGTTGTTGTTTTGTGTGTGTGTGTGTGTGTGTGTGTGTGTGTGTGAGAGAGAGAGAGAGAGAGAGAGAGAGAGAGAGAGAGAGAGAGAGTCTTATATAGCCCAAGTGGCCTGGAATACCTTTGTAGCCCAGGCTGGCTTCCAGCTTGCTATCCTCCTGTCTTTATCTTTTGAGTGATGTGATTACAGGCAGGCATCGCCATTCCTGGCTCAGGAAGATACCATAACTGTGAAGAATTAGAAGAGACGATGTGGATGTATGATGGGAGAGTGAACTTAGTCCTCAGGCACCATGAGCAAGGCAATGGAAGCTGGCAGTGTAGGGACAAGTGACCCGCATGCCTGGCTGAAGGTCTCCTGAATGATAGTGTCTTTATGGAAACCACCTGTGGATTCTGTGTTTTCAGAGAGATGCAATACAATTCATCGTCAACAAATGATAGCAAAGCTAGTAGTTGCCTCCTTTGTTTCAGGGGCACTTGGCATTTATGCTCAGTGTTGTGCTGTGAGCATGCATAATTAAATAGAGAGGGAGAGGGTGCAGGAAGCCAGCTGCCCAGACAGGGCCTCCTCATCCTAGACACTTTTCCTGTTTTTAGAGACTGGACCACCTGGATGAACAGAATGCCAGTGACCCAGAAGGAGATGCTCGGGTCTATAAAGATCCAGTTTACTAGTGCTTCTTCAGAGTAATGGTAGAATCATTAAATTCCTTAGTGAGGTTGGCATCACAGTACACACCATCTTGAGAGGAAATAAAGGGTATGGTGGTTCATGCCTTTAACCGAAGCATTCGGGAAGTAGAGAGAGGCAGATCTCTGTGTGTTCAAGGCCTGCCTGGTCTACATAGCAAGTCATCTGGGGCTACAGGAGACCCTGTCTCAAAAGAAAGTTAAAAAGCAAGCTTCAAGCTTCATCTGTTCCTAACAGTCACTGTCACTGAATACTTTGTGCCAGACACTATAGAGATTCTCTCCTGTGTTAGTTTTAAGTGGCTGTAAACAGCACACTACAGAGAGGTGAGGTAAGTAGTTTGGGGACTGTGAGTGACTTTCCTCAGGCACATGGATGGCAGTGCCTGAGGACCCAATTTGAACACTCTTGCTCTTTCTATTCATGTTTGTCTCACTGTCTACAGCAGAGCCCATCGATAGTGTGTTAGACTCAGTGCTGTGATTATGATCAGAAATGTCCCCAAAAGGCCTGATCCCCAACTCAAAATTAGGAGCTGGGCTGCAGTGGGGGAAGTTAGGTCACTGAGAAGGTATACCTGAAGCAATACTGGAATTCAGCCCTTTCCTTTTTCTTTTTGCTTCCCAGCCACCAACAGGTGAGCAGCTTTCTTCCTGCTGTGATGTCCTGCTGTATTAGTCACTTTTCTGTTGCTGTGATAAAACCACAATGACCAAGGGAACTTGTAAAAGGAAGAGTTTATTTGAGCTTATGATTGATGGTTCCAGGGAATTAGAGTCCATTGTGGCAGGACGCATGGTGGCAGGAGCTGGAGGAGGAACCCTAGGTTCACATCTTCCAATGCAAAGAGCAATACAGGGGGGGATCTCTATACTAGGCTTCAAACCAGACTTCAAACTATACTTCAGGACTATAGTCATAAAAATAGCCTGGTACTGGCACAAAAACAGACCTGTAGACCAATGGAACAAAACTGAAGATCCAAACTTGAGCACATACAATTTCAGCAACCTCATATTTGACAAGGGGGCCAAAAAGACTCAATAGAGGAAAGACAGAAGGGGCTACAGGGAGACCCTCTCTTGAAAAGACAACCCCCCCCTTTCTTTCTTTTCCTCTTTCCTTTTCTTTTCTTTCTTCCTCTCTCTCTTTCCTTTCTTTCCCCTCCCTCCCTCTCAAGACAGGGTCTCCCTATAGCCCCAGCTGTCCTGGAACTCACTCTGTAGAGCAGGCTGGTCTTGAACTCACAAAGATTTGCCTGCCTATGCCTCCCCAGTGCTAGGATTAAAGGCATGCACCACCATGGCCGGTTGGGAAAAGACTTTCTAAACCAGATAGCAGCTGCTCAGGAAATTAGGTTAACAATTGACAAGTGGGACCTCATTAAACCCAAAAGCTTCTGTACAGCAAAAGAAACAATCAAGGAAGTGAAAAGAAAACCCACAGAGTGGGAGGAAACCTTTACTGCCGATACATCTGACAGTGCATTAACTTCCAGAATATATAAACTACTGAAAAAAAAGAAAGAAAACAAATGACTCACTCAAAAGATGGAGTAAAGAGCTGAACAGAGACTTCACAAGTGAGGAAATAGAGATGGCTGAGAAACATCTTAAAAAGTGTTAAACATTGCTAATAATTAAGGAAATGCAAATTAAAACCACTATATCATCTCACTCTGATAAGGATGGCTAGGATCAAGAAAACAAATGATACCAATGTTGGAGAGGTTGTGGGGAAAGGGGAACACTCATCCATTGCTGGCGGGAATGTAAACTTGTACAACAACTATGAAAAGCAGTGTGGGGGCTGGAGAGATGGCCTAGTGGTTAAGAGCACTGACTGCTCTTACAGAGGACCCAGGTTCGATCCCCAGCACTCACATGGCGGCTGAGAACCATCTTTAACTCCAGTTCCAGGGGAATCCAACACCCTCTTCTGACCTCCATGGCATTGCATGACATGGGTGCACAAACCTACATGCAGACAGTACATTCATACACATACAAAATAAATAAAAAAAAAGGAAAGCAGTGTGGAGAACCCTTAAAAGGCTCAAAATGAGCCTACCACCTGACCCAGTCATACAACTCCTGGATATATATCCGCAAGACTCATCCTACTGCAGATATATATGCGTAGCCATGTTTACTGCAGCTCTCTTCATAATAGCGAAGAGCTGGAAACAATCTAAGTGCCCCTCAACAGACGAGTGGATAGAGAAAATGTGGTACATCTACACAATGGAGTTCTATGCAGCAGTAAAGAAAGATGGCATCATGAAATTTGTAGGCAAATGGATGGAGCTAGAAGATATTATGTTAAGTGAAGTAACACAGTCCCAGAAGAACAAACAATGAATGGTATCCCTCATCTGTGGGATGCTAGCACCAAGTACCTAGTTGTAAGGCAAACTGAGCAACATTAATGTTATGTTCCTAGTGACCTGAAAACAACTGTGCTCTTACATTTTGAATGCCTAGACAGGTTCTAGAACTAGCCTACTATTTATTTTCGGACATTGGATTTTTGGTATATGGGTGGAGGGTATGTATGCATATTTTGGAGTAATATAAAATCAAAATGGAAAAATGTGAATCATGAAATATGATATGGAAATAACATACAGTTTGTTTTCAGATGACTTAATTTTAGTATAGGTGTGATGTATCAGGCTGGTATAACTTAGCCTTTCTGGGTGCTTAATGACCATACTTAATGTCCATACCAATTTGGCAGAGGGACCTAAGGGATAACTTTGTTCCTTGCTCTCAGAGGTCAACTAAGTCTCAGGGGACTATGCATGGGGCCATCTCTTGAAATGTCCTGCAAGTATGAGTCACCAGTCTTCCTGTGCAGGGAGGTCTTGGAGATCCACTAATGGGACTTCAGCCAGTGTCCAGTCTATAAAGAGGAAAGTCTGCTCATGCTTCAAATAGGGAAGCCTGGTCTAGCAAGACCTGACTTTGTCCTCGAGTGGATGGAACTGGTGATTGAAAAGCCAAAAGGAGCTAGTGGCTTCCTCCCGCCCCCGCCAAA
>VZQC01014231.1:2454599-2491879 GCA_009823505.1 Rhizomys pruinosus | reverse complement strand
TGAAATGTCCTGCAAGTATGAGTCACCAGTTCTTCCTGTGCAGGGATGTCTTGGAGATCCATTAATGGGGACTTCAGCCAGTGTCCAGTCTATATTTAAAGAGGAAGTCTGCTCTTCTTCCAATAGGTGAAGCCTGCGTTAGCAAAGGACCTGACTTTCTCGAGTGGATGGAAATGGTGATTGAAAAACCAAAAAGAACTAGTGGCTTCTCCCGCCCCTCACCAAACAAAAAAAAAAAAAAAAAAAAAAAAAACCCGCCCAAGTGACCCCTGAGGACCAGATCCTCAACTGACCTTGAGAAAAAAAACCCCAAAACCTTGGTTAACCTGGGCTAACCGTGTGGCCTTAAGCATCCAAAAGGAGAGTATAACCAGAAAGAAATAATCAGTAAGGCCTGAGAAGTTGTACTTCAGGTATAAAACTTGAGATCTTAGTAAAAAGACAAAAAGAAAAAAAAAAGAGCACTGTTCTCTTGCCTGTCTTCAATTCTTACTGGCAAGCACATCTACTCTGTGACTGCCACTGCTTTTGCCATCCTTTAAAGACATGAGACACAGCTTTTCACCTTCCAATATCGACCGAAGACTCAGGTCTCTCCAAGAATCCCCCAAACCTTCAATGCCAGATGGGGACTCCTGAGACATCCAGCTTGTAGACTGAGCAGCTACTGGGGTTTCAGCCTCTTCAGAGTATAGACTGCCATTGTTGGACTGCCCAGGGTGTATCATGGAGGCCAGTACAGGAAGATCAAGACAGGACGTGGTGCTTACTGGGCCTCATTTGGTGACCATGGGAAGGGCAGACCCCAGTGTGGAGTACAAGGGCAGGACTGATGGTTGTTTGGGCTTGCTGAGGAGGAGCCTTCAAATATGGCATGTTTCAGCCTAATAAAAAAAGAAATAAATACAGGGAGACCCTGTCTCAAAAAGACCAAAAAAAAGAAATAAAGAAAAATCTCCAATTCAGGTGATATATGTATATATGTATATATATGTATGCGTAAAACGTATATATATATATATATGTTTTTATATATATATAAAATATATAATATATATATTTATGCATACATATATGGATATGTTGTAGAGTACAACATGTCCATATATGTATGCGTAATGTATTCTCTACAACTTGTCCAGTACAAGTTGTAGAGAACAACAAAAGAACTGGGGAAAAAAACTGAGTGAACCAGTGAAGTTCTCCCCAAAACAATAAGACTCTGCTTTGGAAAAAAACTCTGGAAAGTCTCAGAAAAAGATGCAAGACATGTATGGCAGAGTGCATGACTCAGGTGGGGTGGAGGGCATGGAAAGGAAAATTACTCTAAATTGGATTGAAAAACGATGTATGATGAATGAAAGAGTTTAATAACATCTCATCTTGTCAGGTTGTTGACCAGCTGATTGGTGCCTGGGGTTCAGTCTTGGGGGAACTCTGTGTTAATACATGAGTGGAGGTGGGGGTCAGATGTGCTCCAAGCATAGCTAGGGAATCTGTTCACTTCTGAGTCCAGGAGCAAACATTCTGTAGAGATAGAAGATTCTCATTGTCAATCTTTGGAAGTCTGAAAAGCTTATGTGGTTCAACAGGTGATCCTTGGGTGGCAGGATTTAGAATCATGGTGGGAAATATTGGTGTTCCCTGGAGGCTGAGTAAAAGATGTCACACTGACCTCAGGTAGAGATGAGCGGGACGGAGGTCCAGGCTGGAGGTGTCTGCCTCAGGTGGAGGTTGAAGATCCCTGGACGTTGTGGTGGATGGGGCTGTTGGTAGGGCTAGGGACAGGCTCAGGACTGTCTACAGGGCAGGAGCTCTTGGAGTCAGGGCCACTGGAGCTAAGGGATTCTAGCAGCTCTGAGGATGAGGGATTTGGAGAATGAGTTTGGGAGTCCAGTGTTTATACTTGTATCGATGGGAGCACTGAATATAGATTAATCAGAAAAGCATGTGGGGCCAAGGGTGGTGATAGAGAGTAATTAAATCTTTCACAACAGCAAGTGCTAGGCATTGTCTAACACCCAGAAATCAAGAAATAGCAGGTCATAGTCAGATAAATTTTAATATGTGCATGTATGTGGGGTTTGCACCTGTGTGTGTGCACATGCATATGGGGTGTGCACCTGTGTTTGCACGTGTATGTGGGGTGCACATCTGTGTGTGTGCACATGCATGTGGGGTACACACCTATGTGTGTGTACATGTATGTGGGATGCACACCTGTGTGTGCACATGCATGTGGGGTGCACACCTATGTGTGTGTACATGTATGTGGGGTGCACACCTGTGTGTGTGCACATGCATGTGGGGTGCACACCTATGTGTGTGTACATGTATGTGGGGTACACAACTGTGTTTGTGCACATGTCACTGCTGTTTGTGCCATTGTCTGATCAAATCAGTATTTCACTTTTAATGGTCCCTGCAGATATTAATTTGACATAAATAAAAATGTAATTAGCAAGGACATTTTGTCTTCAGGGATACTTTAGCACAAAAGTAGTAACAAGAGTTATAAGTAAATTAATGGTTCCTTGGATTTCTTTGCTTTATAAGATACCTTTTAGGAAAAATAGGAACATGTAAAGAATTTAATATTCTCACAGCTCAGATACTTCCTTCAGAAAAGATTTCTTTCTTTCTTTCTTTCTTTCTTTCTTTCTTTCTTTCTTTCTTTCTTTCTTTCTTTCTTTCTTTCTTTTCTTTTCTTTCTTTCTTTCGTCTTTTTGAGACAGGGTCTCTCTGTGGCCCCAGCTGTCCTGAAGTTCGCTATGTAGTCCAGGGTGGCCTTGAGATCCACCTGCCTCTGCCTCTGGAGTGCTGGGATTAAAGGTGTGATTAATCTTGCTGAGACTACCACGCCCGGTGAGATTACCTGTTAATATTTGACAAGGGGGCCAGAAAGACTCAATAGAAGAAAGACAGAAGGGGCTACAGGGAGACCCTCTCTTGAAAAGACAAAAAAAAAAAAACCCTTTCTTTCTTTTCCTCTTTCCTTTTCTTTTCTTTCTCTCTCTCTTTCCTTTCTTTCCCCTCCCTCCCTCTCAAGACAGGATCTCTCTATAGCCCCAGCTGTCCTGGAACTCACTCTGTAGAGCAGGCTGGTCTTGAACTCACAAAGATTTGCCTGCCTATGCCTCCCCAGTGCTAGGATTAAAGGCATGCACCACCATGGCCGGCTGGGAAAAGACTTTCTAAACCAGATAGCAGCTGCTCAGGAAATTAGGTTAACAATTGACAAGTGGGACCTCATTAAACCCAAAAGCTTCTGTACAGCAAAAGAAACAATCAAGGAAGTGAAAAGAAAACCCACAGAGTGGGAGGAAACCTTCACTGCTGATAATATTACTTGATTTTTAATCTTCCTACTTAAGAAATAAATGAGGATTCTTATTAAATGTAAAAAAATTTGATTTTTTATTTTTTTTTATTAATTTAATTTCTAGTATTGGTGCGTTTGTGCATTTCAATAATACATTTTTGCCAATTCAGTTCAGGGCATATTTTCCCTTTCCCTCCCCCCCCCCCCCAACCCCCACCCCACCAAATCATGCATCTGCCATAACTGCCTGCATCTTTCTCGCAGTTTTTTTTGTTTTTTTTTCAATTTTAGCTAATAAGTGAGTAATCCAGTGAGTACAACACCTTCATGCAAACCATCTGCAAAGGCTGTTGTGTCCAAAGCCCCTACAGCCCCACCATCCAGTGGGGGTGACAGGTTGTTGTTTCAATCAAGTTTGATCAATATAGTGGGCCAACTACATGCGTAGTGTTTCACATCACACCATCACACCCAATCGACAGCCCTTAGAACCACGCCCCCTCTTCCGAGGTTGTTCCCTAAGGCTTAGAAAAGGGCAACGGTGGATGATAAGTAAAACAGTCCACATGTGCCTGTATATCCCAAATCTAATTGGCTATTGGCTCTCTCCTTGGAGAAATAACCCATGGCTGATGCCACAAGCTTACATCCTCTACAGGTTAAGAGATGTTATAAGCCACAGTAAGACCCTGTCATATTTAACAGGGGGGAAAAATGTAATTCATGGATTAACATATCCAAACATGTGTCTATGCTAAAAAAATTTTTTTATGTGTATGAATGTACTGTCTGCATGTAGGTTTGTGCGCCTGTGTTGTGTGACTCGGAGGTCAGAAGAGGGTGTCAGATTCACTGTTCTCAGCTACCACGTGGGTGCTGGGGATTGAACCTGGGTCCTCTGCAAGAGCAGTCGGCGCTCTTAACTGCTAGGCCATCTCTCCAGCCCAATGAGGATTCTTGCTGGATTTAGTGTGATATTAGGTCAAAGGTTCTGAGCCTTATGTTAATTTTAGTGGTTGTCAGTCAGGAATTGGCTTAGTTTTCTTTCTGCCTTATCGTCCCCTTTCCTTTCTACACCTGTTCTGATGTGAGGACTGGAGGAGGAAGGAGCAGAAGTGCTGAAAAATCTGAAAGCAATCTGTAAGGGCGGTGCAGACAGGGGAGAGGATCTAAATACAGTCGGATATATTGTATGAAAATTCAATAGAAGAGCCCCCGAACAGCTAAAATAATCTACCAGTTTTACATCTTCACTACAAGAAAATTTAAAAGAATTGGTTTGGACAGAAGTAGAATGATACCAGCTGGAAAACTGGGTACACGAAAAGGAAGAGACTCATGTGCAAATACATAGATAAACACAAGTGTTTCTTATTATTTAATCTTTTTTTCTTTTTTTTTTTTTTTTTGGTCTTTTTGAGACAGGGTCTCCCTGTAGCCCCAGCTGTCCTGGAACTCACTCTGTAGACCAGGCTGTCCTTGAACTCACAAAGATCCACCTGCCTCTGCCTCCCAACTGCTAGGATTAAAGGCGTTCGCCACCACACCTGGCTTTATTATTTAATCTTTTAAAACTATAAGTAAAGGTTTAAATTTTAAAAATTCAATAAAACATAACTTAAAAACAAAGAAATGAAGAGAAACGATGAGTGGCCGCACCAGCTCTTCCCTCTGGCAGCTGCAGACAAGAGACAGGCTCCAGGACTACAGCGCAGCAGTTTTGGCCAGTGGAAATTCTGGCTTCTAGGCTCTGACGCAGATCCTCTGATGCCCAGGACTCCTCTGAGATAAGCCTGGAGGTTCTGCTGTCAGCACTGACGGCCTTATTGTGTTTCTTTTGCTCTTAAAAACCATCAATCCAAGGACTGGAGAGATGGCCTAGCGGTTAAGAGCGCCGACCGCTTGTACAGAGGACCCGGGTTCGATCCCCAGCACCCACATGGCGGCCGAGAACCGTCTGAAACTCCAATTCCAAGAGAACTCCAGTTCCAGGGGAATCCGACACCCTCTTCTGACCTCCGCGGCATTGCACAACACGGGTGCACAAGCCTGCATGCAGACAGTACATTCATACACATACAGAAATAAATAGAATAAAAAAATAAAAAAAACCCCATCAATCCAGGTGTAGTGATGCACACCTTTAATCCCAGCACTCAGCAGTCAGAGGCAGGTGTATCTGTGACCCTGCCTGGTCTCATAGTGAGTTCCAGACTGGCTGGGACTATGGGGAAACCTGGTCTCAAAAAAGACCAAAAGTAATTAATAGCCATGTTGGTGCTGGGAACTGTACTCTGGTCCTCTGCAAAAGCAGCCTGCGCTCTTAAACACTGAGCCCTCTTGCAAGCCCTGATATGCTCTTGAGAAGCTAGGCTGTGAGGAATTAATTTATAGTTCACTGATTTAAATTTAATTTCATGAAATGCAATGAGGTGATTTTTTTTTTTTTTGTCTTTTTGAGACAGGATCTCCCTGTAGCCCCAGCTGGCCTGGAACTCACTGGATAGACCATGCTGGCCTGGAACTCACCTGGTAGACTACGCTGGCCTTGAACTCACAGAGATCTGCCTGCTTCTCCTCCTGAGTGCTAGGATTAAAGGCATGTGCCACCAGGCTGGGCAGTGAGGGGAATTTTATGGAACCCTAGAGTGCTGTGTACTGATTGGGGGAATGGACTGAATCTGGACTCTGCTTCTGGGTGCACCAAAGTTTCCAAATTGTTCTCTTCCTTTCTTCTGGATGGAAGGAGCCCAGAGAATTGGTTTCTACTGAAGACACAAAGCTTACCATAGCAAACATCATGTTTAGTCTTCCCTTTGAAAACACAACTTCTAATTCATCTTCCCATGGCCATTGGCCAATCCTCTTTTATAATCGAGGTTTCCCAAAAGGATGGCAGCATCATCTCCTTCTCATCACAGCTCTCACTCACTCCTGGGCTCTGTACTCTGGCTCCAGCCCATATCCCTCCCCCTGCCACTTCCGCCCCTGACATCTTTGCTGCTGAATAAGGCAAAGGCATCTCCAAGCGCTTTCTTCGCTTGCCTCCCATGACCAGTGCGTCTGTTTTCCCTCCTCCTTTGCCTGTTTTGCAAGGCCGCTCCTGTTTGCTGGGACAGAGTATTGGAATTCAGCACCACTTAGTCCACAGTCTGCATTCTCACCCTAGAGGTCCTCCCTGATGCCATCGGCTTACATATGCTCCCTTCATATAAAAGTTGCAGTTTAAGAAGTGTATTACGCTCTTTGGTAATATAAATTTTTGTCATATAATATTTAATAAGCATTTCAATCTATGTGTGCTTATGGCCTGTGGAAGGCTTGATGATCACTTGTGTGTCTATGTGGAGTCATTGATGGTGACTGTGGGTCTTTTCACTGTAGATGAAAGAGCAACACTGCTGTCACTGAGCTTCCATGAGCACTGATGGGATTCTATGAACTGGGGAATACCTCTGGGCAGATACTAAACAACAGACCACTTTCCCTTTAATTTATACAGCTCTATATTCCTGGAAAATTCAGTATAAATGAAACCAGGCACAGAATATGAGCCTTGGTGTTGACAGGAAGGATGAGGTTAGATTCCAAGTTGATAGAATTAAAAATTAGCCTTTTAGTAGTCTTGACGTATGGACACAGGACATTTCCTCTCTGGGTTGTGCTGTGCTTTGCAAGATGATCGGGCTCCCTGGATCCCTCTTACTGATGGCAGCAAAAATCCCAAATCACCGTAAGAAATGTGCTCTCATTTTCCCACTCATGAGAAATTCCCCATAGCTCTCCAGGGGTCTTACCCCCCCACCCCATCCTATAGGGGTCTGCTTGGGTTGAATGGGCTCCTTGAAGTTCAGTGTTGAAAACTTACTTCCCTTTGTTGAGAGGTGAGTTAATCAGAACACGAGGGCCCTGCATGTGTGGATCAATGTCTTCAGTACAAGAATAGGTTGTTTTGGGAGTGAGTTTCTTAGAGAAGTTCCTGCCCTTCCGTCTCCTGTCCTTCCCTGGCTCTGCCCCATGGTGCCCTCTTCCATGTCATGGTCAAGCAGAAGACTCTTCTTTGGACTTCTTAGCCTCTAGAATGATAAGAAAAAATTAATTTTCCTTCCTAATTTTCTGGTATGGGAATTTCATTACAGCAGCAGAAAGCAAACGATGGCAGGGGCCTACTTAGTGGTGAGACTCTTGCACGACCCAGGCCCGCAGCCATGTACTTACCCTTTACTGCAGATGTCTCTTCCGAGTGCCGTGCCTAGTAACCTTTTGGATGGTTACTGTCCTACTTAAGGGTCATGCAGTCACCTCCAAACCCAGATAATGGCTTTGGTGTCCACCTGTTCTGAAATCTAGGGACTGGAAGTCCCCCTGGGACATTCCTTTTCCTTTCTGTCATCAATCCATCATATAATTCATGTGATTCCACAGCATCTCCTAATATTGAAAATGGTTTCCTGTTTACTTTTTTCAGATGGGTTCACTTCTCCTAAGCTCTGCTTTAACCGCTTTACTCTAAAGCACCATAACCTCCTGCCCACACCCCCCACCCAGCAGTCTCAAGTGGCCCTACCTGCAGCTACTCTGCCTCTTTTGCTGCTCCTGCCCCAACACCCTACCTCATCCTTTGCCCTCGCTAATTTCATTTTTCTCGAATAACTACCATGTTTCCTGCTCCACTGCCTGAAGAAGTCTTCATCCTCCTGACAGGCCCAGATCTGCACTTGTAACATTTTATCACACCTTTGAGTCTGGAGTTACTTGTACTTATGTGATTGATCAATGTCTGCCTTTTCTACTGTGTTGTAAGCACAATGATAACAAGGATATATTCCAATTTTGCTCACTGTCACATTTCTAATACTGAGTTTCCTTGTATGGGAAACAGCATTGCTAAGAGCTGCCTTTTGCTAAAATACCTTAAAAGCAGTGAACTGTTCCACTTGGTGACAACAGGGGGCAGCAGAGAGCTGTCACAGAGGAGGCCTCTAGGAGGTTAGGAAACCCAGTTTGTTCAGCTGTTTAATTAGTAACAGACGAGGGGAGGGAAAAAATGTTAAATTGAAAACCAAGAAGCCAAAGAACAATTTGTCCAGAAGAAAAATGGGGTGAGAGTGAGGAGCTTCTAGCTGACGTTAGGGAGAGGAGGCTGGGTGGGGTTTGTGAGCGTGTCTTGGTTCATAGCTGGTTCTCCTCCACAGAAGCAGGACTGGAAAGCATCCTGCCCCAGCCAGGACACAGAAAAACGCTGTGCTGCTGCAAATGAGCTAGCACAGTGAAGGAGAGACCACTTTCCTCTTTCCAGCAACTGGTTTCCTTTGGCACAGCATGTGGAGGCAGTTCTGGGCCTCAATGGGAGCCAGCTAACAGGCGAGACCTTCAGACACAAGGGAGAAAGCAGCATTTTCTACATACCCTGTCATAGGCACAGAAGAATGTGGTATAATCACTCTTTTCCTCATTTGAAAGATAAGGATGTAGTGGCTCAGAGTTACAGTGATATGTTTCAAATTATCCACATCGCCCAGCTGAGATTTAACCTTGGCTTCCTTGGTTCAGAAATCCACATCTTTCTCCTACACTCAGGTAACATATAAAAGTAAAGAGTTGCTGGGATTGTTCTCTTGATTTTATATGGAAGCACAAAACATTTTTGTAAGTCTTTCTTGGTCAAAGTATTAACGAAGTGGCTACCAGTGTACAGAAGGGAATAAGATCTGTACTCACAGCTCATGCACAAGCATTAGAATCATTTCAGAGTAAAATAATTTGACGTTGAACATAGGAGAGCATTTGTTTTTAATACTTTATTTTTTTTTAAATTTTTATTTATTTTTTGTATGTGTATGAATGTACTGTCTGCATGTAGATTTGTGCACCGGTGTCGTGCAATGCCGCGAAGGTCAGAAGAGGGTCTCAGATTCCCCTGGAACTGGAGTTCTCCTGGAATTGGAGTTACAGACGGTTCTCAGCCGCCATGTGGGTGCTGGGGATTGAACCCTGGTCCTCTGCAAGAGCAGTCGGTGCTCTTAACCGCTAGGCTATCTCTCCAGCCCCATTAATACTTTATTTTTATTTTATGTATATAAGTGCATTGCTTTCATGTAGGTACATGCATGAATGTTGTGCAATGCCTGTGGAGATCAGAAGGGATCTGATCCCCTGGAACCAGAGTTATGAACAGTTGTTAGCTTCTGCGTGGGTGCTTGGAACTGAACGTAGGTCTTTTATAAGAGCAGCCAGTGCTCTTAACCACTGAGCCATCTCTTCCGCCCCAGGAGAGAGTTTCTGCGAGATCCTCTTAACAGAGCCCCTCTCTGGAGGGCCTTCTCCTGCCCTCACTGCCCTCACTGTAGGCCCGAGCACCCCAGCCCAGGAGTCTTCGTGATTATCGAAGTTAGTGTGGTTCGGTGGGGTGGAGTGGAAGGACATCACCTCAAGAGACCAAAAACCACTGGAGTTGAGGAAAGCACAGGGTACTCTCTCTGTTACCTAACAGCGGAAGGAACACATCTTGGAACTGAATGTGTGCCAAAATTTTGGCAGGGAAACTATGCGATTTTATCAAATAGTAAATAACACTTGGGAAAAGAACGCATTCTCTTCATTGCACAGAAAAGACTGACAAAAAGCAGGTGCCATGGAATTTTTTCTTTTTTCCTTTCTGAGGGGGACAGGAAGCATCAGTATAGACCTACCTGTCAGTACAGACCCCTTCCATTTTCAGCCCCAGGAATGATTTACATACATCATCTGTGTTGCCTTGCCCATATTTGTTAGGTCACTTAGTTTAAGCAGTTACTGATAACAATATAATGTCTGTCCCTTAGATTGCCTGCTCATACTAGGCGAGTTGTGAAAGCAGTCATCGTCATCTACACTTACTGAGTGTTGTGCACCGCACCTGGTGTCCGACACTGTATTTGATTCTAGAAGCATCTACTCTCAAGGAGAGCAGCAAAAGGGTCCTTTTCCCCATCTAAAGAAACATTTGCTTGGAACTTAGAACATATTCCTCTTTTAATGAGGTTCGAAGGCCTAGTGAAAACGTTTTGAAAAAGCTCACAATGAAGCCATAATAACGCACACATAGGTCCAGCCCAAATTCTGGGTCCTAGAAATAGGAGAACCACACTATTAAAACAATAGAAGATTCAAGAAGGCATTTGTGGCATTTGCCAAGTTTTCTTTACAAATTTCAGGATGGTTTCCCATGAGGCAACACTAGAGGGCGGTATGTACAGTTAAAACAGGTGATGGAGCAGGCTACTGATTTCTACCATAAAGTAAGGCTTTAAAAATATTCAAAATTACTTATGTATCTGCCATGAAACTATGCCATGAAAGAGGTAAAATGTCTGGCAGGGGAAATGAAGTGTACTTAAGATTGGAGGCAGGGGAGAAAAGAAGGGTATGAGAGGTGAATGCGACCAATGTACATATTTGGATGAAAATATCTTTATGAAGTCTATATTATAGGAAGTGAATATATGCCAATGGAAAAAGTGTATTACTCAGAAACTGAAAGCTCTATAAAAAATATAGAAGTCTAGGAAAAATATTCACGTAGCAGTCTTTAACTCTTTTATTAAAATAAAAGGAAAAAAGTGTTGAAGCTATATACTATCAAAACAAAAATATATCAAGAGGATGACGATTTTTGTTAAATTTGTCATTAACATTTAAATTTAATTTTCAAAATCAAACTTAAAAAAAAATACTCTGATGTGGTGACACTTACTTGTAACTCCAGTGCTCAGGAGGACTGCAAACCCCAGGCCAGCCTGAGCAATGCAGGGAGGCCCTGACTGAAAAAATAAACATGGTTATTCCCTTTCTCAATATGTCTGTATCCTATAGATTTCTTCTGGAATTCATGTTTGTGTTTCTTTTTTAATTTTTCTTTACTCTTTTTTGAGATAAGGTTTCATGTAGCCCAGGCTATCTTGAGCTCTGTATTTAACTGAGGATGACCTTGAACCCTGGGTTCTCCTTCCTGCCTCCATCTCAAATGCTGGGATTATAGATAATGTGCCATCATTTACCACCACTATTCCCCTTCTCTCCCGTTCCCCTCCTCCTCCTGGCTCAGGTGGTTATAGTTACACACCATCATGTACCACCACTATTCCCCCTTCTCTCCCGTTTCCCTCCTCCTCCTGGCTCAGGTGATTACAGTTACACACCATCATGTACCACCACTCTTCCCCTTCTCTCCCGTTCCCCTCCTCCTCCTGGCTCAGGTGGTTACAGTTACACACCATCATGTACCACCACTATTCCCCCTTCTCTACCATTCCCCTCCTCCTCCTGGCTCAGGTGATTACAGTTACACACCATCATGTACCACCACTCTTCCCCTTCTCTCCCATTCCCCTCCTCCTCCTGGCTCAGGTGGTTACAGTTACACACCATCATGTACCACCACTAGTCTTCTTCCTTCTCTTCATGAGTGGCAGGGGAGGTATGATTTAAGTAGTTTCATTGGAGTAGATTACAGGATCATCGACAAGAAGTTATTTATGGGGGCATAAGCACCTTACCAGTGGCTAAAACACTGGAGGAGATGCTTTCCTCTCCTTCAGCAATTGTTACCTGCCAGAACCTCTCCACAGAGGGTTAGAACTTTGGATTCTCCCTCCCCTATATGCTGCCCGTTAATCCTCAGGAAAGGGTGGGACCTCCTGAGTCTCTCCCCAATCTATAACAGGGTTTAAAAATTTGTATTGCATTGATTGAGTGAGTGTATTTGCCTACCATGGTATGTGTGTTGGAGGTCAGAGGACAACTTGGTAGGGTCAATTCTCTCCTACCAAATGGGTTCCAAGGATCCAACTCACATTGTCAGACTCAGCAGCAAGCACCCTTTACCCACCTGAGCCATAGTGCTAGCCCATGGAATTGTGCAAGTTCTGTGCAGGTAAATTTGATTGCTGTGAGTCTGAGGGTAATGACCCTGTGATGCCCAGATGACAACCCACCACAACTCTTCAAGCTTGAGATTCCTCTTCTAAGACTTGGAGGGCCGATGTACATGGCTCATTTAGGGCTGAGTATTCCACGATCGCTTACTCTCATCACTTTGACCAGTTACTACTGTCTGAAGTCACTGCTGACCGTTGCACAAAGAGTCTTCTTTGTCTGAAGGTGACTATAGCACTAATCTGTGGATATAAATATAATTATTTAGAAAGCACATCATGACCATTAGAACAACAGCTATACACTAGAGCATATAAGCCCCAGACCATGAGCTTTTGCCTGGGTTTATAGTACCAGAAATGCATTCACTCCTTTGGGTGGAATCCAAAAGTAGTTGGTTTTCCCCCTGTATTGGTGTTAACTAGAGGAACTGAACCCACAGAATGAATTTATATTCAGCTTATATTGAAATAGTAATCACAGCTGTCTCATATGCGAGAGGCCAAGAACCCAGTAGTTGCTTGGTCCTTGAGGCTCATGCCCCAGCAGTTCCACAGTGGCTGTCTCACATTGGAGAGACTGACAACCTCTATGGCTGAGTTCATGGGGCTGGGTATGTCAGTGGTCCTAATCTGGCAGCCAAAGTCTAGAGGCCTCCTGGAGAGCTGCTGGTCCTTAGTAAACAACAGAAACCCAGAAACAGTGGTCAGCAAAGGAGCCAGCAGCCGCAGCAACAGGGTAAACACACCTGGAAGAAAGAGGGGAGGTCACATGAGCAAAAGGTGAATAGTCTTTCTTCTGCCATGCCTCTTTTTTTATCTGGGTTGTTACGAGAAGGTGCTGGCCACATTTGGAATAGATCTTCCCTCATCAGTTAAGGCAATCAGGAGAATTCTTCAGGTGAGGTTTCCTGCACAGGTGATTCTAATTTGTGTCAAGTTGACATTAAAACTGACTTCCCTTATAATAGACTTGCCATTATTGAGCCAATACGCAACATCTTGCCTGGCTGGTTGGGTAGTGTAGCCTACAGAGTCTACTGCTGAGTAAGACTGTCGATGATAATTCTCCTTAAGTAGCCAGCATAGCACCTTCTGTCATTATGAGGCTAGCCAACAGGGAGGAGGCTTCCAGATCACTTCCAGTCTGATTTCTTTTTAAAAATTAATTTGTTTTATGTGTATGAGCATTTTGCTTTCATATATGTGCACCACATCTATGCTTTTCCCACAGAGGTCAGAAGAGGACATTGGATCCCAGGGAACTGGAATTTTGGATGGCTGGTAGCCACCATGTGGGTGCTGAGAATCAAACCCAGGTCCTTAGTGCTCTTAATTGCTGAACCATCTCTCCAGCCCCCAGTATCTTAATTTTATTTGTTATTTGAGACAAAGGGATGTTAATTTTGCTGTAAAGAAGACTTAACTATATGTGTGTGTGTGTGTATGTGTGTGTGTGTGTGTGTGTGTGTGTGTGCATATGCATGCATGCAAATGTCCTGTGGTACACATGAGCAGGTCAGTGGATAACTTTACGGAGTCGGTATTCTCCCTCCACCTTTAATGTGGGTTCCAGGGATTGAATTCAGATCACCGACATGTGTGATAGGTACAGGGATTGAACTCAGATCACTGACATGTGTGGCAGGTACAAGGATTGGACTCAGATCACCGACATGTGTGGAAGGTACAGGGATTGAACTCAGATTACCGACATGTGTGGCAGGTACAGGGATTGGATTCAGATAACTGACATGTGTGGCAGGTACAGGGATTAGGCTCAGATCACTGACGTGTGTGGCAGGTACCGGGATTGGACTCAGATCACTGATGTGTGTGGTAGGTACAGGGATTGAACTCAGATCACTGACGTGTGTGGCAGGTACTTTTGCCTACTCAGCTGTCTCACTGGCCCTGTTCATTTTATATTCTCATTCTGGAGTTTCAGCTATTCTGATGGATTTTCTCCTACTTTTGTTGCTTTACATTGTATTCCCAGTTTTCCTTGGCCCACAGGAGTGGCTGTGCTCCATCTTCTAATTATTTCTAGGAAATGTGTGAAGGGTGTGTGGAGTTTGAGGCTGAACATCACTTTTCTCAGAGTGCTGAAGGCTTTTCTCTATCTGATTCTTCTTCTGTAAGTGAATTGTGTAATTAGTAAATCACACAGGCCAACTTTATTAAAGGCCATTAGATTGCTGATTTGGGGGTGAGTTTCTCTGCCGTCTTATATCCTTGAAAGAAGGTACCATATTTCCTAAGTAAAGAATGTTGGTGTCCAGAATCAGTTTGACTTTCATATCAGGAGAGTCCCCCTTGTCTTGGGTAGTGTTTTGTTTACTTTTTTTTTTTCTATAAATACTGGTTTGCTAAGAATTCCTGCTGCTATGGCTGGGTGTGGACATTGTTCTTTCCTTGGAATGGACACTTAGTCTTTTAGTCATTGCACCCTTCAGAGCCTCTTTTAATGCTTTCTCTCACACTTCTCAAAGTCCCCAGGTCCAGGAGTCCCCTCCTCTTCCAGAGATTCCTCTTCAAGTCCTTCAGCTCTATCTTTTAAGACCTGCATTTAAATCCCTTGCCTGGTTCAGTTTTTTTTTTTTTTTCAGGTCTGTGCTGTTACAGGTTTCTGTTTTCTTCATTGAAGTGAATTCAGTGATTGTGGATGGAGTTAGTTGGTCAGGCTTTGAATCTGTGGATCTGCTCAGACCTTAGTAACTAATGGTTCAGTGTAAGCAGTTCCCCAGGCGTTCCTCTTTGGGGAAGCCATGCCTTCGCTCCTTGTGACTGACATTTCTGATTTTTGCCTTCCTGCACAGCTCTGTAGCAGAAAAGTGAATCAAATGGAACCAGATGCAGGTGTGTATGTAGAGTCAACGCTGAGTGTCAGTCTCATGAACACTGTTCACAGATATCTTACTCTTGGTTTTCAATACATCCCTTTTATTTTCTTTGGCTTCATAGCTAATATTTTGAAGACATGTTGAGGCTTCATTCAAAAAATTAACTGGCTTAATTTCAAAGGTGCCAAGTTTCATGAACACTGAAGATTTGATTGCTCCAGTTCTTAAGAAGGTGAAGGGGTGTTTTCAGTAAATTTGGTTGCAAATACCAGAGATTGTTAGTAAACCATGTTCCTGTGTTAACTCTGTTAAATGGTTCCTATTACCACATGGTGTACTGAGATATGAGGCTTGGCGTCCAATCTGTGAGTCAAAGCTCAGGAACTGGCAAATGTCTATTCTAAGCTTTGTGTGCAGCTATTGTGAAGAGCATTTGAGTTTCAGCAGCTCCTGCTGCGACCTGGTCGAGCTTATGAGGGCCTCATTTAGAGCTGGTCCTAAATGGTGTTCTGGATTATGCCGTCTTATTTTGGCATATTACTGTTTTAAATTCAAGATGAATATTAAAAAGTGTAGAGTGTTTTTTTTTTTTTTTTAGACTTAGGGGTTTGTAACCATGTTTGGTTTTATTTTCTTATTAATTACAGGTTTTTCTTTTTGAAATAGAGCTATTTAGTAAAGTTGAAACCAGCATACCTCTTTACCCAATCTGCTGAGGAACAGATGAGTAAAATGTAAAAATATGACTTTGTAGTTCATTTGGCCCAGTTTTAGCTGTGCTGTAGATTAAAAATGCCTCAGTGTTTCCTGACTCATTCATTCATCCTGATGTTTTATATTCTGTCCTAATTGTCATACCTTGGATCAGTGAATGTGGTCCTTTTCTCATAACGTCACTCACCAGTTCCAATCCTCTGATTCCTTTCATGCAAACACAGTGATACATATCTCTGTGGTCCCATTATGTTCCTGAGTGCTAGCTGCAAGGTACTAGGAGAGGATCTGGTTTCATGGTTAGGCATCTGAATGGCCCAGCCCATAACACCCAGCAGCTATCCACTGTTCATTATTGGGCATAGGGGACCGGTGGTATGGTAGGAAACCTGAGCACAGCGGCTGTGAAGGGTGGTCATCAGGAACAGGCCACTTGCTGGAAAGATCCGGCCTGGGGAGACGGCATTGTGTTGTGGCCCCTGTGTGGCAGCCAGGCTCTCAGGCTGTAGAAGATCAAACTGGCTCTGGTGTTTTACTGGGCCAGGATCTCTTCTGCATTCTCGACTTTGTTACATACCATCAGATGGAAGAGGCCATCCAACAACTATCCATTTCCCAACCGGGAAATAATTCTGGGAGGACGTTTGGCTCTGTTGGTGAAGTGCAAAGAGCTGCTCTGCTGGCTAACAGGAACCTACACATTTGGCATGTGGAGATGTATGTGCTTACACACACCCAAAGGCTCACGAGACTCTTCCCTTGCCAAGTATGAATCAAGTGGGAGACTTCTGGCCTTTTCATTTGAGAAACTTTCAGTGCCAGTTCATAGAAGAGTCCCTCTGAGCTATATTTAAGGGCTGAGCTGCTTCCTGTTACATCAGCAGGCTGCACTTCCTCTCCCGTGGCTTCTGCACTCTATTACTGGACTGGATAGCAGCAAGGTGGATTCCATCAGTTTCAGCCCCATGTGCCAACATTGTGTAGTAAATACCAGTCCTCTGGGCCACATTAGAATTATGGTTTCCCTGGATCAGGGAAGTTAGCACTCTATAATGCAAATAGTCTAAGGCTTATTCCCTTTGGAGGGGTCCTTTGATGCACTGAAGGACATCTCTTTGAATTGCTTGGTCCCTTCCTGGAAGCCTGGCCGTGGCTGTTATCTAGTACTAGCCAGCTCTCAAGTGTTCTTTTGAAGTAAGAAGATAGGGCATCAAGATCAGATTTAGAAACCCAATTCCAGGCCACTTCACAGATCTTTATTCGGTTGGACTCTGGCAGTTGGGATGATTTCTGGGCTGGCTGTGCTACCATGCTATCCGGAGATGCCAGGCTGCGGCAGCTCCCTGCCATTGTGCCTCTGCTCTCCTTTCTTTTCACGAGTTCGTAGATAATGTGACAGAACTTTGGGTGGGCATTGGCCATGCTTTTCTTTAGCTATTTCCAGGGAAGGAATCCATACTGCTTCCTGTGTTAACGAGCAACACATTCTGATTGAATTATGAATGGATTTTATTAGTAGATAAAGGGTTGGGGTAATCAGCCTTCTCAGAATTCTGTGAAAATTGAAAGTGACCATGGCTCTTTGATCACCCAAGCCCCTGTCTGACCAGGAATCCCACTGGGGACATTCCTAATTGATTCTCTTCCAGTCTGCCTTGCAGTCTTTGGTTATAGAAGTTTCTCTCTCTCTCTCTGTCTCTCTGTCTCTCTCTCTCTCTCTCTCTCTGTCTCTCTGTCTCTCTCTCTCTCTCTCTCAGACATACACTCTCTCCTTTTCTCTCTGTCATTTTGTTACAAGATCTCTTGTGTAGTCCTGCCAACTTATGATCCTCCTGCCTTACTTAACCATACCTGCTTTCAAATCTCCTTTTTTTAAAAAAAACTTATTTTATTTTCAATTGTG
Organism: Rhizomys pruinosus; assembly: GCA_009823505.1. Classification (NCBI taxonomy): domain Eukaryota; kingdom Metazoa; phylum Chordata; class Mammalia; order Rodentia; family Spalacidae; genus Rhizomys; species Rhizomys pruinosus. The sequence continues at coordinate 2,474,182 of VZQC01014231.1, read as the reverse complement.
TGTGTGTGTGTGTGTGTGTGTGTGTGTGTGTATGTGTTTGTGCATGTGAGTGCAGTGCTCACAGAGTCCAGAAGAGGGTGTCAGATCCCTTGGAGCTGTAGTTATTACAGGTGTTGTTGAGTTGCCAGATACAAATACTGGGGACCAAACTTGGGTCCTCTGCAAGATGAATACATGCTCTTAATTGCTGAGCTTTCTCTAGTCCCTAAAATCTTATTTGCTTATTTATTTATTGGTTTTTATGAGACTTGGAAGTTGTTATCCAGACCAGGCTGACCTTAGTTTCACAGAAATCCACCTGCCTTTGCCTCGCCAGTGCTGGAATTAAAGGCATGTACCACCATCTCCTGGCCTTTGAAAATTATTTTTTAATTCATATTTCTTTATTTTTACTTTATGTGATAACAAGTGCTATGTTGGTATGTATGTAAGTGGACCCATGTCATGCAGTGCCCATGGAGGAAGAAGATGGTGTTTGATCTCCTGGAACTGGGGTTATGGATGGTTGATAAGTGCCATGTGGGTGCTGGGAATCAAACCCAGGTCTCTGCAAAAGCAGCTGGTGCTCTTAAGCTCTGAGCCATCTCTCTAGCCCCTGAACATTTTTTAACTGATATATAATAGAACAAAAGTTATCCAGGCATGGTGGCACACACCATTAATCCCAGAACTTGGGAGGCAGAGGCAGGTGGATCTCTGTGAGTTCAAGGCCAGCCTGGTCTACATAGAGAGTTGCAGGACAGCTGGGGCTACAAGGAGACCCTATCTTGAAAAGACCAAAAAAGAAAGAACAAAAGTTGAATGAATGATGGCCTATAATCTCAGCATTTGGGAGGCTGAGGCAAGTGTGTCATGAGCTCAAGGCCGGTCCGAGATACAGAGTGACTCTGTCTCAAACACACACAGACATAGACACACAAACACACACAGACACTGAACGTATTAATGGAATTCCAGGTTATACAGCATCAATACATGTATACATCTTCTGTACATATAAGCTACATTAAAAGTCAGTACTGTTTAAGTCAGCTTAAGCATATGTGTTGCTTCATGTATCATTTCTTTTTGTTTCACCCTAAAATGAACAATCTTTCTAGCTCCTTGAAGCACACAGTGCATTATTAGTATCAGGAGTCATCCTGCTGTGCAGCAACATCCCAGAACTTCTTACTTCTGTGACTTGGTAACCAATGATGACCCATCTCCTTCTGTTTCTCTCCCCCTCCACTATCTTCCTCAGCCTTTGGTAACCACCAGGCTACTCATCTTCTATGAGATCAACCTTTATTGCTTCCACATACAATGACATCTTTCTGGGACTGGCTTATTTCATTTGGCATATTGTGCCACATAGCTCCAATCATGGTGTCACAAATGACAGGATTTCATTCCTTGAGGCTCATCAGTTGGTGGACACTTAGATTGTTTCCATTTATTGGTGATTGTGCATACTGCTGCAATAGACATGGAAGTGTCATTGTTGCTTCAACATACTGACTTCATGTTTATTCCCACTGGGCTCATGCCCAGTAGTAGGATTACTAGATCACATGGTAGTTTTAGTTTTGTTTTCGCTTTAAGCAGCTTCTTTTTAGACAAGGTCTTGCAATGTAGCCCAGGCTTGCCTCAAACTCGACATCCTCCTGGTTAAGTCCCCAAAGTGCAAGGATTATAAGCACATATTATTACTATTCTCAGTTTTTAAAAATAATTATTAGCTTATTTTAATTTTTAAGTTATTGAACTTTTGCAAATTTCATGCAATATATTTTGATCATGTTTAGATCCCCTATCTGCACTTCTCTTAATGCCTCTGCCTGATTTCATATACTCTGTCGTTTAATGTACAAGTCAAAGTTGTCTCCTCAACTGCCCATTGGTGGGGCTTCGTCCACTGGAGCCTGGTTAACCTGCCCTCTCGAATACTATTTTTTTTTAATTTTATTTATTTCCGTATGTGTATGAATGTATTGTCTGCATGCAAGTCTGTGCACCCATGATGTGCAATGCCGTGGAGGTCAGAAGAGGGTGTCGGACTCCCCTGGAACTGGAGTTCTCCTGTCATTGGAGACTCAGACAGCTCTTGGCCGCCACGTGGGTGCTGGGGATCGAACCCGGGTCCTCTGCAAGAGCGGTCGGTGCTCTTACCTGCTAGGCCATCTCTCCAGGCCCTCTCGAATACTATTTTAAGAGCTCTGTTATCATTAACATTTAATTTCTAAATATGAGGAAATATGAGCATCCCTTTCTAATGAAAACACAAGATAAATTAGACTAACAGGTGTTGTTATTTAAAGATGTTTGGTTTGATGCTTGATTGTTTTGATGCCAGCTTGATTTTGAAAAATCAAATCAAGTTTTTTTTTTTTGTTTTGTTTTTTTGTATTTTGAGACCAGGCTGGCCTTGAACGCACAGAGATCCACCTGCCTCTGTCTCCCCAAGTGCTGGGATTAAATGCTAATACCACACCCGGTTTAAAGGTGGTTCTTAGCCGCCATGTGGGTGCTGGGAATGGAACCCAACTCCTCTAGAAGAGCAGTCAGTGCTGTTAACCACTGAGCCATCTTTCCAGCCCAGAAAAGTCAAATAAAATTTTAAGCTGAGTTATGAAGCATTGTCCTAACAGGGCTTCTTCAAGGATATGTGCTGATATTTACCTAAATTCCAATAATTCACTGTCTGGGTATTAGCAGAATATGTTCACCTGCTGATGGTCAAGTTTAATCTGCTCCTTTCCCTTCTGAAGTGATCAAATTCCCAGCAGTGTCTGTGCTGCATTATTTTCTGTATATGTTTTCCACCATGACACTCTTACAAGCAGGCAGCATTCCAAAGGTGATATTTCTTAGGCAGCACTGGGGTCTGTGGGGCAGTTTTAGGAATGTGTCATGAGCTTTACTGAATTTTATTGTTCGTGAGGTTTTCTTATGCTTCTCTTCAGATGTATTTGTCTTTTTCCATACATTTTTGTTTTTTAAAAATTAGACAACTAATGCATGACTATACCCTTGTTGGAAAATTCAAATAATAAAGAAGGCTCCTAGGAAAATATGAAATTTCATCTTTAGATTTACAGCTTCCATTCCAGTCACAGTAAGAGCTATTCTAGAATTTTTATGTAAAATTGAGTTTGGCCTGTAGATTTGGATACCCCTTTTTTCCAACTCTTTTTTTTAATAGAAAAGAGATAATAAAATCAATAATTTAATATTTTTTCTCAAGAAGAAACACTTGAATTTCATGTCAGATTACAAATGAAAGGAATCAAATCCACATGCTGAAAGCACAAAGAAAAATCAACAACATGGGAAAAGCAAATAAGAAATCCCCACCAAACACTATCAGTCCTATAAAGGACTCCCACAATGAGATCTCTCTGGAGGTAACCCAGGACAGATATCTTTTATATATATATACATATATATATANTGTCTCTCTCTGTCTCTCTCTGTCTGTCTGTCTCTCTCTCTCTCTCTCTCTCTCTCTCTCTCTATATATATATATATATATATATATATATATATTGCTTTTCTAACTAAGCATATTTAAAACTCTATTATTTTCAGTGTGTGGCTTCTTTGGCGTATAAGAAGTTAATTTTATTTAACCAGTCATCCTCCTCTCCCCCCCTACTCCCTTCTTCCTTTGTCCCACCCTCTTTTCCTCCCTGAATTACATTGTGTTAGATATGTAAACCTTTGACGAAATACCCAAGATAAACAAGAGGGAAATATTTTTCTCACATTTTTAGACCATGATCTGTTGGTTCCTTTGTTTTGGGGCTTGTGGTGACACAGCATATCAGACTGGCAGGGAGCCTGGGGCAGAGCAAATCTTCTGTCCTTACAACAGTCAGGAAGAAGAGAGAAAGCAAGAAGGGCCCTGGCTCCAAAATCCCCTTCAGGGACATTTCCCTCATGCCCTAACTTCCTTCCGCCAGAGCCCATGTCCTGAAGGCTCCACTTCCACAGGCTGATGGCAGATTATCAAGCCTGTAGCATAAGAATCTTGTAGGATGCCTCAAATCCAAACTGTAATAGTCACTGTGAACGTCTTTGTTGGTCTTTGCTCATACATGCTAACGAATTATTAGGTCAGTAATAATTTTGATATATGCTGTTAAATTGGACTTTGAAAGGCTTTACCAATTCCCCATCTGAAGTTTGAATATGATTTTTAATTTTTTATTGAATTTTTGTGTACAGAACATCTCAAACAATTTTACACCCCCTTCTCCATTGTTACCTCCCATAGCCCTCCCCTCTTGCTGGCTTTCATACATTCTGTCATTTGTGTTAAGGCTAATCACGTCAAGTTAGGGTACCCAGACATCCCTCACTGCAAGTTTATCCACTGAGGTATAGTTGGCATATCTTGAGACCCTCTCTTTAAGAAGATCAGCTCTTCCTCACTCAATAGTAATCAGCTGCCAATAATTCTTTGACTAAGATTGGGACCTACTGCTCATTTCTATGGTTCTGTGCTGGGTTTTTATCTGCTTGAGTTTGCATGGATTCTTGTGCATGCTGACACCATTGCTCTAGGTTCATATGAACAGGGTCCCAGGAGCCTGTAGGATTCTATTTCCATATGGTCACGCACCTCCTCCCTGGCTTTTAGTGTCTTTCCACCCCCTCTTCCTCAATGATTTATGAACCCTGGGTGAGTGGAGTTTAATATAGGGGTCCTGTCCAAGGACCCATACTCTGTAGACTCTTATTCTCTATGTTTTGGCCATTTGTGACCTTTTGTGTTGCTGGCCCACTGTTGTATGAGGCAGCTTCATTGATGAGAATTTAAAGGTGCATCAGTGTTCTCTTTATTTCTTGTTTTATGTTCTGTGAGCCTTAGGTATAGAGGTTGCATCATAGATGTGCCATTTGGGCTTGGGCAATTTACAGACAATCTTTGTGTATGATCAGTTGTGGAACTCTATAATAATCTCTGTTGAAAAAGAAGCTTCTTTGATGAATGGTGACTGGGATACTTGTCTGTAAATTTAATGATCTATGTTTTGCACATAGTAAGAAATTACATTTGTCTAGGAATGTGATAGCCTTGAGATTTTTTCCTAAGATCTATGACCTCTCCATCCATGTGTATGTTTACAGTACCACATATAAGTTTCCTCCCATTGTGTGGGTTTTAAGTCCAATTGGGTAGCTGTTGGTTACCCTCAAGATACAAGTGCCACTACTGCACCAATGTCATTTGCTGTACCTGTCATTGATGTGGTTATTAGGACTTGAAGTTGGGGTTGGAACATTGATTGTTGTTCTCCCTTAGCATCTTGGATAATGCTCTCCAACGCTATGGGAGCTAGCCTTCAGGGGGAGGTGGCTTCCAGGTCAGTTGTGGCTTCATTGGTTCAAATGCTATGTCCAAAGTATGTCCTGTCTTCAGCAATAGGGTCTTACCTTCAAGTTCAGGGAGGCAAGCAAGGGCCATGGCAATAGCCTGGGCAATTTTGAGGATCTCTTCCCTGGCCAGCAACTCAAATGGAAGTTTCTCCTGTCTGGCACTGTTTCTTGTTATGTTGCCTTCAGCTATGCACATGAACTCATGTAGAGATATTGTATGTATAATTTTTCAGTATGTTTTCAGAGCAATATGATTCCCTCTGTTTTTTTTTTTTTATACTAGCATTATTTATCTCTCCTCTCTCTAGCCACACTCTTCTCCACTTAAACTACCCCTATTTTCCCCATTTCTACCTTGGTAATTCCTGTCTCCTATAGTCCCACCTCTCTGGAGCTCCTTCTTCCCCTTTATTCCTGTAGTGGTTTGAATATTTTATTTTTTAAAATTTATTTATGACTTTTTGAGGCAGGGTCTCCTTTTAGTCCAAGCTTGCCTGGAGCTCACTATGTAGACCAGGCCTTGAACTCCCAGAGATCCACCTGCTTCTGCCTCGAGAGTGCTGGGATTAAAGGCATGTGCCACCACACCCAGCTGAATATTTTTATTTTATTTTATTTATTTCTGTATATGTATGAATGTACTGTCTGCATGCAAGTCTGTGCACCCGTGTCGTGCAATGCCGCGGAGGTCAGAAGAGGGCGTCAGACTCTCCTGGAACTGGAGTTCTCCTGGAATTGGAGTTTCAGACGGTTCTCGGCCGCCATGTGGGTGCTGGGGATCGAACCCGGGTCCTCTGTAAGAGCGGTTGGCGCTCTTAACTGCTAGGCCATCTCTCCAGCCCCCAGCTGAATATTTTTAATAGTTGAGTAATTTGAAAGAAAATAGAACTGGGTAATGAAATTTTCAAGCTCAAACAGCAAGTTGGGAATTCATTAAACTTCTAATAAAATTTTATTTCTTGGGGCTGGAGAAATGGCCTAGCGGTTAAGAGCTCTGACTGCTCTTGCAGAGGACCCGGATTTGATCCCCAGCACCCACATGGCAGCTGAGAACCGTCTGTAACTCCAGTTCTAGGGGAATCCGATGCTGTCTTCTGACCTCCATGGCGTTGCACAACATGGGTGCACAAACCTACATTCAGACAGTACACTAATACATATAAAATAATAAATAAAATTAAAAAAATTATTTCTTGTTTATCTATACATTTGACCTGAATAAAGCTTTTCAGATAAACTTAAGACATTTGGCTTGTTGATTTATTTGCCAGTCATAATTTCACAGGTTTCACATAGGCTTAGAATGAAACTTAGTACTTTTTATGGCTGACTGCTAAGATATTTCCATATGATAAGCATAAGCACTCATGGTAATGTGGTTACCATGGAATAATCAAGCAGTCACTTCCAATGAAAAAGTCTTCCATTTCATAGCTCAGGTTAAGAATCTAGCATTTTCTTAATCTCATTTTCAGTTCTTATAAATCATGTTTTTTTCCCAGATCACAGACTTTATAATTTGACTGAATGTCAAAGTGTGGCTTATATTTTATCTTTAATGAGGTAGTATTGCATACCAGTCTATGTGAAATAGTATCATGAGAAATTAAAATAAAACAGTTATGCCTGCCCAACTAAATGAGGCAAGAAAATGTTCATAAAACAAGGTAGTGATTTTCTCATCAATCTGTTCCACCAATTTCTCTCTAACTTAATATATCTTTTATGAACATTTGTTGACCTCATTGACTAGAAACACAGGTTACAAAGGCTGTAGAACTGGAATGCTTGTTTGCAAGTGATGAACGCCTACAAATGATACCAGTATGAAAAGCTGTCCTGTATTACAGTCTTTATACTTAAGAGTTTTTAGAATTACCAGTGGGTTCCTATTTGAGTTGTACCCCTTGCTGGATAATTGCTGTTAGCTCACAGTCTGTATTCTTATTTCATGCTTATTTTTGACATACTATTGACAGAATAAGCTATGGCCTGAGTTTTTGCAAAACAAGAGCTAACAGTACATTTATTTATTCTCTGAATACCTTTGGGTGCCTACCAGATTATAGGTATTACATGAGGCTCTTCAGGCAAAAGTAAACAAACTGTGGGATTTTGAAGGGCTTTCTGACCTATGGGGAGCTAGCCATGAACACCTGTGATTGTAGGCCTTTGTAATATGTGCTGTTATCCAGACCTATGCAAAAAGCCACAGGATACCTGAAGAGAGAACACCTGCCATGAAAGTTGGACAACTTAAAAGTTTGTCCAGCAGAACTGCTAGCTTCCTAGAGAAAACCAAAACCCAAACCCAAACCAGGGAAGGCCTCATCTATACTGCTGTTTAATACCCATGTGTAGACTTCTGAACATTAGACCATCAAATGCTTGTCATTCACATTCTTTAGGCTTCAAAGCCTGACCAAAAGTGGCTTAGCAATGGAGACGTTCACTAGCTAGATTAACCAGGGCGAGCAGATATGCTCTGTTTAGTAGTGTCATTGAAAGATCCTTTTTGAGCAAGCCAGTAAGCAGCACTCCTCCATGGTCTGTGCTTCAGCTCCGCCTCCAGGTTCCTGCCCCAAGTTCCTGCCTTTTCCTTCCCTAGCTGGTGTCAGTCAGAGTGTTTTGTCACAGCAATTGAAGAGAAACTAAAACAGAAATTGGTACCAGAAGTGGGGTATTGCTGTGACAGACCTGACCTTGGTGTTTTGGGGAAGCATTGTGGAAGCGTTTGGAACTTTGGGCTAGAAAAATCATTGAATGCCTAAAGATCGTTGCTGTGGAACTTGGAACAGTTTTGCTGAAAGAGTTGTAGATGATGGAGGCCTGGCTTGTGAAGTTTCAAAGGGAAGCAGAGATCATCAGGACTGTTTAATCTATGGACTCTGGTCAGCTGGGGCTGAAGAATCAGCTGTAAGTAACAAGAGACCAGAACCTGAAGTGAGCCCTTTGCTTTACTGGGACAATTGATGCTGGTTAGCTGGGGCTGAAAAATCAGCTGTAAGTAACAAGAGACCAGCATCACTGTGGTGAAATCTTCTGGGAAGAATTTCTTCAGGGTCAGCACACAGAAGCTGTGATCCAGAGGGAGCCTGAGCCTCCATCTCAAGCCAGAAGCAGGACTTGGTAGTGTGTAAGAGTCTTCTATATGGTTCTGGTGTTAAAATTTGAAGGGGCCACAGAGAGCAGCCAAGGCTTGGCACTGTGAGAGGTCAGGAAAGACCATTGGTGGAAGTGCACCTTGGTTGCAGTGAAGACCCCAGGATTGCAGGGGTCATGGAGAGAAGCTGAGGCTTTGTACCAGAAAAGGTCAGAAGAGGCCATTGTTGAAGGTGCTGCCTTAGTTTCAGTGGAGACCTCAGCTTTTTGGAGATGCCAGGACCATGGGATGACCACCAAGAGCAGCAGCAGGTGTGAAATGGAGCTGGCCTGGGCCTGCGAGTTGAGCTGTGTAGGGGAGTTGCCTAAACCCTTTGGAGCTGTATTAGTCACTTTTCTGTTGCTGTGATAAAACACCATGACCAAGGGAACTTATAAAAGGAAGAGTTTACTTGAGCTTATGATTGACAGTTCCAGGCAATTAGAGTCCATTGTGGTGGGAAGCATGGTGGCCGGGGCTGGAGCAGCAAGCCGAGGGTCACATCTCACAATGAGCACAGGAAGCAGAGAGAGGGAGAGGCTGGAGACCACAAGGCTTGTTAAACTCACTAAGCCTGCCCCCAATAACGTACTTCCTCCAGCATGGCCACACCTTCTAAGACCTCCAAGAACAGTGCCACCAACTGGAGACAAAATGTCTGAATACTTAAAGCCTATGGGGGACACTCTCATTCAAACCACCACAGGAGCCCAGAAGATCGTGAGTGAATCCCAGGTGTCCAGCCTTGAGCTACTTTGCTGGACTTAGGTTTTGTTTGAGTGTGCCTGATTCTTCCCTTTGAAATAAGACAGTACTTGCTTTGGATTTTACAGCAGCCCACAGTTAAGAGACTTTTAACAGAATGTGAACTTTTAAGTGCTTGGACATTTTAAGGACTGTGAGCCTTTTAAGGTTGTACTGTCTTAGGTTGTGAGTAATGTTAACATCATACCTTGGGGACGAGAACTGGAAAGGTGGTGGTTTAATAGTGATGTGTTTTGTGTGTCAAGTTGACAAGGGGTCAATTGTGCTGGATAACTTTAGTGTCAACTTGACACACTTGGGTTGTCAAGCAATGTGGGAGGGCCCAGCCCACTATGGGTGGTGCCACCCTGGGCAGATTGTTGTGTACCGTATAAGAGGGCAGGCTGTGCATGGGCCAGGGGAGCAAGCCAGTAAACAGCATTCCTCCATGGCCTGAACTTCAGCTCCTGCCTCCAGGTTCCTGCCCTGAGTTCCTGCCTTGGGCTCCCTGAGTGATGAACTGTGACCCAGGAGATGTAAGCTTAATAAACCCTTTCTTCCCCTCCACCCCCCAAAAAAAGAAAAAAAAAAAGAAAAATCCTTTTCATCTTTCACTTCTGCACATTGGCAAGGGTTCTCCCTGCAATAACATGATAGCTGTAGAAACTGAAAACTCTATGACTACACTTATCCAAGCATGTCCAGCAGCACCCAAGCTTTGTTAAGTGAGCTCCTTCTCTGAGAACCTTCCACGTGCTGCGCTTGTATCTCTGTGTACCTGTTTTCCTGATGACTGCTTCTGTGCCCGACTGCAGACCCATGCTACCCACATGCCTTACATGCGGCAGCTTGGAGACCAGGAGTGAATGAGCCTTGAAGCAGGGGGCTTTGATGGGTAGGCCTCCTATCATGATCAAAGTCTATGTCAGGATTTTCTCATTTATTATATGTGGCCTATGCTGTTCTTTCTTTGCATCACATCTGTAGATGGTGTTTGGGGCTTTAGATATATGTTGAAAAAATCAATTTTACTATAAATTCTTTTTCTCAGTGTCTTTCAAGAGTTGGGGAGATGGCTCAGTGTGCAAAGTGCTTGCCATGCAAGCTGCCCTTACTGCAGGCCCCCAGAACCCATTAAAAGCTGGATGTGCTAGTGCATACATCCACAATCCCAGTGTGCCCTTTCTGGGAGATGGAGGCTGAGACAGGAGAATTGCCCCAAGCTTGTGGGCCAGCTGGCCCAGCATATGCAGCAGCAGGCAGCAGGCAGCAGGAGGGACCCTGCCTCAGACACACATAAATACACACCCCCACAGTGCACAACACACAGTAAAATACACAAAGACACACAACATACATATATACAACACACAGATACAACACACACCACACACATAACACATGTAGACACACATACAATGCATAACACACCCAGACACACATACACACAACACAAAAACAACACACACAGATCACACATCATACACACCACACCATCACACCACAGACATAAATAACAGAAGACAGCACACAACACAGTACACATAACACAAACACAACACCTACCTCCACACATACGCAACTCACATAGAACACACAACACTACACATAACACATACAACATGCAACAGACTCACACCATACACAATATACAACACAGACACACAACATACAACACAAGCAGACATATACTCTGTACACACTCTTCATACACTACATATACATGGACATGCATAACATACACAGACACACCAGGCACACAGACACACAACACACATACTGCCCACCCACACAACAAACACACACATAACATATAACATATACAGTACACACAACACATACACCACCCACACAACACACATTCCCTCCTCCACCACACACAGCAAACAGTACACACAAATGCCCATACCTACAACACAACCCACACAACCCACCACACATACAACAAACACAACACACACCAACATGTACATACACAGAACATATGAACAACACATGCAACCTACACAATACCCACAGGGCACATAACATACACAACATAGGCACATCACGAAGGTTCCCCAGAGGCACTTTGCAGGACTGTACATTGGCTTGTCATTGGGATCTAGGGAGGAGCATGGGTGTTGTCTATATCTCCCCCAGAGAAGTTTTAACAACACATGGTTAATGCCAGGTTCACAGACGAATGTGTTTTCATTTATACAAAGTTTCCTTAATTATAAAATGCTTTTCCCCTTTCAGATTTTCACATTTCTGAAGTCACTGTATATGGTAGTGATAGCTTTACAGCAGTCTGTCAGCAAGAATCATGCGTGAAGTTGTGCTGCCCGAGTAGACCCCCCTCAGTGGTTCCTCCACCTGATGTTGTTGCACCATAACACGAGCGGCCCTTGGATGCTTCTTCCCTGCAAACTACTAAAGAATACTCAAGGAAGGAATATTAGCTGAGGAAGGAATCTGAGTTTAGGGGATGTCTGAAAACTTTGACAACTTCTTGTAATACCAAGAAAGCTTCCACATTAAAATTTGAGATAAATGTCAGCGTCATTGAGAAAACTCTCAGATATGGCCATGAAATAGTTTTTGAAGCAAACTATTGTATAGGAAAACAAAGATGTTGCTGACTTTAAAAGTGATTCAGAGGAGTTGGGCTGAAGAGAGTTTGATAATATAATCAATTTAATGCACACTTTTTCCAAGTCTTCACAAAATATGTTATAGAAATCTGTAAGTAGAGGTTGGAGAGATGGCTCTGCAGTTAAGGGCATTTACTCTTCTTTCATAAGACCCTGGTTCAATTTCCAGCACCCACCTGGTGGCTAACAACCATCCTTAACTCTAGTTTCAGGGATCTGATGCCCTCTTCTGGGCTGTGTGAACATTGTATGACACAAGTGCACTTACATACATGCAGGGGAAACATGCATAAAATAAAAAATTATCTGTCTCTCTATCATATCTATCTATCATCTATCTCTATCTCTCTATCATCTATCTATCTATCCATCTATCTATCTATATCTATTCTATCTATCTATCTATCTATCTATCTATCTATCTATCTATCTATCTATCTATCATCAACAGGTGTCCTGGCCCTCTGGCTCTTACAATCTTTCTCTTTCTCTTCCATGGTGTTTCCTGAGCCTTAGGTGTAGGGTTATTTTGTATAGGTGTCAGTTGGTCTGGGTACCCTCTGGGCACTTATTTTGTACATTGTGGATAGTTGTGGATCTTTGTAGTAGCTTCTTTCGGCTGCAAAAAAACTTTGATGAAGGTTGGGAGCTATACATATCTGTGAGTATAAGTGTTCATAATACAGTTAGAAATTACATTGGTTTAGGAAAATGACAGTATTAAGTTCTCTGTTAGGGCCTCTGATCTCTTCAGCCACACATATTTCGCTAGGTTCACAGTGCCAGGCACGAATTCCCTTCTATTGAGAAAGTGTTACATCTAATTAGATAGCTCTTGTTTAACCCCCAAGATAGTAGTGCCACTATTACACCATTGAAGATATCTTGCCAGGCTGGTCATCATGGCTGCTTGGCTTTACAGCTAGGTAGAACTACTGAGTGCTTCTCTCCCTTGGCAGCTTGCATAGCACCTTCTAATACTCAAGGGAGGAGGCTTCCAGGTTAGCTCAGCTCATGTCTCCAAGTCCTTTGTCTGATGTGTGTGGGTTTTAGTTTCAAGTCCTGGGAGCCAACCAAGGGCAATAGTAATAGCCTATGTTGTCCCAGGAGTCTCTTAGATTCCCTTGACCAAGAACTGGAAGGGAGGTTCCCTATGCCTGACACTGGGGTTTTTGTTACAGTCTATGGCTCTTGGGAGAGTGTTATGGCCTTGTGTTACAGTGTAACTCCATTTTTATTTTTGTCTTTTCGAGACAGGGTCTCCCTGTAGCCCAGCTGTCCTGGAACTCACTCTGTAGACCAGGCTGGCCTTGAACTCACAAAGATTACCTGCCTCTTCCTCCCGAGTGCTAGGATTAAAGGCATGCAGCACCACCCCCTGCTAGTGTAACTCCATTTAAACTATAATATATGTACACACAAATATATATGTACTTTTAAATAAGATTTTTCAAACATCCTTAGTGTGGTGGCTTGAATGAGTGTCCCCCATAGGCTGTAAGTATTCAGACATTTGTCTCCAGTTGGTGGCACTGTTTTTGGAGGTCTTAGAAGGTGTGGCTGTGCTAGAGGAAGTACGTTATTGGGGGCAGGCTTAGTGAGTTTAACAAGCCTCGTGGTCTCCAGTCTTCTCTCTCTCTCTCTCTCTCTCTCTCTCTCTCTCTCTCTCTCTCTCTCTCTTTCTCTCTCCTTCTTGTGCTCTTTGCAAGATGTGACCCTCGGCTTGCTACTCCAGATCCAGCCACCATGCCTCCCGCCACAATGGACTCTAATTCCCTGGAACCGTCAATCATAAGCTCAAATAAACTCTTCCTTTTATAAGTTCCTTGGTCATGGTGTTTTATCACAGCAACAGAAAAGTGACTAATACAGTTATTTGGTACCAGAGAGTGGGCTGTTGGCTGTGAAGAACCTGACCATGTGGATGTTTGGAGAAATGTGGAAGACTTTGGAACTTTGGGCTAGAAAAGCTGTTGACTACTGTAAGCAGAGCTTAAGGGGCCATTCTAGTAGAAGCCTGGAAGAAAGCATTGCTGCAAAAAATGTAGTTCCAGAGGAAAATAAAGACTTAGGCAGCAACTGGGATATTTTGATAAAGAGTCTGGCAGCAGTTTGCCCACAGCCCAAATGCTTGCCTGATGCTAAGTTGAAAAGCAATGGACTAATGTCTTTGGCGGAGGATATTTCAAGACAGCCTAATGTAGAAATGGTGGCGTGGCTATTAATGGTGAATATTGTACAGATCTACAGTGAAGAAGAGCAGATGGGGCAGAAAGAAATGCAGAATGTACAGTTTGGATCTGAAAACTGCACTAGGAAGATTAAAGGTGGGGCCAAGGCATGTGAAGGAGAGGTTCCTTTTGATAAGGAGACTAAAGTGATTAAGGAGAGGCCTAGCTATTTACAAGTAAACAATGGAAAAAGTGAGATTAAAGTGATTAAGGAGAGGCCTCGAGATTTACAAGTAAACAACAGAAACAGTACCTTCAGGGCAAGACCACACCCAGCTAAGCCTCCAATTTTTGAAAGGAAAATACTGAAAGCGTTTTCTACTCCAACAAGTCCAGGGCAGAGAAAATTTGCAAATGTGGTTAAAGTAGGAGAGAGTCCATCCCGAACTTGCAGCCAAATTCGGCAATTTCATTCACGTGGTGCTGGCTTTAGAGGCACGAAGGATGCAAGAGTGAAGGGGTTATCAGTTCTTCCTCCACGGTTTCAGAGAGCCACAGAGGCCAGGCAGAGTGCAGCAGGGGCGTCCCTGAATAAAGAAGGCCCTGATAGGCCATTGCGTGAAGCTGTGAATGTGAAGCCTGGTTGGCAGCGGAGACCCCAAGAAGACATTCGAGATGCCAGACCTGTGAGATATTTGCCAAGGAGAGCTGCATACGGGGAGTGGTACCAGCCTAAGAAAGAGATGTATGTTGCAAGCAAAGCTGGAAGAGCTGAGCCATCTAAGCCCTTTGGAAGTCAAGTCCCAGAAGTTGCATGTGGAGCTACTGGACTTGGTGTTTGCCCTGCTGGTTTTCGGTCTTGTTTTGGTCCAGTATTTCCTCACTATGCCTCTATTCCTCCCTTTTGGAATGGGAATGTGTATTCGGTTCCACTGTACATTGGGAGTATGTAATTTGTCTTTTGATTTTACAGGAGCTTACAGTTTAGGAGATTGGCCTGAGTCTCAGAAGAGACTTTGGACTGTAGACTTTTGAATGGCATTGAAACTGGTAAAGACTATGGGGACTTTTAAGGTTGGACTAAATGCATTTTGCATTTTATATGGTCAGGAGCCTATGGGGGCCAGGGAGTGGAATGTGGTGGTTTGAATGAGTGTCCCCCATAGGCTGTAAGTATTCAGACATTTGTCTCCAGTTGGTGGCACTGTTTTTGGAAGTCTTAGAAGGTGTGGCCGTGCTAGAGGAAGTACGTGCCAGAGGAAGTTATTGGGGGTAGGCTTAGTGGGTTTAACAAGCCTGGTGGTCTCCAGTCTCTCTCTCTCTGCTTCCTGTGCTCTTTGCGAGATGTGACCCTTGGCTTGCTGCTCCGGATCCAGCCGCCATGCCTCCCACCACAATGGACTCTAATTCCCTGGAACCACCAATCGTAAGCTCAAATAAACTCTTCCTTTTATAAGTTCTTGGTCATGGTGTTTTATCACAGCAACAGAAAAGTGACTAATACACTTAGTGTTATTTATCTTTCCTTCCTCTTTTTCTTTCTGTAGTACTCTTTCTCTCCCTCCCAGATAGAGCGCATATTTCTTTCTTGTTTTTCTTCTTTTCATTCTTTCTTCTTTCATAGCACCTGGGTCCTACTATACCTCTCTCTAGAGATCCTTTTCCCCCTCCCCTGTGGTCCCTATTTTCCTGGCTTCTGTGGTTACTTTAAGTTTTATACTGTAAATATTCAGAGCTTCATGTTGATGGAATGGGGAAGTTGTAAGTAGATGGGAAGTTGTAAGTAGATGAGTCCGCATATGGAGCTTCATATAAACAGTCATTCCTGCAATGTGCAAGTCAAAGGTCCTGTAGAACCATGATTGGAAACTTAGATTAAAATTAGTTGATGATGAGCCGGGCGTGGCGGTGCATGCCTTTAATCCTAGCACTTGGGAGGCAGAGGCAGGCGGATCTCTGTGAGTTCAAAGCCAGCCTGGTCTACATAGAGAGCTCCAGGCTAGCTGGGACTAAAAGGGAGACCCTGGCTCAAAAAGACAAAAAAAAAATTAGTTGATGAAAAAGGAGATTTTGAGCTAAGATCCACAAATAAGAGAGAGCATGTATTGTTTGTCTGTCTGGGTCTGGGTTACCTCACATAGTGTAATGTTTTCCAGTTCTCTCTACTTATGTGTAAGTTCACAATTTCATTATTATTTAAATCCCACTGTGTAAATGTGCCATGTTGCATCATCTGTTGAGGGACATCTAGATTGTTTTCATATCCTATCTCCTGTGAACAGAGCAGCAATAAACATGGATACTTACTACTTTTCTTATATAATCTTATGTGCATAAATTTTTGTGTTTTTGAAAGCTATACAAACTTCAAGTTTAAATACTGAGTACTTATCTCTTGAGATAATCAGGTTTAGACTTTTATGTCTAACTTGTTTTTCCTTTGCCTCAGCTTTTAGAGACCCGGAATTACAGGACTGTACATTGCACTAGGTTTCTTAGAGCCTTTGGGTGGTAATAGGTTGGTAGTAGCTTCCTGATATTCAGTAACAAGTACACATTGTCTGCTGACCCCTCCATGGAAGATGAGCACTGATTCATTTACCTTTCCTGTACTCTACACATGCTCACCTCTTCTGAACTCCATCCTGCATTATGGCTAATTACCACATTTGATAGATCAGTATTTATTCTTCACATTATTATGATTATGCAAATTATATTCACAATAAACCAGAGAATACAGTGATTGCATTTCTTTTGAGTTAGTAATTGAGCCCAATTTTTTATTACTAGGTTTTTTTTATGTACTTATCAGTAATTTAGCACCAAACTCTTTGACTAGTGAGAAATAATTATTCCTTTCTTTCTTCCAGAATAGCCATGTCCATGTGTCTTATTCCAATATGAATTTCAGGTTTAGCATTTACATCATCATAATAAGATCCCTTATTATGATTATTTACATCATCATAATAAGATCTCATTTTATTTCTTTTTGAAGCTCCAGAGATGTTTCCAGTTAAATTTTCCTAAGTCATGTCATAAAACTGTGCTTTTTAGGAATGAACGTACCTCTTTGACTTAGTACTGCCACCCCTACATGTTGATGTAATAGAGCAGCTGGGGTGTGGTTCATGGAAGGACATCAACATGGTTTTATTTATTTACCTATCTATTTACTTATTTATTTTTATTATTTATGTATCTATGGGTAGGGAGGGATGTGCCATGGAACATGTGTATAGGTCAGAGGACAACTCACAGGAATTGGTTCTCTCATGTGGAACCCAGGGATTGAACTCAGATCTACAGACTTAACAGCTGGCATCCTCACCCACTGAACCATCTCTTAATACCCTTTCTTTATTTAAAAAATATTCTTAATTTTTATTTCTCTCTCTCTCTCTCTGTGCGTGCACACATGGTGTGTGTATGTGTGTGTGTGTGTGTGTGTGTGCGTGTGCGTGCGCGCGGGTGAGAGTGTGTGTGTGTGTGTGTGTGTGTGTCTTTCTGAAACAGCGTCTCCCTAGACCCACAATTGGCCTGGAACTCACTATGTAGACCAGGCTGACCTTGAACTCAGAGATCTGCCTGTCTCTGCCTCCCAAGTGCTAGGATTAAAGGCGTGCGCCACCACGCCCGGCCCTAACATGGCTTTTAATAACTAAGAATCAGTTTTTCACATGCCTCTAGGGATACTCCCAGAGTCAGGTACCTTGTCATGAAGGTTTTTTTGTTGGAGTTCAATGGAACATTCCAGGACTCAGGAGGTGGCTCAGCCCCTATATTACTAGTGAAGGGTGGCCTCCTAGGCTCCACTACAACCTGTAACTCTTTCGTACTCAAGTTTTTCTCTTCACAACAATGAGTTCTCACCTTTTCTAATTATTGGAAGAAACTAAATTGATTTTGTGCTTGGATTAAACACTGTTGGAAGTACTATAATTACTTTCAGATTAGTGTGGACAGCTGTAACAGTGAGGCAGCACTTTTAATAGTTCTACCAAACACTGGAAGTTGTTTGAACTTCATGGAAAATTTAGTCCAAGGCAGGAAATGAGAAAAACTTAGAGGTCACTTTGAGTTTAGTTACAGATGAGGTGACTTATAATATAGATATAATTTATAAGCTGTTGCTATCTCTGACAACAGACCTATTTTCCTGGTTGATTCACAAGCTTTAACATCTTTTGGTTGTAGAGGTTTTCATTTCATATTGGTAAGACTAGTAAAATCTTTTAGCAACAAGAAGGTCCTTATTTCTTCTTGTATTGTCAAGAGACAGATTGGAGAGGATCTGTAATTTGTGCTAAAACTTAGAATATGGTCAGACAGTTCTGCTGGGGACCTTCATTCATAGCTCAGAGAAGAGCTATGTATCAGAGCAGCACAGTACCAGAATGAAGATGGTTTGGCTTTGAGTAATTTCATGACTCTTTTCTTTTTCTTTTCTCTTCTCTTTTCTTCTCTTCTCTTTTTGTTTTTTTGTCTCCCTGTAGCCCCAGCTGTCTTAGAACTCACTAGGTAAACCAGGCTGGCCTTGAACTCACAGAGATCCACCTGTCTCTGCCTTTGGAGTGCTGGGATTAAAGGTGTGTGCCACCATGCCCAACTGGTTCTTTTCTTAAAGGAGGATTACTTTTTGGATTTTATATTTTCATTTCTTAAAAAGGATACAATCATTTTTCTGTTCCTACTTTCTCAGCAGATAGACTAAGGGAAATAATCAGGAAAATGATTCTTGGAATTCGTGGAATAGAAACCTAGGATGGTCATAATGACATGCTAGAATCATGAAGAAAACCCCCAGTATTTTTAGAAAAGTAAAGGATTAATAGAGCAAGAGGAAATTTACAACAAAATTGGATATGAGTTGCAGTTAGTAGTAACCTTGGAAATGGGCCTCTGTATTATTTGCATTCTGATGAGGAAACATATTATTCTAGGTGTTATGAGCAATGTTAGCAGAACAGGTTGCATAGGATTTGAAGGACTGATAGAGTAAAAGAAGGAAATCACACAGAGTAAACCAAAGGAGTAACAGTAGGAAAACACTGTGGGCTGGTGAAGTACAAGGGAGTAGTTTTCCCAGGGTGAGCACCTGGCTGCATCTCTTGAGACTCCACTGTGGGACCTTCCTGCTCTCTCCCTCCCATATTCTTTTTTTTTTTTTTAATTTTTTTATTGGTGCTTTGTACATTTCATACATCATTTTCCAATTCAGATCAGGCATATTTCCCTTTCCCTTCCCCCCTACCCCCACCCCATCCCAGATCATGCATTTTGCCATAACTGTCCTGCATCTTTCAGTTTTTTTTTCATTTTTTAGCTATAAGTGATGATCCATGAGTACAAGCATCCTTCATATGAAACCAATTTGCAGGCTGTTGTGCCCAAACCCCCACAGCCCCACCATCCAGCAGGGGGTAAGGGGTTGTATGTTCAATCAAGTTGATCAAATGAGTGTCCAGACTACATTGCTGTAGTTTCACCATTCACCCCAATCGCAGCCCTTACATTCTACCA
>VZQC01014231.1:2347450-2447474 GCA_009823505.1 Rhizomys pruinosus | reverse complement strand
CAGGTGACTTCTGGGTAGCCGCCCCAAAGGTGCAGCCGCTCTGGCCCTGTCCCGACTCTCTGGACCCTCTGGCCCAGTGCCCGGGTCCCGCACAAAAGGCCTCAGGCCCAGGAAAACCCCAGCTCCAAAGCCACTTGCTCAGGTGACTTCTGGGTAGCCGCCCCAAAGGTGCAGCCGCTCTGGCCCTGTCCCGACTCTCCGGACCCTCTGGCCCAGTGCCCGGGTCCCGCACAAAAGGCCTCAGGCCCGGGAAAACCCCAGCTCCAAACCTACTTGCCCAGGTGACTTCTGGGTAGCCGCCCCAAAGGCGCAGCCACTCTGGCCCTGTCCCGACTTTCTGGACCCTCTGGCCCAGCGCCCGGGTCCCGCACAAAAGGCCTCAGGCCCAGGAAAACCCCAGCTCCAAAGCCACTTGCCCAGGTGACTTCTGGGTAGCCGCCCCAAAGGTGCAGCCGCTCTGGCCCTGTCCCAACTCTCCGGACCCTCTGGCCCAGTGCCCGGGTCCTGCACAAAAGTCCCTCCCATATTCTACTCTTCCTATACTCCTCTCATTGGTAGGACCTAGTTGCAAATCAGTTGTCCACGGAGCCTCAGAGATGAGGCCTGCAGGGTGTAAGTCCTATATAATACAGAGCCTAGTACAGAAGGGCAGGAATAAGCCTGAGAACCTGGTGAGTCACTGGGGAACACAACCTTCTGTTAGAGAAAAGAGCTGGTACCATTCTGTTCTTCACAAACCAACTTTAGCAGAAAATACTTTCATCAACCCAACTTTAGGTGAAAACATGCTATCTTGGGCAAACAGCATTATAACACTAAATTGGTATTTGCAATCCCAAAGGAAAATGTATCATAAAACATTGGTGTGTCTGAAATAAATTATTCTCCAGCAAAAGAGATTCAATTCAGTCTCTGCTTTGAATTTTTTGTTTTAGTTATGAATTTACATAAAGTATTGATTCATTTTGGAAGATTATTTAAATGAAACTCTTCCTTGTACATGATGTTTTGTCCTCAGAATAATTTAGAATTGTTATATATTAAAAACTATGAACATAAAAAAACAAAACTGGGGCTGATAGGATGACTCGGCTGGTAAAGCTGCTTGTTGAACAAGCCTAATGATCTGAATCCAAGCATTAGAACTCATATAAAGGTGGACAGAGAGAACTGATATACAGAGTTGTCTTCAGTACAGGGCTTGTATGTGTGGCTCTCCTCATATCATACATAAGTACATGCCATAATAATAAACAAAGTTTAAAAACATCCCTGCACATTTTTCCTACACATTCTTTTTCAGACTGCACAGTGTTGGTCTAGCATGTGAAAGTCTCAAGGGACCACACAGAGCTCTAGAGTTGTGTCTCCAACTGCTCCTATACTGGCTTATTAATAAGATATCTGGCTTATTCTGTTCTAAGAGGTTCCAGCTAACTTTGATATCAGTGGTGAAAATGAAGAGATGGGGCTGGAGAGATGGCCTAGTGGTTAAGAGCGCCGACCGCTCTTACAGAGGACCCGGGTTCGATCCCCAGCACCCACATGGTGGCAGAGAACCGTCTGAAACTCCAATTCCAGGAGAACTCCAGTTCCAGGGGAATCCGACACCCTCTTCTGACCTCTGCAGCATTGCACGACACGGGTGCACAAACCTGCATGCAGACAGTATGCTCATACACATACAGAAATAAATAAAAAATAAAAAAAATAAAATGAAGAGATGAAATAGGATGGATTTATGTAAATTTTAGTGAATATAACTTCTTTACTTGTGGAAATTATTTATATTTGTCTATGGAATGTCCAAATGGGCATTTCCCACTGGAAATATCTGGTTGAAGGTAGCTGAAGCTCTGGATGAACTCTAATTTAGGGCTTTGCTAAAACCTGGAGTAATGGAATTCCACTCAGGGTATTTACAGGAGAATGCACAGAAGGGAAATAATCATTTCTCCTGCAGCTGTCTCTGATCGATACTGTTGGATGTAGTTAATTCAGAGCCCTTAAGTCTGAATTGGTGCTCTTGTCTTAGAGAGTCACAAATGTATGTTAAGACTGTTTACTTCAATGTGAATTCCAGCTGTTAGGAACAGTTCTTGGGGAGTGTGGCAGCTGTAGCTTAAGCATGGAACCTTTGTATGCATCCAACAGTGCCCATACTGGCCCCCTCATAATTGTGCCCCTTTCCTCATGGATAGGGATCTGTATTCCAAAGTCCTTTGCCCACTATGGCCAGAGTTCATGCCTCCTCAGAGAACACCACATTCAAAACCAGTACCATGAAGTTCCCTTCCTCAAAGGGCTGCTTGGAGTCTACTTCCAGAATCTTACTGGACAGGTGCTTTAGTGTACAATGAGCTCAAGTACAAATATAGTAAAGATAGCTTGGATTTACAGACAATCAGATGGGGGGAGTGGAAAGAAAAATTACTCAGAGGGTATCAAGTTTATTGAGAGTCTTTAGAAAGATAGGCCATTAGCTTACACAAGTGTAGGACATGAAGAACTTGATCAAATACTCAAATAGGAGACTCTAGCTCAACTGATGTGGCTGGATTCAGCAGACTGAGGTTAGGGACTCATAGGCAGGAATCTGCCTGTGAACTTTTGCTGAGGAGGGAGTTCTTGGTGGTATGGAACTTGCACTGGTAGGTTGGGATGGCCATTTATACATACACAGACCGGTTCCTCATTGTGTGGGACAGGCACAGGGGTGGAAGAAGAACTCTGGAAACCACAGCATCTTGCTTAGACTTATGAGTCTCCGAGATTTCTAGATATAAACCTCACCTTCCAGCTGCCATTGGTTTCTTTGAAGAACTTTAGCAACTGATGGTAGCAGGGGTGGGGGGGTTGTCTGTGGAAAGGACGCTGTGAGAAGTGTCAGAGGCAATGCAGAGGCTCTTCTGGAGTCAGCTGAGCAGTGGGAGGAAGACAAGTGAATCTTGGGGTGAGACTGGGCATTAGCTGTTTTCCCTGGGGCTGTGAGGCGGTGTCTGACCGAAGTGACTTAAGGAAGGAAAGGTTTATTTTGACTCACAGTTCAAGGGTACAGTCATCATGGTGGAGAAGTCACGGTTGCAGAACGTTCGGCTAGTTGGGTACATTGCATCCACAGTCAGGAAGCAGGTAGCCGAGGCTGGCGCTTAGCCTACTTTCTCCTTTTTATTCGTCTTGTTTCCCTAAACTATGGAGTGGCACTGCCCATTTCGGGTGAGTCTTCTGCCTCAATGAACCCAATCTAGAAATTCCCTCACGGACACACCCAGAAATTTGTCTCCTACATGATCTTAGATCCTGTCAAACTGACAGTATTAACCATTCCAGCAAGCAAGGGAGAACTGTCTTTTTCTCCTCTCTCTTCACCTCATGCAACTAACCCCCAAAGAAAGTTGCCATTTGTGGCAAAAATATTTTGCATTTAAATATTTTATTTGTTATTTTGATTTTCTGTATTATGAGTGTTTTCCCATGTATTATGAGAGTCATCATTTATGGCAAAATGTTTTACTTTTAAATATTTTATTATTTTTATGTGTTATAAGTGTTTCCCTTACATGGATGTAAATGCACCCATGTACACAATACCCACAGAGGCCAGAAAAGGGCATCAGACTTCCTGGAACTGGAGTTGCAGATGGCCATTAGTTGCCAAGTGGGTGCTGGGAACTGAGCCTGGATCCTTGGTGAGAGCAACCAGTGCTCTTAACCAGTGCTCTTAACCAGTGCTCTTAACCAGTGCTCTTAACCAGTGCTCTTAACTGCTGATCCATCTCTCCAGCTTCAATTTTTTTTGCTTTTGGATTTTTGAATCTATGTTCTGTTTTTTTTTTCTTTTTGAATCTATGTTCTGTTGTTTGGTTTTTATCTAAGTTTTAATATTTTATTTTTAGATTTTTTTGATCACAAGGCTAACCTTGAAGTTTTAGTTCCCCTGCCCTAACTAACTTCTGATTATAGGCATGTATCACCAAATATGGCTTTTTTTCTTGAGGTAGGGTCATGCTAAGTATAGCCTAGGCTATTCTCATTTGTGTATGTAGCCCAGATTGTCTTTGAACTTGTTAGCCTCTGCCTTGGCCTTCAAATTGCNTCGGATTCCCCTGGAACTGGAGTTCTCCTAGAATTGGAGTCTCAGACGGTTCTCAGCCGCCATGTGGGTGCTGGGGATAGAACCCGGGTCCTCTGCAAGAGCGTCGGCACTCTCAACCACTAGGCCATCTCTCCAGCCCCCAAGAAAAGTATTTTTTAAGGTAAGGTCTTCCTGTAGCCTCAGCTGGCCTGGAAATATATGTAGACCAGGCTGGCCTCGATCTCACAGAGATCTGCCTGCATCTGCCTCCTGTGTGCTGGAATTAAAGGTGTACACTACTGTGTCCAGCAGACATTCATTTTTAGAATGTGTCATATATACTTATGCACTATACATGATTTTATACACATGCATGGGTGTGCATATTAGTTTTCATAAAGGTATTGTGTGCAAAGATGAAAGGATAAAGCACTGGATAGCTTGATCTAGAGGCTTTTAAATTTTTGTCATATAATATGTAGGACTCTCTGTACTCTTGCCTCAAGCCTTGCACATGTTAGGAAGAGGATTGCGCAGTTATTGACTGGGGCTCAGCACAGGCTCAATAAGGAGCTTGAGAAATTTCCATGCCCAGGGATGGAACAGGCAGGCATGCCTAATGAACACGTGGGATTGAGAGAAGCTGCATGCTGTGGATTGATTAAGGGGCAGGCAAAAGGACTTGGAGGGAAATAGTGGGAGAAGCAGGAGGAAACATGCCCAGCCATTAGTTGGAGGGCTCATGAGTGAAGTGCCCTGTCAGGTCCCCCTCTGAATTGTCTGGAAAGCTTGGGTCTGCAGAGGTGCCTGTGGCTAGTTCCCTTGTTCAGAATTTAGCTTCAGGAAGCATGATCCTTTCTCTACTATTGGTGCCATTTCAGATTTTTATTTAATGCTTACAAGTTGGGAAAAATAAATAACCTGATGGAATATTTGGGTGAATAAGTCAAGTCACATGTAAAGGCTTACAAGTTGCAACGAGTATCTTGCCAAATGATAATACACCAGACAGCCCTTTTTCTACACAGCTTTTCTTGGAAGGTTTTCATCTCCTTGTTGGGTATTCTCGACAGAATCATATTTTTGTAGGACATGTGTCGTTGTGGTAGAGGATCTTTTTTTTTTTTTTGTTAAATAGTTCACTTTGGGAGACATTTTGAGGAAGCATCTCTCTCTTCCAGGTTAAGGTATACCATCTTCCTCAGCAGACTGGACTTTTCCACATTGTCTGTATGTTAAAGTTGTGAATATTTGTGGGAGTACTTGAGGTGCTATTTGTTATTTATCTATTCGTTCGTTCATTCATTCATTCTTTCATTCAATAGCATCAACAGCATAGCAGGGCCAGCGATCCCTCTGGTTAGTCACATTTTTATGGATTTACCATAGTTTGATTTCTATCACTTTAAAGAACTCAATTCCATCCTGCTAAGTAGGCATTGCTCAAGAGTGATTTACTTGTTTCTTGAGCCACACACCTACTAGAAATCATCACCATTGACACACTGTATAGTCTGTGATGCTCCCAACATGGTAGTTAGTTCTCTGCTGGTTCTAATTTCACTAATCCTGACACTTTGCCATCTGGGGCTTAGGCCTAATGCAGAGGTTAATGGGGAGAGAGAAGAAACAAAATGACATAAAAAATGTTTCCCAAAGAATTTCAGCTTGAAAGAATCAACAGACAACTTATTGTGATAATGTTTGTGCTTAGGATTGGGGATTATGTTATGTTTTATGTGGCTGTCTCAGAGAAGTTACTGGGAAATGCTTTTTAATACAGTAAACATGAGAAGCATTTCTGGTAAGTTATATTTCTTTAACATCTCTATCAGAGAGGCATCGTCACCATTAGTGGATTTCTATCTGCAGACTCAACAGTTAAGAGGAGGGCATCGGAAAAAATTCACCCTCTGGCTTTTAGGGTTTTTTTTTTTTTGTTGTTGTTGTTGTTGTTTAGATGTTTACATGAACCTCCAGCCTAAGCAAATGCTCCATCACCAAGGGACATCCCCAATACTTGGTTTTGGAATCATGATGTATAGTTCAGGCTGACCTTGAACTTGCTATGTTTCCCAGGTTGGCCTTGAACTCATTCCTCCTGCCTCAGTTTCCCAAGTGATGGGATTATAGGTATATTCTGCCAAGATCATCTTTGTATGCTATAAATATTTTTGCTTAGATTCTGCAGGGTATTGTTTTGTGTTGATTTTGCTACTGTAGACTGAAAGTGTGAGGGGCTCATCTTCTGACCTTTTTGACATTGAGATTCTGTATCAGCTTGCCTGGATGCACAGTAAACTTGTAATGAATGACAGGTACATTATGACTGGTATAGGTTTCAAGGCCCATTCCTATCCAATACAACATGAGTGAGTGGACCTACATAGGGCTACATAAGTCATGGCACATCCATTTTCAGTTCCTTCTATGCTTTACTGATGCAGACAAGCAGGAACTCACACCCTCTTTATTCTGTGAAGCATTGGAGCAGGCTTTGTGACTCTCTGCTTATTATTATTATTATTATTATTATTATTATTATTATTTTGATTATCTTCCTAGTCTCAGCCCACCTGCAACTCACTATGTAGACTAGACTGGCCTGGATCTCACAGAGATCCTCCTGCCTCTGCCTCTGCCTCTGCCTCTGCCTCTGCCTCTGCCTCTGCCTCCCAAGGGCTGGAATTAAAGGTGTGTGCCACCATGCCCAGTGTATTTGTGGCTTTCTGCTTCCCTGCTCAGCAGTTTGGAATCTTGCTGTAGTGTCCTCACTGTGAACCAGATTAAGAGTCACCTGTGTCCACCTATGACTTAGCCACGAACAGCCAGTGGTACTGGAGCGACTCTCTTAAAATCCTTGTGATTGATCCTGCAGTTATTTGCACCTCTTTTTGTTTGTTTTGTTGTTTAATATTCCATTATATATATATATATAATGGAATATTAATATATATATATAGTTTTGTGTTTGTATTATTTACATCCCTTCAATCCCCTTCTCGTCTCTCTCAACTTATTGTGGTTTTTGAAACAGGGTCTAAAGTATGTAACCTAGGCTGCCTCAAACTCCTTTTTTTTTTTCTAAGACCAGGTCTCCCTGTAACCCTAGCTGGCTTTGAACTTGCTATATAGATTAGGCTAGCCTGGATCTCACAGAGATCTGCCTATTTCAGCCTCCTGAATGCTGGGATTAAAGATATGGTCAACATGCCTGGCCCCTCCCCTCTTTTTTTTGTGGCCTCAAACTCTTCTTTCTTCTATTTCAGCCTCCTATGTACTGGGATTCCAGGTGTGGTCACCAGGCCTGGCTTGGTCTCATTGTAATCGTACCCCTTTGCTCTCCAGCTTTACAGTTGAACCCTGCCTGCCTCTGATTCCTATTCCTGATTCTAGTATTTCCTCCTAGGTGCTTGGCATTGTTCCTTGCTATGCCATACGTGGAAATGTGATGTTCTAATTCATTTTTATGGGTTCCAGTTTGGCCATGGGCCAATCTAGGCCTTTTCTGAGTAGCAGCTACTTGATCATGTGATTGCCTTTCTTCTCAAATTTTCTTTCATGACTTCTGTGTTCATGATTATTAGTCTTTGTTAACCATTTATCTGACTCTTATTCCTGTACGCTGCACATTACATGTCAAGTGTGTGGATGAGAATTCTTTTCGATGCTTAATATCAAATATAACAAATGCCGACTAAAGACAGATAGTGCTATTTTTAGGTATAAGTCACTTTTGCTGATGATAGAATACAAGCACATTGCCAAGACAGAGGTGCTTTTATAGCAATTTCTGTGTTTAGCATTGTCTTCCATGACTAAATCTAATGTGATCTTTAAAATATTTGAAAGCCTTTTCTTTTTTAAATCATTAATGAGAAAAACCCCCACATACTTTGGCGCTCAAGAGCACTGTTGTCATTGAGTTGAGTTAAGGGTCACACATGGCAGAGCTAGTGGACAGATTCTACAAGAGAGGCACACATGGTCATATAGTGC
This sequence comes from Rhizomys pruinosus, assembly GCA_009823505.1. Lineage (NCBI taxonomy): Eukaryota > Metazoa > Chordata > Mammalia > Rodentia > Spalacidae > Rhizomys > Rhizomys pruinosus. The sequence continues at coordinate 2,439,400 of VZQC01014231.1, read as the reverse complement.
ACTAACCCTAACTTCATCCCAGGACAATATCCAAAAGTAGAGTAGCTAGCACAGTTACATCTCCATTCTTTTTTTTTTAAACTGTACTTGTGTCGTGCAATGCCACGGAGGTCAGAAGAGGGTGTCAGACTCCCCTGGAACTGGAGTTAAAGACTGTTCCCAGCTACTATGTGGGTGCTGGGAATTGAACCCGGGTCCCCTGCAAGAGCAGTTGGTGCTCCCAACCACTGAGCCATCTCCGCAGCCCATATCTTCATTCTTTCATCACTTAGCAGCATGTAGGGGACCTCATGGATGATGGGGGGCAGACACCCAGATACTGAGCAGTGCAGAAGCCCCCCAAGATCCACTCTAGCAGCACCTGGTACCCTGTCTCAGAAAGACTCAGCCTGATCATAACCTTAGTCAGCTAGGTGTTCTGCTGCCTCCACAAGTCAGAGGCCCGGACCCCACCCTGCTCATATGAGTACAGGAGTTTGTTAGTGTGCACTTAAAAATTTTTATTTTATTTTATTTATTTCTGTATGTGTATGAATGTACTGTCTGCATGCAGGTCTGTGCACCCATGTCGTGCAATGCTGTGGAGGTCAGAAGAGGGCGTCGGATTCCCCTGGAACTGGAGTTCTCCTGGAATTGGAGTTTCAGACGGTTCTCGGCCGCCCTGTGGGTGCTGGGTATCGAACCCGGGTCCTCTGTAAGAGTGGTTGGCGCTCTTAACCGCTAGGCCATCTCCCCAGCCCCTGTTAGTGTGCACTTTTATGTCACCAGATTTGGTTTCTCCAGGTCCCACTAAAAGCTTTCCTTGATGAGCTGATTTCAAGCAGATGCACTCTTGGCACCAAAGAGTTTATATTTATTTGAGAAAGTGTCCACTGATATTTAATAATTAATTTCTATGAGCTTACCCGAGAGTATATTTTATATTTATTTGGTATATTTTAAACACAGAATGTGGTGGAAGAGGAAGGGTTTTTTGTTTATTTGGTTTCTGGTTTTGCCATTTCCTTACATTTATTTTTAAAATCTCAAGTCAATGTCCATAAAATGATCACTGGGAACATTCAGAAATTTTATATTGTGGTGATGTCTTAATTCTTCCCTCTCAGTCATTGAAATACGTTCTTCCTGGGTGCATCTTTACATGAACAGTCAGGAAGCAACTGCTCACCACATCTGTCACTTCTGTGTACATATTACTACCGTGTTTCAAAGGTTTTCCAATTAATCCTAGGGAAGCTAGAATCACTCCTAATTACAGCCCTGTTATGTCTCTGTATTTCTTGTTGTGCTTGTTAATTCATGCCCACCTCACAGAGGACTGTGCTGTTATCAGCATTTTATTTCTAAAAGCCTCTCGTCTACTGTTTTGACTAAGATTGATCAACTGTACTCAGTTGAAATTGATCATTTTGGATTAAAAAAAAAATCTATCCTGTATATTTCTTGTGGCTACTTTGGCACGAACTCCCCTCCCCCAATTGATCAATTCACCAGCGAGTTGCTTTCACCTAGTTTGGCTTCCTTTCTCCTGCTCCTTTCCTTTTTAAAGAACTGTCTATCTTGATGTCTTTATTTCTCCTGTCCTCTGGTAGACAACATCCCTGGATGAAAAGCCACTTGCAGAAGGCAGTGGAATCAATCAATTCTCCCTTCAAATCTGGCACGCCTCCTTTTTATTTTCTAATAGAGTGAAAAAGACAAGTCTTATACTTGGTGATCCTTTGATCTTTGAGCAGTTTGGGGTGCAAGCCTCATGACTGGCCTCTAGGTACTCTGCAAGGGTGCTGAAACATGCTTCTTACTTAGAACCTCACAGTCCTCTATATTTTTTATAATGCATATTTTTATTGAATTTTTGTGCATTTCATACAAAACATCTTAATCATATTTAGACCCCCACCCCATCTGTACCCTTTATGGCTGCCACTGTATTTCGTGCATTCTGCCATATGTGTTAAGGCCTATTGAGTCAAACTTTTGACCCAGATGTCTCTTGGTACAAGTTCATCCACTGGAGTTTAGTCAATCTAGAATTTTTCCTTAAAGAAGATCAATTCTCCCTCATCCAGCCAATATTTCTTCAGCTAAGGTTGAGACCTGCTGCCCATTTCCCCAGTACTATGCTGGGTTTTGTCTCATTGAGTCTGCATGGGTCTTATGCATGTTGACACCATTGCTACATGTTCATTTGAGCAAGGTCCCAGAGGCCTAGAAGACTCTCTTTCCTTATGCTCACAAAACAATCCACAATCTTTCTTCCCCTTCTTCCCCAATGCTCCCTGAGCCGTGGCTACTCAGGGTGAGGTTTATTTATTTATTTATTTATTTATTTATTTATTTATTTTTTCCGAGACAGGGTCTCCTTGTAACCCCAGCTGTCCTGGAACTCGCTCTATAGACCAGAGCTGGCCTTGAACTCACAAAGATCCACCTGCTTCTGCCTTCCAAGTGCTAGGATTAAAGGTGTGTGCCACCACTCCTGGCTCCAGGGTGAGGTTTAATATAGGACTCCTATCCAGGGACATATAGTCTGTAGTCTCTTACCACGCCCAGCTCCAGGGTGAGGTTTAATATAGGACTCCTATCCAGGGACATATAGTCTGCAGACTCTTACCACGCCTGGCTCCAGGGTGAGGTTTAATATAGGACTCCTATCCAGGGACATATAGTCTGCAGACTCTTACCACGCCCAGCTCCAGGGTGAGGTTTAATATAGGACTCCTATCCAGGGACATATAGTCTGCAGTCTCTTATTCTCTACACCTTGGCCAGTTGTGGCCTTCTGTGTGCATGGTACTCTGTTGCATGAGGAAGCTTCCTTGATGAGAGTTGAGGGATCTATTAGTAGTCTCTCATCCATTCGTCAGTTGAGGGACATTTAGCTTGTTTCCATTTCTTAGCAGAGTAGAAGGCAGGGATGTAGCAGACAGATCAGGAGGGGGACCAAGGTCAAGGTACGGGTGGGAACAGTCAGAGAGGGTCTTAATTAAGCAGGGTAGATGTGGGACCTAAGGCTGGAGAATGCAGCTAGTCTGGGTGTAGGCGATCAGGATGCAGTGGACAGGGTCTGGATTAGATGGGCCCCGAGCTCTGAGGCAGGAAGAGCAGGAACAGCCCTAGGCCCAAGGCAAGAAGGAAGAGAGCCTGGGGAGAGAGAATGGAGCAGCTCAGGGTGCAGGGGGATCAAGGCCCGGTTCTCTGTACTCAGATCTTACACTGTGACACCAAACTTCTTTTGGACACATTGATTTATATCTTATTTTTTCTTTCTAGGGACTGATTTTAGCATAGACAGCTTACCTCTGCCTCGGAAAGCCCATCATGGCTGGGCCCTTTTCCATGAAGAGTCACCCAAAAACAATTATAAGCTCTTCCATAAGCCAGTCATCACCTTGTTCAACCATACGGCCACATTCAGCAGGCATTCCCACTTGCCACTGACTACCCAGTACTTGGAAGGTGTGGAAGTTCTGAAGTCACTCCGGTACCTAGTTCCTTTGCAGTCCAAAAACCACCTAAGAAAAAGACTTGCTCCGCTGGTCTATATACAGTCAGACTGTGACCCTCCCTCAGATAGGGACAGCTATGTTCGAGAGTTGATGACTCACATCGAAGTTGATTCCTACGGTGAGTGTTTACAAAACAAAGATCTCCCTCAGCAGCTGAAAAGTCCAGCATCTATGGATGCTGATGGCTTCTACAGGATCATCTCCCAGTATAAATTTATTCTTGCCTTTGAGAATGCAGTTTGTGATGATTACATCACAGAGAAATTCTGGAGACCTCTGAAGCTGGGTGTCGTGCCTGTGTACTACGGATCCCCCAGCATCACAGACTGGCTTCCAAGTAACAGAAGTGCTATCCTGGTGTCAGAATTTGCTCACCCCAAAGACCTGGCAAGTTTCATTAGACAACTGGATTACGATGACAGATCGTACGAGGCCTACATAGAATGGAAGCTGAAGGGTGAGATCTCTAACCAGCGACTTCTGACAGCTCTCAGGGAACGCAAGTGGGGAGTGCAAGACATAAACCAGGACAACTACATCGATGCGTTTGAGTGTATGGTGTGCAGCAAGGTGTGGGAAAACATTAGGCTACAGGAGCAGGTGAGTGCACGGAAGTCTGGCAGAGGGCTGAAGGCCGCATGCCCGGAACGTCTCTGCCTTTTTGTGTGACACTGCCCTTCCTTCTGTGGCTGCTGCCTGTCCTTTATTCCTAGCACAGAGGTGGGCTGCATGAGAAGGTGGATGACCACTTTACTGTTTAGGGAGACTGGCTTGAAGCTTACAAGTCACATTCTCCTTAAGGTCTGAATCTCTTTTTCTTCTGGAGGACACTCTCGCTGTAGCTGCTGGGAACTGACATGGGATTCAGCAGGAGGGAGAAAGGGTCCCAAGTGAGAAATGTAAGCATTCTGCCTGTGGCCTCTCTGTCAGTACCGTGGTCAAGATCTGGTGATCTGTGCAGGGCCCCCTCATGCCCCACCCCTGCCATCAGGAAATTCATTTTGTGCTCTCAGTTAGCTCCCCATCCTGTGCTTGTTCTGACATAAACTCGTGCTTACTTGTACAGTTTAATTACCCCTCAGAACCAAAAGTATTTCAGATTTTGAAGTTTTTTTTTCAAATATTAAAGTACTTCCACAGGCTTAACCAGTTGAAGACTTATAATCCAAAAATTCAAAATCTGAAATGTTGGGCTGGAGAGATGGCTCAGTGGTTAAGAGCGCCGACTGCTCTTGCAGCACCCACATGATGGCTAAAAACCACCTTTAAGCCAGGCGTGGTGGTGCATGTCTTTAATCCTAGCACTTGGGAGGCAGAGGCAGGCAGATCTCTGTGAGTTCCAGGCCAGCCTGGTCTACAGAGTGAGTTCCAGGCCAGCTGGTGCTACAGGGAAACCCTGTCTCAAAAAAAAAAATCTTCAAATTTCTTGGTTATTTTTGATATATTTGTGCTTGCTTTATTTGTTTGTGAATGGACCCACTATATAACTGAATTTGTTAAAATGATATTTGGTAAGGAAACAATATGGTTAGTTTTAACTTATGAAATTAAAAAAATAATCACAGCACAGCAAATTGACCCTCATATATACTACTGCCCGTCACTCATTACATCCTTGTCTGACTCCTATAAGTACATGTTTTATCTGAATTCTGTAATTTTGTTAAATATTAAGGGAATATTTTAATTATCATTAATTTTAGGTCAAACATAAACAGTATGAAATTATTTTTATATATGTAAGCACTACATGGGGCTTTCACATAATATATATATATATATATATATGTTTCACATAATATATATATATATATATATGTTTAGAAAATTTTGTGCTCACTTCGGCAGCACATATACTAAAATTGGAACGATAGAGAAGATTAGCATGAGCCCTGCGCAAGGATGACACGCAAATTCCTGAAGCGTTCCATAAAATTAAAAAAAAAAAACTAAAAAAAAGGGAAGAAAAAAATTTGATTTTTTTCTTAATTTTAACAATTATGAACATTTAGAATATTATATGATTTTATAAACTGAATTCTAATGCATAAGATCATTTATTTTATGGTCAGTGTCTTGATCAGCAATGAAAACACTAAGTACTCCATCCTTCCCAGAGGACGCTCCTGCTTTCCAAGGATTTCCTTTATGAAGCAATTTATAGAGCCACATCCCAGTGGAAAAATAAGCTATAACACACACACACACACACACACACACACACACACACACACAAACACACTGCAGAAACACACGTAAGTGCATCAATTGCCCATGCCAGGCCATCTTTATTCTCATGATACACCAAGGCAGAATGCAGAATGTTTTCAGGTGAAGATCTGTCTTGACTCTCAAGATGCTTTCAAGACTTATAGGTTATATTCACAGAAAACTGAAAGCGCTATGCAAACTCTGACTGCTCCTGTGCTTCACAGAAGCCCTGCTGGTGAGACGACTGGCGAGTGGATGAGGGAACTAAGGGGACTAGTAAATAGCTTTTTAAAAGAGTCAGGAAAATAAGTACATTCCTGTCTTCCCAGCAGAAGCAGCTGATGATGGAATAACTGAATGTCCTTTTTTTGTGTGCTCATTGAGGAAAAAATAATTACTATGGACTTTCCTCCATTGTTCTCTTTCCTCCAAAGAGGAGGTGGAGGAGATGATTAGAAGGCTCTGCCTCTAAGCTGGGCTTGGTGGCAAATACCTGTATTCCAGCGTTGGAAGAACTGAGGTAGGAATACAATTAATTTGAGGGGAGATGGAGTTGTATAGGAAGACTCTGTCTCACAAAATGGATGAATGAATAAATAAATAGATATTTCATTTCAGTGAACTATTAGTAGTTACAGTTCTAAAATGTGAATGTCTTTCTTTATTGAAAAGCAAAATAAAGAATACCATTAATGTAAATTAAAGGGAGATAGAGCAGTTTACATTGCATTTATTTTACAATATTTTGTGTGGCTTGTTTATGGTATGGCTTGAAGTAAGCTACTTAATAAGCATATGGGGTTTTCTTCCCCTTTCAGTCAAAGAAGAGCTGAATAAGGTAAGTGGATTTCATCTACCTCTCGTTTGTTTTTATTTACAGTGGTAAGTGTGTGTTTAGATGCAGAAAGTACTGTTGGAACATCATAGGAACGTCCCACTTTTCTATTCTGTTTCTTTCTCCTCTCCCGCTCATAGATGACAACTCTAGTGATGTGGGGCGATTGGGGTCTCCCTTTAGGGTTCTTAGCCTCATTAATAAAAGAATTTAAAAATAGATTGGACCACAAGCTCAAGGACAATTTTATTAGGGTTTATAAGAAAAGCCCTCAGGGCAGGTGAGCTATAAATCTTATCAGCTGTTCAAAGAAGAATGGAGTAGTGAGGGGAAAATGACAGCGGTTTAAGCTGGAGTGGAGGTCAGACACATGCAGGCTAGCTGCCCTATGGTAGAACTGTTGTTAGTTCTCCCCGGACTGATATAGGAATCCTGTATAGGTCCAATGAAAAGTCCATCAAGTATTTTTGTAGAAATCATCAAAATGAATGTAAAATTTATATGGAAAAGTAGAAGACCCAAACTGACAAAACTTTAAAAAAAGTGAACAAAATTAGGGGCTGGAGAGATGGCTCAGCAGTTAAGAGCACTGACTGCTCTTGCAGAGGACCCAGGTTCAATTCCCAGAACCCACATGGTGGCTAACAACCACCCATAACTCTGGTTCCAAGTGATCTGATGATCTCTTCTGTCTTTTGTGGGCATTGAATAGCACAGGTATACTTATACACATGCAGGCAATACACTCATGCACCTAAAATAAAAATAATAAATAAATAATACATATTTTTAAAAGAACAAAATTAGAGTACTGACTAACTCACTTAAGTCTTTTATTTTTTATTGAATTTTTGCAATTTTCATACAATATAATTTGGTGGTCCTCCCTATTTACCCCTCTCCTTAGTGCTCCCACCCAATTTAATGTACTGTACACACATGCACACGTGCGCCCCTCCAGCACCCCCCCAAGGCCTATAGAGTCAATTTGTGTCCCCAAATGTGCTTCAATATGGGTCCATCCACTAGAGCATGGCTAAGCTACCAGAAGTTCCATGCTTGAAATAGACCATCTCTGCTCCTCTCAGCAGCCATCTGTTGCCACAATTTCTTTAGGTGGGGTTGTAGATTCTTAACCACTTCCTCAAGTCTATGCTGGGATTCTTGAGTTCTGAGCTTGCATGGGACTTATGCACGGTGTCACCACTGCTGTGAGTTTATATAAGTAACTGAACAGCTACAAGACTTTTATAGTTTTTTGACAAAAATGTCAAAAGAAGCACCAGAAAAAGACAGCTCATTCAATAAATGGTGCTGAAAAAATTAGATCTTTACCTGCAGAAGAATGAAATTACACCCCTATGTTTCATCTTGCACAAAATCCGTTCAAAGTGTAGCAAAGATCTTAATTTTCAAACTGAACTGTTGAAACTGCTAGAGGAAAACACTTCAGGATCTTGGTGCAGCAAGAACATTCTGAGTGAGACCCCAATAACACAACATACAGCTTTAAGAATTGACAAATGGGATTGATGAAATTAAAAGCTGCCCAGCAAAAGAAACTGTCAGGACAATCAATAGCTTACAGAGTGGAATAATTGTCAGCTATACTTTAGACAGGGAATTGATATCTGGAATACACAAAGAACCACAAAAGTTAAACAGTCAAACCCAAAACTGACAATCCATAAATGGGCCAATGAACTGAACAGAAAATTCCCCAAAGACGAAATAAGTGGCCATTAAACACATGAAAAATGTTCAGCCTACCCATCAGAGAAATAAAAATAATATTGAGATTCTGTCTCACTCCATTCAGTATTTTTTTAAGAAAAAAAAAACTGACTGAAACAGTGAACTTCTGCTCAAAACAGTCAACTTCTGCATCGAGAATTTTGAGAGAGACTGAGAAAAAGATGAAAAACATGTTTGGCAGAATGCATGAGCTCTGGTGGGGTGGGGGTAGGGAGGGGGGACACGGGTCTAGATTTGATTTGTAATGTAATCTTGTATATAAAAAAGAGAATGGGGTAGCTAGGCATGGTTACTAATGCCTGTGATCCCAGCACACACACACACACACACACACACACACACACACACACGCATACGCATACGCACACACACACACACACACACACACAATAATAACAGATCATGTTGAGGATGTGGTCAGAATGAACCCTTATATAGTGCTGGTGGGAATGTAAATTAATCTACCACAGAAGTTAATATAGAAATTCCTCAAAAAAGCAAATATAGGTTTACTGTATAATTCAGCTATAGCCTTCCTGAATATTTATCTAAAGGTCTCCATGTCTGCATGCCACAGAGATACCTACCTGCACATTAGTGTTTCTGGTAGCATTACAACAGCTAAGTTATGGAGTTGGCCATGGGGTCCAACAACAGAGGAATGACCAAAGTTCATACACACAATGGAGTTTTTTCAGCTATAAAGAAGAACGAAGTTATGTTGTTTGCAGAAAAATGGATGCAACTGGAACGAGCCAGTTAATTAAGCCAGTGTCAAGACAAATGCTATGTGATTTCTCTCTTATGTAGCGTTTTATATAGATACATAAAATCATATGTGATATATGGCATAAAGTAGAAACAAAACTCTTTAGGGAAATAAAAGGGTCTGGCAGAAGGGAAGGGGGTGAGAAGAGGAAGTTGGAGGGCATGGAGGGAATATGCTTAGTTTATAATATATACCTGTTAAAAATGTCCTTCTGTAGCACAGAACCAGAATAAATATATATAATGATAACTTATGTAGCACAGAACCAGGTAGAATAACTATTTACAATAATAACTTAAAAAGACAAACTGCCCTTCTCTCACCAGTGCTTCCCATATTGACATCATGAGGGAGCATCTTCTGTCACTGGGATCATAATAACATGCTCAGTTCTCAGTCCTCCATGGTAAACCATCCTAGCTTTTCCAGCTCCCACAGCTTTCTGAGTACCCTGTTTAATATTATGCCAAGGAAGCTCTGACATCTCTGTTTACAGCAGGCTGTCATCATGCCCAGGTTTCAAGGAGCCATTCAGCAAGTCACCAGGCACAGCTTCAGCTGTTCTTAGTAGAGTATTGAATTTCATGAGTGTGTCCCTCTAGGCCCATGAAAGTTATGCTGTGTGCCTCTCACCTTGGTTCATGCACCTCAAGATAGGCTTCATCTGCTTCCCCAGTTCTTGAAAGCACAACTTGCTCAGGTCTGGGAGAGGCTTCTAGTGGTGTATAAGCTATTTCCTCAGAGCAGGGAGTGATGTATCACTCACAGGGGGAGGCTCTGGTGATGATAGGTAATGTCCTTACTAACTTCAGTGGTGGGAACATTTATTGTCATTAGGTAAAGAATGCTTTGTGGGACTGCACTTAGTGCTAACTGTCTTAACTTGAGCTCCACAGAAAGCAAACATGGAAGCAGAGGCTTATGGGCTGTGGTTTTATTAGAGAGTAAAACCCAGAGAGGTGGAGAGGAAGCGGTGAACAAAACAGTGAAGGAAGGAAGGCAGATACAAGGGAGTGCCCAGGGTGAATGCTTTTCAGGGAGTTCCGCTTGCTAATTCTTGGGACTTTTCCTCTGAGAAGCATACACTGCATCTCAGGACCATTTCTTCAGGGTAGGAAAGCGGCCTGCATTTATCCATTGGCTCTTGGCTTCCTTTGTCTAAAGAAGATTGTCCCACTGAGTGTACTGCTCTTTTGTATTGTGTTGCACATGTGTGATATGGTTATGAGGAGTGCCATGACTTCATTGGGTGACTTCAGGGCAGGGAAGAAGAGTCACAGGGAGGAGTGAGGTGCGTACTTGGTCACTGTCAGGAGAGAATGCTGAGATGGAGAGCAGCAGGTTCATGAGATGTGTGTCATTCCCACTTTGCGTCAGTGTGACAAAATACCCAAGATGAACATTTTTGTTGTTGTTTTTTTTTTTTTTTTTTTTTCTTTTTTTTGTTTTTTTTTTTTTTTTTTTTTTTGTTTTTTTTTTTTTTTTAATTTTGTATATCATTTTTTTATTTATTTTTGTTTGTATTATTTTTCTCTTTTTTGTTTTTTTGTTGGTGGTTGGTTGGATGGATTAATTAGAAGGAGGGAGAGTGACCCTGAGGGGCTCTCAATGTTATACCTCCTCCAGCTAGATCCCACATCGTGAAGTTCCTGGAACTTCCCAAAGGTGCTGCCTCCAATAGACAAATACTTTTTTTTTTTTATGTGTATGAGTGTACTGTCTGCATTCAGGTCTATGCACCCGTGTGGTGCAATGCCACGGAGGTCAGAAGAGGGCATCAGGTTCCTCTGGAACTGGAGTTAAAAGACTGTTCTTAGCCTCCATGCAGGTGCTGGGAATCGAACCTGGGACCTCTGCAAGAGCAGTCGGTGCTCTTAACCACTGAGACATCTCTCCAGCCCACAAGTTTTTAAAATATATATTTTATTGATGTTTTGCATATTTCATATATCATTTTCACTTCATTTTAGACACATTCCCCTTTCCATGCCCCCCACACTGCCCCTATTCCTGCATTCTGCCATATATGTCTTTCAGTCTTTTTTTCCCACATTTTCCTCTTTAATTTTATAGTACTTCAAAATATGCATACATATCCTCTACCCATATACCAATATTACAAAATCTGAACATAAGTGGTAGGTTAATTTTCAAGCCCATTAAGGGATTCACCTTTTAACCATACTGCTGCTTTTATAGAAAAAGAAATATATTACAACCTCTAACAGGACACACACAAAAAAGAAATATAACATAGATGAAGGCTCATTTTGCTTTGCAACTAGGGATTTTGTGCTAGCATCCACAAATGAGGGACACCATACATCATTTGTTTTTCTGGGACTGTTTTTAATACATGATCCTTTGGGGAGATACTTCATATCTAAAGCAGAATAAGCTATTAACTGGAATACAGTGCCCTTTCACTCATTGAAACCTCCTCTTCCTTAATCCTTGTGCTGGATGGCTTTAGTGTCAAGTTGACACACCTGGGTTGAGGGAGCTTCAACTGGGGAATTGTCCCATTGGACTGGCCTGTGTCCAGGTCTATGGGTATTTTCTTAATTGTTGAGTGATGTGGGAGGGCCCAGGCCACAATGGGCAGTGCCACCCCTAGACAGATGGTCGTGTATTGTATAAGAGGGCTGGCTGAGCATGGGCCAGGGGAGCAAGCCAGTAAGCAGCACTCCTCCATGGCCTGTGCTTCAACTCCTGCTTCCAGGTTTCTGCCCTGAGTTCCTATCTTGGGCTCCCTAAAGTGATGACCTGTGACCTGCAAGATGTAAGATGAATAAACTCTTTCCCTCCAAGTTTATACTGGTCAGAGTGTTTTGTCACAGCATTATGAAAGCAAACTAGAACAGTCGTTAATGCAAAGTCCCAGTGCTGGACCAGAAAGATGATGAGTGTGTAAGGGTGCTTGTTGCTGGTGCTGGCAGCCCGAGGTCCATCCCATCTCTGAAATCCTCATAGTGGACAAAGAGAACCAACTTTTGCAAATTGTCCTCTAACTTCTGTCGCCATGCCACCCTCCTACAAAGTAAGTAAAATGCAATGAAATCCATTATTAAAAAATGAAGTACCAGTGTTCAAATTCTTGGAAATTGTGTCTGTGTTTGCTGGGAGTGGAGGAGCATCGTTTTCCTGTTGGTGCAGAGTGATGACGTGGGGACTTCAGCTGCTTCTTCCCAAATGACAGCAGCTTTGCTGCTGTTAGCTCTAGCTTTACAGCCATGAGCAGGGGTTCCCTCTGTCACCAGATTCCAGAACAAGCGGGGCTCTGGGGTGGACTTGCTTTTCTGCTAACTTACTGATTGTTAGAACTAAGCTTTCTCAAGTCGCTAAGCCACTTACCAAATATCATTAACTTTGCAATTTCTAAAAATTCGATTGTTTTATTTATAATTTTGTTTTTCCATGTGAATATATTCCATAATGCAAATTTGTTATTGACTTTTGGTGGGAATTTGTAGGAGTTTAATAATCGTCTGAATAGTCCTTTAGTCTCACAGTGGCCGACACCCACATGCTGTTCTTCCCTCCTGCCTGCAGGCAGATATTCTCTCTGCTTAGCTCTGGCAAGGAGGGGGGAGGGGACCGAGGGAGAGTTACCCGACGGAATACAAAGATAAGGAAAGATAAGGACAGCATACAGACACAGACTCAGAGAAAGCCCGGGAGAATAGAGTCTTTCTCTATTTATGCCAGCAGTGTGTTTATGTACCAAAAGTTACTGCGCTCTGGGCAAGGAAGTTGGGGGCAGGCAGAAGGGAGGGGCGAGCCACTTTGGCTCAATGGGGGGAGGGCTGCAGAGCTCCTGTTTGTGCAACAGATAACTAGAGGTGTGACATTTTGCTCAATGCCTCAAGGGAAGGGGCCATCTGGTCTTGGGACTTTGCAGAGATAGGTGAAGCAAGAAAACATTGTAATATCCCGAACCTTCCAGAGCTACAGATAACTCATAGAGGCAACTGAATGCCTACAGAGATATCAGATAACCCTCCTTGGAGGCCTTACAGGACAGGTCTTACAAGTTCTTGCCTCAAGCCATGCAGTTTCATTCCTATAGGAATTCAGGAGAGAATGAAATTAAAACATGTATCCAGTTAGTCATTTTTTATTTGGAAGTCTCCTCTTTATTATGGAAAAAATGTACTGTAAAACATTTTTTTATTTTATGTAAATATTTTTTTTAATTTATTTATTATATTTTAAGGGATTCACAATATAAGAGCACAGTTGTTTTCAGATCACATTGACATTACTCGGTTTGCCATACAATTAGGTAATTGATTGTAAAACATTTTTATTAAGGTGATACCCTCTAGTTAAATATTGGCCATCAGTAAAGGACATAGTCTCTGTCACAGTGCTTAAAATTTAAACAGACGTTGTTAACTAATTGTGGAAACAAACCTGGGTAGACTCTGTGGAGGAGTTTCTCTGATTGGAGTCCTGATTAGGTATAGAACAGATTCTGTCAGAATCTTCCTAGGGACATTCCCATCACTGGAACACACGTTTTAGTACCACTGCCACAGTGCTGATGCTGTAGCTGTTAAAGTGATTCCATGGACTACTAAGAGAAGGCACATTCTAGCCACAAAATGCACAATTAAGAGGATTCCTCGAAAAGACCAAAAAAAAAAAAAAGAGGATTCCTATTTTAATTTTTATCTTTATTATCATTTTTTAGCATTTTATTATGTGAGTGTATTGCCTGGATGCATGTAAATGCACCTGTGTCATGCAGTGCCCGTGGAGGTCAGAAGAGAGTGCCAGATCCCTTGGAACTGCAGTTAGGGATGGTGGTTAGCTGCCATGTGGGTGCTGGGAACTGAACCCAGGTCCTCTGCAATAGGTTAACAGCTAATACTCTTTTTTTTAATTTTCTTAATTAATTTTATGTATTTCTGTATGTGTAGGAATGTACTGCCTGCATGCAAGTTGTGCACCTGTGTCGTGCAATGCTGCGGAGGTCAGAAGAAGGTCTCGGATTCCCCTGGAACTGGAGTTCTCCTGGAATTGGAGTTTCAGACGGTTCTTGGCTGCCATGTGGGTGCTGGGGATCGAACACGGGTCCTCTGTAAGAGCAGTTGGCGCTCTTAACCGCTAGGCCATCTCTCCAGCCAACACTCTTAACTACTGAGGTATATCTCTCTATTAGTCACTTTTCTGTTGCTGTGATAAAACACCATGACCAAGGAACTTATAAAAGGAACAGTTTATTTGAGCTTACAATTGACGGTTCCAGGGAATTAGAATCCATTGTGGCAGGAGGCGTGGTGGCTGGATCTGGAGCAGCAAGCTGAAGGTCACATCTCACAAACAGCACAGGAAGCAGAGAGAGGGCAACTGGAGACCACGAGGCTTGTTAAACTCACTAAGCCTGCCCCCAGTGACATACTTCCTCTAGCATGGCCACACCTTCGAAGACCTCCAAAAACAGTGCAACCAACTGGAGACAAATGTCTGAACACAAAGCCTATGGGGGACACTCATTCAAACCACCACAATCTCCAACCCAGGATTCTTATTTTAAAACTTTCTGGGAAGATACATCCATTGGCACTAAATCACCATTTGGTCGTCACACCAGTAAGTCATTGACTGGAACATGGCTGGAGAGAATGAATTAATGAATTGCTTTAATTCTTGTTGATTTGGGTCCAAGTGTGTGTGTGTGTGTGTGTGTGTATAAAATATTTGCATGGGTATTTGATATGTGTATATGCATATGCATTGTGCATGCATTCATGTGTGTGAGAGCAAGCATGTGTGCCATGGAGTGGGTGTGGGGGTCTGAGAACTTCAGGTGTGGTCTTCCCCTTCCACTGAGTTTGACACAGGGTTTCTTTGTTATCTGCCTCTGCTGTACACACTAGGCTAGCTGTCCTGTAACTTCTGGGGATCCTTCTGTCTACTTCCCATTTTGTCTCAGCAGCCCAGGCATTATAGATGCGTGCTGCAGCATTCATCTTTACATGGGCTCTGGGGATTCAAATTCAGGTACTCATGCTTGCATGGCAAGTGCTTCACTCACTGAGCCATACCCCCAGTATTAGCCCCTTAGTCTGTGAAAAAACTTTTAATTAATATTGTGCTGGATAGCTTTAGTGTCAACTTGACACACCTGTGTTGAGGGAGCCTCAACTGGGGAATTTGCTCCATTGGATTGGCCTGTGGCCACGACTGTGGAGTATTGTCTTGATTGTTGAGCAGTGTGGGAGGGCCCAGCCCACAATGAGTAGTGCCACCCTGGGCAGGTTGTTGTGTACTGTATGTGAAGGCAGGCTGGGCATGAGCCAGGGGAGCAAGCCAGTAAACAGCATTCATCCATGGCCTGTGCTTTAGTTCCTGCCTACAGGTTCCTGCCCTGAGTTCTTGCTTGGGCTCCCTAAGTGATGAACTATGACCCAGGAGATGTAAGCTGAATAAACCCTTTCCCCCTCAAGTTGGTGTCAGTCAGAGTGTTTTGTCACAGCAATGGAAGACAAACTACAACAGAAATTGGTACCAGAAGAGAGGGGTATTGCTGTGACAGACCTGACCTTGGTGTTTGGGGGAAGGATTGTGGAGGCATTTGGAACTTTGGGCTGGGAAGATCATTGAATGCCTAAAGATTGTTGCTGTGGAGCTTGGAGCAGTTTTGCTGAAAGAGTTGTAGAAGATGGAAGCCTGGCTTGTGAAGTTTTTAGTTTCAAAGGGGAGTAGAGATAATCAGGACAGTGTAATCTGTGGGTTCTGGTCAGCTGGGGCTGAAGAATCAGCTGTAAGTAACAAGAGACCAGAACCTGAAGGGAAATCTTTGTTGTATTGGGACAATTGATGCTGGTTAGCTGGGGCTGAAAAATCAGCTGTAAGTAACAAGAGACCAGCATCACTGTGGTGAAATCTTCTGGGAAGAATTTCTTCAGGGTCAGCACACAGAAGCTATGTTCCAGAAGGGGCCTGAACCTCTGTCTCGAGCCAGAAGCAGGACTTGGTAACGTGTAAGAGTCTCCTATATGGTTCTGGTGTTGAAATTTGAGGGGGTCACAGAAAGCAGCCAAGGCTTGGCACTGTGAGAGGTCAGGAAAGACCATTGGTGGAAGTGCACCTTGGTTGCAGTGAAGACCCCAGGATTGCAGCGGTCATGGAGAGAAGCTGAGGCTTTGCACCAGGAGAGGTCAGAAGAGACCATTGGTAAAGGTGCAACCTCAGTTTCAGTGGCGACCCCAGCTTTTTGGAGATGCTGGGACCTTGGGACGACCACCAAGAGCAGTGGCAGGTGTGGAATGGAGTTGGCCTGGGTCTGCGAGATGAGCTGTGTGTGCTGTGGAGGGCAGAGTCAGAGAAGGGGAGCTGTCAAAACCCTTTGGAGCCCAGAAGATCGTGAGTGAATCCCAGGTATCCAGCCTTGAGCTACTTGCTGGACTTAGGTTTTGTTTGAGTGTGCCTGATTCTTCCCTTTGAAATAAGACAGTACTTGTTTTGGATTTTACAGCAGCCCACAGTTGAGACTTTTAATAGACTGTGAACTTTTAAGTGTTTGGACATTTTAAGGACTGTGGGGCTTTTAAGGTTGTACTGTCTTAGGTTGTGATTAATGTTAACATCATACTTTGGGAATAAGAATTGGAAAGGTGGTGGTTTAATAGTAATGTGTTTTGTGTGTCAAGTTGACAAGGGGTCATTTGTGCTGGATAGCTTTAGTGTCAACTTGACACACCTGTGTTGAGGGAGCCTCAACTGGGGAATTCCCTCCATTGGACTGGCCTGTGGCCACGTCTGTGAAGTATTGTCTTGATTGTTGAGCTGTGTTGGAAGGCCCAGCCCACAATGAGTAGTGCCACCCTGGGCAGGTTGTTTTGTACTGTATAAGAAGGCAGGCTGGGCATGAGCCAGGGGAGCAAGCCAGTAAACAGCATTCTTCCATTGCCTGTGCTTCAGCTCCTGCCTCCAGGTTCCTGCCCTGAGTTCCTGCCTTGGGCTCCCTGAGTGATGAACTGTGACCCAGGAGATGTAAGCTGAATAAGCCCTTTTCTCCCCAAGTTGGTGTCAGAGTGTGTTGTCACAGCAATGGAAGACAAACTACAACAAATATCTACTAAAGTATACAGACTTATAGTTCCTATTTCACAGGCAACAACTATTCGACATTACTTATTATTTACTTATGTTTTTATTTTTTGTCTTTTTGAGACAGGGTCTTCCTATAGTTCCAGCTATTAGGTAGACCAGGCTGGCTTTGAACTCACAGAGATCTGCCTGCCTCTACCCTCCCTCCAACCCCCATGCTGAGATTATTGGCTTTTCTGTTAGATGTTATCTAATGAATATACCTTGGGTCAAATTTTTCTTAAATAGTAAACCATGTTTTATGTAGCTTGGATGTTTTGGGGGAGTAAGAATGATAAATAGCGTATGTCAATAGGAAGACTCTTAGCAGAAGGATTCCAAGTTTCATGACTATACAAGACAAGATAATTTGGAGATTTCCTACTTGCATTTAGACAACAAAAAAGCAGTCTGACTTAAGGGTAATTGAATTTACTCTCTAACTGGAGTTGCCTGAAAAATTTCACCTGCTCTTTACATTGTAGATAGAAGATCTGAGGGAACAACTCTGAACTGGAGATGTCAGGCTTCATATTTCCTATGTGGAAACTGTGCATGTCCTTATTTAATTTTTTCTTCTCTTCTCTTGATGTTTTAAAATCATAGACTGATGGGCTGGTAAGAATGCTCAGTGAGTAAAGGTGCTTGCCACAAGCCTGATGACTTGAGTTAGATTCCTAGAACTGACATAAGAGAATGTGAGAACTAAGGTGTCTACAAAACAGCATTTGACAAAACAGCATTTCCCTAGATTCATTTTATAATTCTTTTTTTAAAATTTTATTTATCTTTTATGTGCATGAATGTAACGTCTGCATGTAGGTTTTGTGCATCCATGTCGTGCAATGCTGCAGAGGTCAGAAGAAGGTGTTGGATTCCCCTGGAACTGGAGTTGGAGTTAAAGATGGTTCTCAGCCGCCATGTGGGTGCTGGGGATCGAACCTGGGTCCTCTGCAAGAGCAGTTGGCTCTCTTAACTGCTAGGCCATCTCTCCAGCCCCCATTTTATAATTCTTGCTGAAAGTACTCCATCATTCACACTTTCTAGAGTCTCCATTATGAATTTTTGGTATATTATTGGTAGACTTTTAATTACTGTCTAAGAGTCTGAGTCATCTTTGATTCTGCTTCCACTGATTGTTTTTTCTCTTGACAGTATTTATTTAGCTTTGGTATTCTTTTTCCTGTGCCCCATGATTGTCGATTGATTGCTATACAGAAGTCTAGACATGGAAGTAATTAACATTTGTGTGTAGAAATGCCCCTTTGATTGGCTTTCATCAGTCTAGTTAAGAATGGAGCTGAATTTTGGTGTTGTGTTTAGTTTTTTTTTTTCTTTTTCTTTTTTCTATTGCTGCAGATCACCCTCAGGGCCTTGTACACACCAGGCAAGTACACTATTATTGAGCTATAAATTCACCCCCTGTTGCTAACTTTTAATTTTCCATAGGCTTCAATATGTTTTTCTCCTGTTGTAGTAAACTACTACACATGAATTATAATGTGTAGGCTCCACTGAATGTAATGCATTCTTTGTTGTCTTTGACCCTCAGGTCAAGGCAGGGTCTGCATTCTTGGGTCTCAGGGGTAAAGCTGTTTGGACTTTCCAGACTCTCCTTCTTATGGCAGACCAACTGAGCTATGTATTTCTGGATGGTTTGGATGTGACAGTTTTGTGTCCTTCACTAATGGCAGGTGACCTCTAGTACAACTGTAGGTTCCTAGACCCCAGATAGTTTCTAGCTTTCTCCCAGCCATTAGAAAGATGAGTTTTGGGGTGCTGGAGAGATGGTGTATTAGTCAGGGTTCTCTAAAGAAACAGAAGCAACAGGACGAATATATAGCTATATACAATTTATTGATTTGCTCACATGACAGAGTTCAAGGAGTCCAACAGTAGCTGCACCACACTGGAAAGGCTGAGAATCCAGGGAACTGCTCAGTCTGCAAGGCTGGATGTCTCAGTTGTCCTAATCTAGTGCTGAAGGCCCAAATGGATTCCAGGAGATCTGCCAGTCTCAGTACACGCTGGGATCCAAAAGGTTGATCACAGCAGCAAGACAAACTCACCAGATGAGAGAGGCAAGCCTCAGGAGAAAAGGGACCAGCTCCCTCTGCTGTGGCCTTAAATACTGCCTGCCAGCAGAAGGTAATGCCCACATTTGGGGTGGGCCATCCGGGTTGAGGTGATCCAATCAGAAGACCCTTTTTCTCTTATTTGTTCCTTAGTCCAGTCAAGTTGACACCCAGGATTAACCATCACAGATGGCCTAGTGGTTAAGAGTGCCAACTGCTCTTGCAGAGGACCTGGGTTCAATTCCCAAAACCCACAGGCAGCTGAGAACAATCTTTAGCTCGAGTTCCAGGGGAATCCGAGACCCTCTTCTGACCTTCGTGGCATTGCACAACACAGGTGCACAAACCTGCATGCAGACAGTATATTCATACACATACGAAAATAATAAAAAAAGAAAGATGTTTTGTATTGTTCCTCCTATAGAAGTAGATGTAGGGATAGAAGCATTTTCTTCTGATCCCCTAGTGGCTCAAGCAGTTTCCTTTATGAAAAAAATGTTGGAGGAACTTCTTGATGTCCCTACAGCAGCTGATCATCACCACCTTTAGACTGTACCAAGGGGGTAGGGTCCCATTTCCTAACCCGTTCTTATCTCCCTTCTTGCGTGGTTAATGAAAGCCCATGGAGGAGAGCATTTGAGTAGCTTGAACCATTTGTATCTGGGCCTCCCAGCTATTCCAAACTGATAAGGTAGACCAGACTTGACCTGTAAGAATTGGTGAAAATCTGCTGATTTCATTTGTATGGTGGCCATCTCTTTCCTGTGTAATGCCCAAAGTGACAATTCACACATCCATCTCTCCTTGGAAGTCATATCTCTTTCTAATTTACTTCTGTAATAGGCTCAGGAAAAGAATTTGAAGACTCTATATTTCTTTTTCTTTTCTGACCTTGAACTTACAGAGATCCACCTGCCCCTGGCTCCCGAGTACTAGGATTAAAGGCTTGCGACACCACACCTGGCTTAAAGATGGCTCTTAGCCGCCATGTGGGTGCTGGGAATCGAACCAGGGTCCTCTGGAAGAGCAGGTGGTACTCTTAATTGCTGAGCCATCTCTCCAGCCCTGTGGACTCTATTTTTCATTTTTGGACTAGGAACCATATTCTCCTTGGAAGTAAAATATTTTAAAATAATACTTTAGTACTAGTTTGTTTTCTTAGTCCAGACTTCAGCTGGAAAGAGATGCAGAAACTTAGTTATTTCTAAAAATGCTGTAACTGCTTAAATGCACTTCAATTCATATTGTGAAATAGTTGTGGTACAACCTTATATTGAAATCTGTCCATTTAATACATTTCTTTTCTCTGTAAGGTCACCTTCAGATGAAACTTAATCCTGTCATGTTTAATAGACCCCTCTCTTGATTAGTCTGGCAAGGAAATATGCTGTTATTATTGTTTCATATAAGGATCTATTCATGGTCATAGTTGAGGAGGACACCCAGAATTATGTGGCCAGTACATTTACTAGCTGGATAATGACTCGGATTCTTTGGAGCAAGTGGTCCTAGAACATTTTCAGTACTTGTGAGTTCTTCATTTTTTAAAGACAGCCTGTTGTTTCCCTCATCAGTGGTGCTTTGTACTGAGCCCACACTTCCCCTCTGTGGTCAGTTCTTAGCCACCTGCTTCTGGTTCTTTCCTTCAGCAGAACACTGCCTGGAATTTGAACCAGTGTTTATGGTTATCATCTTCCATAATAGGATCTGCTCTGCTTTTCCCTCAAGTACATTCAAGCACATATGGATGAAGTGACCCTGGTTTTGAATCTACATCTGGTCTTGGAGCATTGTTTGCTTGACAACTCCCAGATTTTAAGTCTGAACATTTCTTATGGTTTGTAGTTTGGTTCTCTGTGCTCAGAAATGTCTTAGTAAAGAACTCTTGCTGGAAGTCCCTTGGGTTAGGCAAGGAGTTAGGGAATTGGGAGAAGAGGCAGATTCT
Source organism: Rhizomys pruinosus (assembly GCA_009823505.1). Taxonomy (NCBI): domain Eukaryota; kingdom Metazoa; phylum Chordata; class Mammalia; order Rodentia; family Spalacidae; genus Rhizomys; species Rhizomys pruinosus. The sequence goes on along the minus strand of VZQC01014231.1, from coordinate 2,418,201 downwards.
CAAAAAGGCAACCAAAGCTTTAAAATGCTAGCATTTCAGCAAGAAGTCCTTAACCTGCTTGTCATTGGTTAGTTAAAAACAATTCAAGAGCAGCCTACAGGCTTAAACTGGCCACAAAAGTCAAAGGTAAAATGATACCAGTAGATGCTGTCCTTTATTCATTCCTGGCCCAAAGCTCATAGGTAAACCTGGCATAATAAACCCAGTTAGCTAGCTCCCAGCTCAAGTATTCATCCCCATGAACAGCATTTAACTGAACCCAAATTAAAAGCCAACAATAATAAAATGTGACATCTCTTCCTCCACTGGTTTAAAAGGGTACCAGGTAATATTTTTGTTGTCCTTTTTTTGTTTTTGAGACAGGGTCTCCCTATAGTCACAGCTGGCCTGCATCTGCCTCTTGATTGCTGAGATTAAAGTCATGCTTCACCAGGCCTAGCTTAAAATGTAGTTTTCATGCCCATTCCAATAAGAGCTTCAACAAAGGCTCACCAGTTCTTTCCTGTCCGTCTGTCTTTGGCCCTTCTTGCAAAGCCCTGCTCTCCTTCCTTTGCACTATGAAAAGCCTCCTTGACCTTTCTACTGGTCTCTGGTTCTTTGTCTAGGAAGGTGTTTAGAAAAAGGCATGCCTAAGGTTAGGCTGCCTTACACAAAAAGACTGAGATGATTCTCTAGTTCTCCAGGAAAAGTTTCAGGCCATTGGAAGCCTAACTAAGAGCACGGGGGAGTAGGTACCACCTTCACCCCCACCCCCCAAAGGGAGTTAATCCATACTTCTTCTGACAGTCCCTTTGAAGACAAACTATATTCACTCAAAGCACATCCTCCCTCAGGCTAAACACCCCTGGATCTTCTCATATGTTTCTTATGGGCATTTTAGAGAAAAGAAAAATATTTTTGTACATTTTTAATTGAATTTTTGTGTATTTCATACAGAATGACTTAATCATCTTTATACCACCTTCCCCATTGGCACCCACCCATAGCCCACCTCCCCCCAGGAATTCATACATTCTGTCATTTGTATTAAGTCCTATCATATCAAGTTAGTGTCCCCAGACATCCCTCAGTGTGAGTTCATCCACTGAGGTCTAGTCAGCCTATCTAGAGTCCCTCCCTTTAAGATCAGCTTTTCCTCACCCAGCAGTCATCAGCTGCCAAAAGTTCTTCAGCTAAGATGGGGGCCTGCTGCCCATTTACAGAGTTCTGTGCTGGAGTTTTGACTGAGTTTGCACAGGTCTTGTGCAGGGTGACACCATTGCTATAGGTTCGTATGAACAAGGTCCTAGGAGCCTGCAGGACTCTGCTTCCATGTGGACATTCACCTCCTCCCTGGCTCATAGAATCTCTCCACCTCCTCTTCCAAAATGGTCCCCGAGCCCCGGTGGGTGGAGTTTAATATAGGAGTCCTGTCTAAGGACCCACACTCTGTAGACTCTTATTCTCTATGCTTCGGACATTTGTGTCCTTTTGTGTTCATGGCTCTTTGTTGTACGAGGGAACTTTACTGATGAGAGTTGAGAGATGCATTAGTGTTTTCTCTCTCCCTTGTTCCATTATGTTCTGTGAGCTTTCGGTACAGAGGTTGCATTGTAGATGTGTCACTTAGGCAGGCGTAATTCTTAGATAATCTCTGTGTATGACCAGTTGTGGTAATTTTCGTCTGTTGCAAATGAAGCTTCTCTAATGAGTAGTGACTGAAATACTTGTCTGTAAATATAAGGGTCCACATTTCGAACATAGTAAGAAATTATAGCTGTGTAGAGATGCGACAGACAGCCTTGGGGATTTCTCTAAGATCTATGACCTCTCCACCCATGTGTCATTGGTTATGTTTACAGTATCAGAAATGAGTTTCCTCCCTCTAAGTGGGGCTTTAAGTCCAATTAGGTAGCTGTTGATTACCCCCAAAATAAAAGTGCCACTACTGCCCCAATATAGTTTCCCAGGCTAGTAATTGTTGTAGGTACTAGACTTTAAAGTTGGGGTTGGGCCATCATCTGAAAACAAACTGTCATTTCCATATCATATTTCAGAATTCATGTTTTTCCTTTTTAGTTTTATACTACTCTAAAATATGCATACATATCCTCCACTCAAATACCAAGATTACCAAGTCTGAAAATGAGTGGTGGGTTAATTCTAGAGCCTGTTAAGGGATTCACATTATAAAAGCACAGTTGCTTTCAGAAAAAGGGGAATATAACATTGATGTTGCTCAATTTGCCTTACAACTAGGTGCTTGGTGCTAACATCCACAGATGAGGGATACCATTCGTCATTTGTTTTTCTGGGACTGTGTTACTTCACTTAGCATAATATCTTCTAGTTCCATCAATTTGCCTGCAAAGTTCATGATGCCATAATGCCATCTTTCTTTACCACTGAATAGAACTCCATTGTGTAGATGTACCACCTTTTCTCTATCCACTCATTGGTTGAAGGGCATGTGGGTTGGTTCCAGCTCTTTGCTGTTGTGAAGAGAGTTGCAATAAACATGGCAGTGCATGTATCTCTGTGATAGGATGAGTCTTGTGGGTATATACCCAGGAATGGTATGGGTGGGTTAAGTGGTAGGCTCATTTTGAGTCTTTTAAGTGTTCTCCATAGTGCTTTCCTAGTGGTTGTAGGAGTTTACATTCCCACTAGTAGTGGATGAGTGTTCCCCTTTCCCCACAAGCTCTCCAGCATTTGGTATCAAATGAATTCTTATTCATTTGCCCTTCCTTCATCCTCTTCCAGAGGTATCTGGTATTTATTTCCTGTGCTTTGCCGATCAGGACCATACATGAGGCTGTCTCCCAGCTCACACTGTGCACTAGGTTGAGTGCTGTCCAGTTCCCAGTGGACATTCCCCCCTCAGCTTCTAGTCTCACACATTAGTACCTTCTGAGAGCAATCTTTTCACTTGCATTTTAATGCCATTTCATAGGGATTGCAGTATGTTACTCTGTGATCCTGGACTTGTCTTTCTTCCTTCATTTCATTTTCCTTTTTCTCTCCCTTACTTCTCTCTCTCTCTCTCTCTCTCTCTCTCTCTCTCTCTCTCTCCTTTCCTTCCTTTCTTAGAAAATTGAAGGCCAAATCTTGAATGAGGCCACTGTGCAACTTTAACTTGGAAAGCAAAGAGCACAAATGTCACAAAGAAATGATGTCCTTTCATTTCAGCAATTATGACTCAAATTTCTAACACATAGTCATTTATTAAGTGAGTATGTTTCTGGTAGTTGTTTTTTTATTTTTTTAATTGATAACATATCTCTTTTGAGATTACTATTTTTTTTTAAGTTTTCTAAAATTTTCTTTTCCTTGTTTCATCTCTGTTTTTCATGTTGACCACTTTTCTGAGATGTTTTGTATTAGAGTGTTTTGAAAGTTCTGAGTGTGGGTGGTATTTTCAAAATGTTCTAGAATGACACTGACTGGACAGCCTTCTGAATGAGGCTCATCTTCTAGGATGAATGTAAGAGCTATTCTGCTGACTTATTCAGGGTAAGGATTAATTTCTCCACTTCTCATAATAAACCTTATCAAATAGTTGTCTGCAGTGGGCCAGGGGTGGAGTCATGGGACCAGGGAAGTAAAGCAGGAGGGAGCATGGACTGATTGGCAGGGCCAGAGGGCCTGTGAAGAGGCTTGGCATCTGAGAGGTGCTGTGCCCATGGCTGGTGTCATTATTTTATGGAAATGTTCTAGTACAAGGATAGTTGAATACAGTGGAACTATATTAAAAACAAGGGACTAGACATATTAATGACAACATGGATAGATATACAAAGGAGGCTTGGTGAAAAGTAACAAATGGAATGAATCACACAATAACATAAATCACCTAAAAGCCAGTGCCTAGAAAGGGATAAAAAAGTTTGTAAAAGGACATTGAAATATTTTTTATTTATTATTTTATGTGTACGAGTGTACTGTATGCATGTAGGTTGGTGCACCTGTGTTGTGTGATGCTGCAGAGGTCAGAAGAGGGTGTCAGATTTCCCTGGAACTGGAGTTAAAGACTGTTCTTAGCTACCATGTGGTTGCTGGGAATTGAACCTGGGTCCTCTGTAAGAGTAGTCGGTGTTCTTAACCACTGAGCAATCTCCCCAGCCCCAGGACATTGAAATATTAAGAAAAGTACCAAACACATTAAAAAACCTTTTCTGTGAGGAAGAGGGTCTGGACAGCCACATACAGGAGAAATGTAAGCAAATCAATAAGGCAACAAAGAAGAGGGGAAAATGACCATCATTGGACCATGCCCTCAAGTTGTGAACTGAAGGAGAATCCTTCCTTTTAAAAAAAGGGGCTGGGGGCTGGAGAGGTGGCTCAGTGGTTAAGAGCACTGGCTGCTGTTGCAGAGGACCCAGGTTTGATTCCCAGCACCCACATGGCACCTAACAACTGTCTATAACTCCAGTTCCAGGTGAATTTGATGCCCTCTTCTGACCTCTGGGGGCATTGCATGACATGGGTACATGGATGCACTTGCATACACGCAGGCAACACACACACACTCATGCATAAAATAAAAATAAATGAAATATAAAAAAATAAGAAAGAGGTGGAAACTGTTACATTCTGGAGAGAAATAGGGTCAATCTTAGGTGTACTAATGTTTGCTTGGGACAGTATTTATGACTCTTAGAATTCCAGTTTCTACCTCTGTAAAATAAAGTGGTTGTAGTTAATTCATTCCCTGGCCACACGAATTAAAGAAGACAGTGTATGTGAGTGCCTCACAGACTGTCCAGTATATAAATAGTCTCAGTAAGTGTTATCTACTGTCTTCACCCTTGGACTCTTCAACTACTTAACTGCTGAGGCTGGAGGGAAAGAACTTAGTTTATGGAAGGTCTGAGGCAGACATATGGGAACTGTGTTTCCTTATCATGTTTTAAGTTCTTTTCTCCTTTTCTCCATGCAGGGCTTACCACCCAAGCAATGGAAGGCTGAAGTTACCCACCTGAGTTGCCCAGAGCCTACCTTGTTTGCTTTCTCTCCAGTTCCTCCAGCCCTACGTGGGAGATCTTTGCGAGAGATGTGGATCCCCAGCTTCCAGCAATCTAAGAAAGAAGCCCAGGCACTACGGTTCCTGGTTGATAGGAATCAAAATTTTTCATCTCAAGACTTTTGGGCTCTAGTATTCAAGGCTTAAGTACTAGAGCAACAGAATGAGGTTAATTTTCGTGGTTGCCTTAATATTTGAATGTAATAGCTATTCCGTTGACTATCCTTCAGGGTAAGAAATAATTGCTGCAGTTCTCACAATGAGCCCTGTCCAATAATAGCTAAGAATTACTCCTAGGGGCTGTCTCTATATTTTTATACTAAAATTAGACTTTTTTTTTTATATCTAAGTGGAATAAGGAATGGAGATGTAAAAAGGTTTTCTTGAAGGGAAGGATGACATCCTGCATGCCTTTAGTTTTCAGCCCCCTCTGCTGCATCACATTCTTCTCCTGCACTGTCTGATGTCCATAATGTTAAGTTGTCTCTAAGCAACTGCATAATGAGGGTGCTCTCTTTGTAGGAGTCTTCATTCAGTTTATCAAGTTCTGCAATTGCCTCGTCGAAAGCCGTTTTAGCTAGTGTGCAGGCAAGCTCTGGATTATTAAGGATCTCATAGTAAAACAGAAAAGTTAAGAGCCAGCCCCAGGCAGATTGGATATGTTGGTTGCATCTCTTTCTTGCTTATATCAAATGCCTCTTGGTAAGCTCCTTGGGAATTATCTATCGTTTGTTTTCGATCATCACCACATGCAACTTCAGCAAGGTACCAGAAATAATCTCCCTTCATTTTCAGATAGAAGACCTTACTCTCTGGATTAGTTGCATTGGCTATTAAATATTTATCCAATAATAACAGGACTGTGGTGCAGATGGACCTCAGCTCCGACTCCACTTTCTCCCGATAGTCTTTGATGAGCTGCAACTTCTTGTCGGAGGTGTCGGTCTTCTGCTCGATGCTGGAAATTACCCTCCAGGCGGACCTGCGGCCCCCGACCACGTTCTTGTAGGCCACCAACAGCAGGTTGCGCTCCTCGTTGGACAGCTCGGCGCCCTGCTGGGTCACAGCCTTCATGCAGGTGGCCATGTCGTTGTAGCGCTCGGCCTGCTCGGCCAGCTTGGCCTTCTGGATCAGCTCGGTCTTCTCCGAACTGTGCGGGAGGCCCGAGGGCGAGGGCGAGGGCGAGGGCGAGTCGGGCGAGGGTGAGTCGAGCGAAGGCGAGCGCCAAGCCGGATCTGGAGGAGTCCTCCTTCTAGTCTCCGCGACCGGAACACGAATCCCAAAATTAGACTTTTTATGGACATTGGTTGCTTTCACTTCACATGCTTGGACCCATCCCATATACTTGCTGCCTTCGCTGGAAATTCATCTAATGCCAAGTGTTTTCCGTGCTGTGGATCTAGCCGGGGGTTTGGGACACTCACTTCCTTGTCAGCAGCTCATTTGGCAAGCCCAGTGTCTTGGTGCTGAGAATGAACAAATGCATTAGAACTTGGCCATGAGAGGTTCCACCTGTTGTTTTCCAGGGACGTGAGCAAATAAGGAAAGCTGTGTCTAAGTCTGCTCTCTGCATTCCAGGTGGGAAGGCCACAAGCATGTCTCCCTTCTGCTTACACCTTCAGTCACCTCACTAACCTTTTTTATATTTACCTTGCCTGTGCCTCCTCCCGTTTCCCTCCAGAGGGGAATGTCTTAACTCCTGTATTTCCATCACTGAGATGTTACTAATTGTTCCTTATACTACTGAGAAGAAGAGAAAGAAGTGTCAGATTCAGTGAGAGGTCACATATTTTGGTCAAAGTGAGAGAACTGAATGCCCTGGGGACTCTCATGTAGTTGTCTTTAGGATCATATATGGCTTGTTGTGGTGGGTAGCCACCCTGCTGATGAGCATTTCCTGTCAGAGAATGTTCATCAGTCTTGTCTAGGGCGTCTACTGTAGCTCCCTTAAAGCAAGGAGAAACAACACTGACTTCCGTCCCCCAAGAGGGTATGGAGGCTTCTAGTTACACATAAAGGCCAGTGCTTACTCATGTGTTGGTCTCTCTCTTCTTTATTATGGGAAGACATAAGCACTTACTCTCCAACAGTGACATGCAGTATGGAAGAAATGAGAACTAAAACCAGCACATTCTTCATGAGTGAAGCACAGTCGCCTTGCTGGTGGGGAAAGCTAAAAGCTATCTGGAGAGGCTCTTCCTAACCCTAGATCTGTCGTTAACTAAATGTGATCTTGAACAAGTCTTTTAACCTACCTGGGTCTTGGGTTTTGCATCTAGAAAGAACTAGTTGACTTTGTCTTTGAAGTTGTTCTCTGTGAAACATTCTTTAATTTCTTATCAAAATTTTAGAAGTTTAATTTTATACACAATTTTACTAAGGTAGTAATGACTCAGCTTAGAGTGACCTTGTGTTTGTTATTCAAGGGAAGTATATTCTTTGGAGGAAGGAGCCTGTGTATTGCATAGTATTGGGAAGAGAGATGGCTTCTTTTTCTACCATTTTTCTTTTGGTCCTTTTGAGACAGGAGCTCCCTGCAGCCCCAGCTGTCCTGAAATTCTTTATGTAAACCAGGCTGGCCTTGAACTCACAGAGATCCACCTGCCTCTGCTGGGATTAAAGGCATGTGCCACCACGCCAAGCTGTTTCTACCATTTTGTCTGATGATATCGGAGCAATAAAGATTAGAAAGGGAATTATTGGTGTAAGGACAGACTTTAAATGGTATACTAAATGAAGCAGACTTCTTGAACCCTTAAAGAGAGCCTCCAAATGATCTGTGACATAGCAGTATAGCTTCAGTTTTCTTCCATAAATGCCTAAAACAAATACCCAGTGCTTATATGGATATGTATGTCTTAAATCTCAGTATTTCATGCAATCTTTAAAAATTTGTTTCTTTGTTTTTGAGAATTTCATACATGTATAGAATTAGATGTGATAATCTCCACCCCATTTCCCCCTCCAATTCCTTCTATTGCTGTCAACATATCACCCTCCCAAGTCTTTTAATGTCTTTTAAAAATTATTATTATAACTCACTAAGTCCAGTTAGTAGTGTCCATATGTGCATGGGCATGAAGACTGGCACAGTGGCCACATCCTTAAAACAGGATTATCCCTTCTCCAGAAACTTTCAGTGTAAATATCTCCTCAGTAAGGAGTGGGCCCTTAGATCATCTACCCCACCTTTGCTGGAAGCTTGGCTGGCTCAATCTTGTGCAGGTAACCCCAGTGGCTGTGAGTTCATGAGTGGGATAGCTGTGTCATATCCACAAGACTGAACATCTCACAGCACCTTTCCCCTCCTCCAGCTCTTACCTTCTTCTTACCACCTCTTCTGCAGTGCTCTCCAAGCCTTGGTTGGGAGGGGCAGAGATTGACATAGATGTTCCATGTAGGGCTGAGCACTCCCATCTCTTATTCTCAGCATAATCCAGTTGTATACCTTCTATTAACTGCTGCCCACTACAGAAAGATGCTCCTCCGATCACAACCTCCTCACACTGTGAGGAACTGACCTCTGTGAAGACTGAAAGCCTGGGTCTATGAGTATAAACATAATATTTTGAAGGTGCTTTGACAGCACATTTCATGCAATCTTGGTCTATTACAATTCTTTTTCAAGAGTTCCTTGATAAACTTTTATCTCAACTTTGCTGAAGTATACGTCTAAAATTTTATATGAAATAAAACCTTTGATTAGGTAATGCTCCCCCAAATTGCGGAAGATGGTATTAAAAATGGAGAGCATTTCAATGAAAATAAATGAGGGGTTTTTGTGAGTTTGAGTGCTCACAGACTTGAGACTTACATGCTTTGAGACTTCCTTTTTATTTATTATTTTTCATGTGTATGAGTGTACTGTCTGCATGTAGGTTGGTGCACCTGTGTCATGCAATGCTGCAGAGGTCAGAAGAGGGCATCAGATTCCCCTGGAACTGGAGTTAAAGATGGTTCTTAGCCGCCATGTGGGTGCTGGGAATCGAACCCAGGTCCTCTGCAAGAGCAGTCAGTGCTCTTAATTGCTGAGCCATCTCTCCAGCACTGAGACTTACTTTTTATTTGAATTATGCTTCTGTCACTGAGTTTTGATAAAATGCCTTCTTGTCTCTGACAGTCGCTGTTTCAGGGTGAAAGGTGTGTCCTGACGTAGCAGTATTCTGCTCTGGGTGGAGCTGCACCTCCCGATGCCTTAGTGCACATTGTGTGTGTTAGTCCTCTCGTGTCACATTCCTTTTCACCTCACTGTCTCTGTGAAACGTGACTAATGAAGTATGCTGGCCCCTGGGGCCATGAGAAGGAACCAGAATGCAGCATTCGGTTTAGTGCCTCACACTAAACTTATTCACAAGGACAAAATTTCAAAGTAATATGAGAAGGCAGAGAGAAAACTCACTAGAATTTTGCAGAAAATTATCACAAAGGTTACTCAGTAGTCTCCACTTCTGCACCTGAAAATGGAGATAACTGTGACCTTTGGTTGTGTACCAAGTATAATTTTCAGAACCTAAATGTGACTGGCTTATTTGACCCTAGTTTCTAGTAGCTAGAATATCAGGGTCACTGTAGCATGTTAAGCATTGCTTAGAAGTAAGCCTGAACACGAGTATCCTTTTGTTTCTAGTCGCACACATCTATTACACATAGCAAAACTAGTTCAAATAGAACATGATGAATCTCCAAGCATAGTATAAACATCAACTTAAGAAGCCTGCTATGATATTGTATATAAATCTATTTAAATATTTTATTATTTTTATTTTATGTGTATAAGTGCATTGCCTTCATGTATGTATAAGTGCACCTGTGTTATGCAGTGCCTGTGGAAAAGAGGACATTGTATTCCCCTGGAACTAGAGTTATGGAGGGTCGTTAGCTACCATGTGGGTGCTAGGAATTGAACCTGCATCCTCTGTAAGAGTAGGCAGTGCTCTTAACTGCTGACCCATGTATCTAACCCTCAATATTGTATATTTTAAAAAGCCATCAGGTGCCAGGCGTGGTGGTGCATGCCTTTAATTCTAGCTCTTGGGAGGCAGAGGCAGGCAGATCTTTGTGAATTCAAGGCCAGCCTGGTCTACAGAGTGAGTTCTAGGACAGCTGGGGCTACAGAGAGACCCCGTCTCAAAAAGACTGAAAAAAAAAAAAGCCATCAGGACACAATTTCTGCTAAAGATAGCCAGTTTCAAGACAGTCATTTTTAGGTACACAGAAGTGCCCTAGTCCTGACAATTCTTAGTCTCTTTCAGTTATTAAGTAGAATATCATAGATTTGGTGAGTTAGATACAGCAAAAAATTTATTTCTCCCATTTCTGGAGGCTGGGAAATCCAAGAACAAGGTGCTGCCCAATTTGGTGTCTTTTGAGGGACTGCTTGGTTCATAGCTATTTTCTTGCTGTGGACTCACATGGCAAAGTGAGTGAGCTCTCTGCAGCTTCTTTTCTAACAACCCACTGTTATATGAACACTTTTATGATCTGGTCTAAGGGGGTTCCACCCTCATGTCCTACTCACTCCCACTAGGTCTGTAGATCTAAACCCTGCTTATGGATTCATAGAATATCAATAAGGAGAAGGAAAAGAAGAGAAATCCAATCAGCCTTCTCCAAGAAGACCTGCCCTCTCTTGCTCTCCACAAGATCTGTATCTGAGACTGTAAGAAGCTTTCTTTTTGTGCCTTCTTTTTGTGCCGAACAGGACCATGTGACCCTGCTAAGGGGAAGGGGAACACAGTGCCCGCTTTGCGCAGAGGTCAGTCAGCTCCTTCCATAACCTGACCTGAGAGGTACTTCCAACTCAGGTCCTTAGCCTGGGACAAGACAGGTTTCTCACTCTTGGCCATCACTTCCCACCTGCCCAGAGACTGCTGAACCCTGGACAGGAATTTCTAGGCTGCTGATGGCTGTTGGCCTATCTTCAGCCTATGTCCACTCATAACACCAGCTACCCAGATTGGTGGTCCACAAGTGGACCTCTTTCCAACCCACTGGCCACCAGAACAAAATGCAGGCGTACTTTGGCTTGTATGCGTGCAATAATTAATAAAAATGATGGCCAGGAATTCCTTGATGATGTTACTTGGAAATTCAATTGTATTCCTTGCTATAGCCTGCTTTTATAAACTAAATGACATCAGTTCCCAGGACCAATCATAGTCCCCCCAACTCTGCACCACTGCACACCTTGCCCCACCCAGCATCACCCAGCTAGGCCATGTTGTTTGCTCCTCCTTGGGGCGGGGTCAGACCCTCGGCCACACAGTGCCCTGAGGTGTGCTAGTTAAGAACTAGCCTGGAATTCAAACTGGATCTTCCTACATGAGACTGCAGGATACAGCACAGGTAAGTGGGCTTTTTACATGGTAGTGACCACTTCCTACAACTGTGGTCCCATTACTTACACAGGCTCACCCATTAAATTAGCAGCCCTAAGGGGCTGACTGAGGAGATTGGCAAGCAAGTGGGGTGGGTGGAACAGAGCTGACTCACCAGGATTTTATCCTTTCAAGACATTGAGCCTAACAACCAAGCTGATGGTCAGTCACAGGTGAGGCTGCGCCTGACTACTGGTGACCAAGAGAGACTGCCATCCTGGCTTCTTCCTGTGTACTCTTGCTCCTTTATACTTTTCTGGAATTGTGGCTTAGAAGTTAGTCCTTATCTGAGTTTTCTGAAGTGACTTAGGACTGAACATTGATTAAAGCCTCTCACAGTATTTGAGCATTAGGCCACCATTTGTTGTTTGTGTTACTTAACATGCAAAATAAGAATTACATCATCCAACCTAGATTACCACAGGGAATTATACAACTGACCCATGGAAACCATTATGAATATTCAAAAATTTAAAATGACTGAGCAGGGAGTGCATAGAGCTTAGATTGTGGGATTTCCCAGGACCACCTGAAGCACAGAGTACCAGGGCATGGGCTAAACCAAGGCATATAGCACCCCCCACCAACTGGAATTGCTGAGTGTCCAATGCAACCACAATAGTGATTCTGGGGACAAGGCCATCACCAAGCCCTACAAACAACACAGAGAAACTGGGTGGCAGGAAGCAGAGTGAGCACAGTGCTCAGCAGGGTGCCCACTGGGTTGTTCCCTACCCAGTTCTTGGAGAACCTTCAGAATAGAAAGGGAAGAGTAAGTTAGACTTCCAATATATAACCAAAATTGAAAGCCTGGAACCTAGACAAGTCAACTCCATAAACAAGGAGAAAAAAAAATGAAGGCATCTGAAGGAGGCAAGTGAAGCAAGCCTTCTTGGGATTCACAACAGAATACAAACAGAAAGAAACCCACATGCTGAGGGCACAAGAAAGGAACAACATGGGAAAAGCGCAGAATAATGCCCCACCAAGCTCTAACAACCCTATGGGAGATTCCTAGGGTGAGATCTTCCCGGAGGTAGCCCAGGACACAGATCTTAGAGGAACAATTGCAGACATAGTCAAAGAAATCAAAGAATATAAAAATCAGAGAACTGAGGAGAGAGAATGAAAAAAGAAGGACCTAGAGGGAGAGAATGACAAACTTTGGAAAGAAGTAAAGGGAGAGAAAGACAAATGTCAGAAAGAACTACAGGAAGAGAATGACAAACTCTGGAAGGAAGTGGAAACTCTGAAAAAATCCCATGCTGAAATAAAAAAGGAAACCAACCAGCAAAGCAAGGAGCTATAGGAAGAGATTGAGAAGCTCCAAAAGAAAGTGGAAATACTAAAGAAATCACAGGATGAAATGAAAAAGGAAATAGAAAACTCATCCAATCAAGAGGAAAGGAAGGGAAAAGGCCTCTGAAGCAGAATGGATGAAGCAGAAAAAAGAATATCAGACCTATTGGTTAACACAGTGCAGCTAGAAACCTCAAGTAAAGATTATGAAAAAGTTAAAAATACACAAATGTGGAACAACCAGGAAATGTGGGACACTATGAAAAGATCAAACCTGCACATCATAGGAATAGAGGAAGGAAAAGAATCCCAAGAGAATGGTATTGATCAGATCTTCAATAGAATAAAAGATGAAAATTTCCCCAAACTCAAAAAGACAAACCCATACAAATACAAGAAGCACATAGAACTCCAAACAGACAAGATCAGAAAAGAAACTCCCCATGCCACATTATAGTTAAAAATGCTAGACGCCCAAAACACTGCCAAAATTCTGAAAGCTACAAGAGAAAAAAAACAAATTACATACAAGGGGGAAACCCATCAGAATTACAACTGACTTTTCAGTGCAAACTATGAAACAAAGAAGAACATGGACCAAAGCATTCCCAGTGCTAAATGACTATAAATGCCAACCCAGGTTACTATACCCAGCAAAAATGTCTATTTTAGTTGAAGGAGAGAGAAAATCTTCCATGACATAAACAAGATGATAGAAAACATATCCAGAAAACCAACCGTTCAGAGAATACTTGAAGCAATTCAAAAGGATGGAAGAGAGGAGCAACTATCTCCAGGCACCTAGAAAGAGACATTAATAAAAGCATAAATGCAGAAGTAGAAACCTAGACCACAAATGCAAATGGATATTAAGGTGAAAAGAAGCAACCCACATCTTTCAATTATAACCTTAAATATTAATGGACTAAAGTCCCCAATCAAAAGATTTAGACTGGGAGAATGGATTAGGAAACAGAACCCATCTGTATGCTGTCTACAAGAAACCCATCTCAATCTCAAAGACAGGCACCAACTTACAGTGAAAGGATGGGAGAAAATATTCCAAGCAAATGGTACCAAAAAGAAAGCAGGAAATGCTATTTTAATATCAGACAAAATAGTCTTCAAAGTAAAAGAAACCAGAAGAGACAAAGAAGGCCATTACATCTTTATCAAAGGAAAAATTAACCATGAAGATTTTACAATCATGAATATATATGCATCAAACTCTGGTGCACCAAACTTTATAAAAACAATTATCCAGGACCTCAAGGTACAGATTGACCCCAGCACACTCATAGTAGGGGACTTCAATACCCCACTGAGTCCTTTGGACAGATAAACTGGACAAAGTATAAACAGAGAGACATCTGAACTGAATGATACAATACACCAAATAGACCTCACAAACATCTACTGAATATTCCAACCAAACACCAGAGAATACACTTTCTACTCAGAACACCATGGAACATTCTACAAAGTTGACCACATACTGGGACACAGAAAAAAACCTCAACAAATACAAAAAAGATTGAACAGGTTCTAGAACTAAGCTACCATTTATTTTCAGATGTAGGAATTTTTGGTGTATGGGTGGAGGGTATATATGCATATTTTAGACCAATATAAGATCAAAAGAATGAGGAAAAAACTAGTATGTCATGGTATTATGTCTAACTACAGTATTTATGTTATGGGAGTGCCTCTTAGTATTTCTTATACAAAGCTGCTTGAGCTTTTGTCCAAGCCTTTTCTAAAATATTACACAGTAGTTAAAAGTATCAGGCTGGTATAACTTAGCTTTTCTGGATGCTTAATGACCATACTTAATGCCCATACCAATTTGGCTGAGGGTCTTAAGGGATAACTTTGTTCCTTGCCCTCAGAGGTCAAGTAAGTCCTAGGGGACTGTGCTGGATAGCTTTAGTGTCAACTTGACACACCTGGGTTGAGGGAGCCTCAATTGGGGAATTTGGTCCATTGGATTGGCCTGTGGCCACATCTGTGGTGTATTGTCTTGATTGTTGAGCAGTGACAGTATAAGAAGGCAGGCTGGGCATGAGCGAGAGTAAGCCAGTAGAAAGCAAGCCGGTGAACATGGCCTGTGCTTCAGCTCCTGCCTCCAGGTTCCTACCCTGAGTTCCTGCCCTGGGCTCCCTAAGTAATGAACTGTGACCCAGGAGATGTAAGCTGAATAAACCCTTTCCTCCCCAAGTTGGTGTTGGTCAGAGTGTTTTGTCACAGCAATGGAAAGACAAACTAGAACAGGGACTATGCATGGAACAGAGCAGGCTGGCCTCCATCCCACAAAGATCCTCTTTCCTCTGCCTCTTGAGTATTGGGATTAAAGGCATGCACCACTACACAAAACTAGAAATCTTTTTAAGTATTTTATTATTTTAATTTAATGTGATGAGTGTATTGCTTGCATGTATGTAAGTACACCCATGCCATGTAATATTCATGGAGGTCAGAAGAGGGCATAATATCCCCTGGAATGGAGCAGGACACTTATTAACTGCCATGTAGGCATTGGATTCCTGGAGCTGGAATTCTAGGCACTGTGAGCTCCTCTGCACGGATACTGGGAATGAAATTCAGGTCTTCCCAAAGAACAGCAAGCACTCTTAACTGCTTAAGTAAGTATCTCACCAGCCCCCACCCATCAATTCCATGTGAGGAGTAGTTGAACAAAAGATGGGAAGGATCCCATTATGTTCAAAACAGTACTCTAGAAAACCCCTGGCACTAATATGGGAGACACTTAAGAACAAACAGTCATTCACTCAGAAAAATAACCGGTGAAATTATAGGACTTTTTAAAGATTTCTCAAAAGCAACCTTAAATTTAAATGGCCTCAGTTCACCAATGAAGACATGCAAATTGACTAGGGATTAAAGAGTTGGCTCAGCAGTTAAGAGCACTGGATGCTCTTGTGCAGATAACCCAGATTTGATTCCCACCACCCACTTGGTGGCTAACAATTGTCTGTAACTCCATTTCCAGTGGAATCCAACACCCTCATCTGACCTCCATGGGCATTAACATAACACAGGTGCACTTCACACCTGTGGCAATATACTTATACTCATAAAATAAAAATTAAAAAATCCATCCAACTATCAGTTGATTTTGAATACATTAAGTGGTAAAACACCCACACAGATTAACAGTCAAAGGATGGAAAACAGTAGATAAAGCAAATGGAAGTCACAGAACAACTGCCACATCTATTCTGACATGATAAAGCATACTTCAGCCCAAAAACTAATACAAAATAAAAGGGGCCACTGTATCATTAAAGGGTATGTTTCATAAACACATATGAAACAAACATTAAGATTCTTAATTTCATAAAATAAATAATAGTGGACACAAAGAATTAAACATCTTGGTTGCATATTAGTGGGTGATCCCAGTGCTCTGCTCTATACACAGTTCGCCCAAACTAAAAATAAACAAAGAAAGCTCAAAATTAGACTACACCATAGCTCAAGGGGACTTAATATATACGGAATATTCCATCCAACAGAAACTAAACACACATTCTCCTCAGCAACCCATTCTCTAAAGTAAATCATGTTTTAGGCCGCAAATCAAGTCTTATCAAATTTAAAAGAATCTAAATAAATTCTTATGTCTTTCAGATCACAAGGCAATAAAACTAAAAATCAAACAAAACTACAGATACTACTCAAACATAAGGAGACTGAAAAACAGACTAGTGAATGACCAGTGGGACACTGAAGAAATCAGGAAGTTACTGTAAAAGTTTTTAAAATCAAATGAAAATAAAAGTACAACTTACTTAAAGATTTGCCAATCTAGAAACAGGGGGTACTTCAGACACTGATGTACATTATACTGGCAACCTGTCATATACTCTTTGAGTGCACTGTGAAGCTGACTCTGGAATTGGGGTTGCCCCCACAACCCAAATGAGACCCAAGCATGTTTATGTCAAGTGCCCATCAAGAACCCTTATCTGGGGATGGACTGGCCACCCTAACACTTAACACAGAAGAGAAAACAGTGAAACAGACCAAGAGTAAAAAATTATGCCCTTGAAAACAACTAGAAGGTAAACTGTTTCCAACAACTGTTGTATTGTTTACCCCAAGGTATAAAAGTGACTACAATGAAAAAGAGAAGCCATTGGGGCTGGAGAGATAGCCTAGCAGTTAAGAGCACCGACTGCTCTCGCAGAGGACCCAGGTTCGATCCCCAGCACCCACATGGAGGCTAAGAACCGTCTGAAACTCCAATTCCAGGAGAACTCCAGTTCCTGGGGGAATCTGAGACCCTCTTCTGACCTCCACAGCATTGCACGACATGGTGCACAAACCTATATGCAGACAGTACATTCATACACATACAAAAATAAATAAAAAATTTTAAAAAGTCAACTCTAGATGTATTAAAGACCTCAACTTGAAACCCCAAATTCTGAAGGCGATAGAAGAAAAAGTTGGCAGCGCACTACAAGACATAGGTGTAGGAAAAGACTTCCTAAATCAGACAGCAGCTGTGCAAGAATTAGGGTTGACAATCAACAAATGGGACCTCATTAAACTCAAAAGCTTCTGTACATCAAAAGAAACAATCAAGGAAGTGAAGAGAAAATCCACAGAGTGGGAGGAAACCTTCACCACAGAAACATCTGACAAAGCATTGATTTTCAGAATATATAAACTACTCAAAAAACAAAGAAGAAAGAAAACAAATGACACTCAATAGATGGAGCAAAGAGTTGAACAGAGACTTCACAAGTGAGGAATTAGAGATAGCTGAGAAACAGGGCTGGAGAGATAGCCTAGCGGTTAAGAGCACCGACGCTCTTGCAGAGGACCCGGGTTCGATCCCCAGCACCCACATGGCAGCTAAAACCGTCTGTAACTCCAATTCCAGGAGAACTCCAGTTCCAGGGGAATCCGAGACCCTCTTCTGACCTCCGCGGCATTGCACGACATGGGTGCACAGACCTGCATGCAGACACTACATTCATACACATACAAAAACAAAAAAAAAAAAATTAAAAAAAAAGAAAGACGTGTTCAACCACTGGGCATGGTGGCCACCACCTTTAATCCTAGCACTTGGGAGGCAGAGGCAGGTGGATCTTTGTGAGTTCAAGGCAGCCTGGTCTATAATGTGAGTTCCAGGACAGCTGAGGCTACAGGGAGACCCTGTTTTGAAAAAGACCAAAATAAATAAATAAACAAATAAATAAATAGAAAAATAAAAAAATAAAACTTCTCTATTAGCCAGGTATGATGGCACATGCTTTTAATCCCCAGCACCCACATGGGAGCTGAGAACTGTCTGTAACTCCAATTCCAGGAGAACTCCAGCTCCAGGGGAATCCAAGACCCTCTTATGACCTCCAAGGCATTGCACGACACAGGTGCACAAACCTACATGCAGACAGTACATTCATATACATACAAAAAGAAATAAAATTTAAAAAAAAATAAAAAAAATAAAAGAAAATAAAAAAGAAAAAGAGAAGCCAGAATTTGAGCCCTGGGAAGCTAATGTAAGAAGAGAAAGCTGGATTAGGCACTCATGACAACCTGAATATCCCTAGACTTCTGCTGGATTTTGTGAGCACCAGATTGATGATATTTCCTATATCTGCTATCTTTTACTTGGAAGCTTCACACAAAGGACACTGCTGTACCGGGAATTATAGGTTGGGAACTCCAGCTGGTTGTCTGAAAAGGGATTCCTTAATAAAGCTCCACAGAACATTTTCAGTATCTGATTATATGTTACATTGCTTTGCTATATACTCAATAAACTCACTCAACCAAAAGTATGGCTATCATAAATCATTCTCCATGTCATACAGCACAGATACTAAACAGACAAGACCATAAAGAACCTTCCCTCATCATATAATTAAAGCACTAAATATACAGAACAAAGAAAATATACTGAAAAAAGTAAGAGAGAAATACCAACTCACATATAAAGTCAGGCCCATCATAATAACATCGGACAAAAAAATAATAACAGCAGACTTTTCAAACTAAACTTTAAAAGCTTGGAGGACCTATAAGGATATAGTTCAAGTTCTGAAAACTTCTGTCAACCAAGACAACTATACCCAACAGCAAATATATCTGTAATTATTGAAGGAGAAACAAAAATTTTCCATGATAAAAATGGACTAAAGGGATTTATTACTACAGAAGATACCTGGAGGAATCTGTGACCCTGAAGAGAACAATGAATCCTTCCAGAAAGACATAGGACAGAATGAACTATGGACGGTTAGCAGTTAAACCAAGGAAGAAGAAGGAGAAGAAGAAGAAGAAGAGGAGGAGGAGGAGGAGGAGGAAGGAGGAGGAGGAAGAGGATGAAGGAGGAGGAGGAAGAGGAGGAAGGAGGAGGAGGAAGAAGGAGGAGGAGGAAGAAGGAGGAGGAGGAAGAAGGAGGAGGAGAAGAAATCACATACTTTAAATCAACAAATGACAGGAAGCACCATACATCTTTCATTAAATAACTCTGAATATAAGTGGTCTCAACTCTCAATCAAAAGAAACATCCAGTAGACTACCAAAAACAAGAACTACCAATTTGAAGCCCTACAATATCTTGGGGTTAAAGGATAGAAAAAGATGTTCTAAGCAAATGGATCTAGAAAACAAGCAGGTATTGCTGTTGTAATATCTAACAAAATAGATTTTATATCAAACTTAGAAAATACAAAAAAATTATTTGACATTGATTAAGGGAACAATCCATCAAGAACACACTACAATTATAAACATATATTCCCTAAACACAGATGTACCCAGTATCATAAAACAAATACAACCAAATGTAAAGCCACAGATTACCCTAGCATAATAGTAGTAACTTCAGTACCTGACTCCTACCAACTGACAGGTCATCCTGACAAAAAATAAACAGAACATATGGATTAAATGACATTAAAAACAAAATGGATTTAACAGACACCTACAGAGCATCCCATCTAGATATTATAGAATACATGTTCTTTTCAAAATACCATGGAACTTTCTCTAAAATAGATAACATATTAGAATACACAGAAATACAGGAAAGCTTAAATAATTCATTGTATTCTATCTGGTCACAATGGAATCAAAGTACAAATCAATAGCCAGATAAGCTCTAGAATGTACACAACCTCATGGATATTAGATAACACATTATTAAATGATGAATTGGTTTCTGAAGAAATCAAGAAGGAATTCATTTTAATCCTAGAATTAAATGAAAATTAAAAACAGTATACCTGGAGAGTGCATATCCATACTTTAGAGTAATATAAAATTAATGGAGGAAAATGTGAATTCCTAAACATAAAAAAGACTGAGAGAAAGATGTATGCAAATGGCAGAATGCATGATCTGAGGTGGGGTAGGGGGATGGGAAATGGGAATATGCCTAATCTGAACCAAAAAATGATGCCTGAAATATACAAAACATCAATAAAAGCGTAAGAAAAACAATATACCAAACCCATGCACTGTGATGAAGAGAGTCCTAAGGGGAAGTTTACAGTTCTAAGTGCCTACATTAACAAATTAAAGCGATTTCAAATAAATAACACTATATCTTAAGACCCCAGAAAAAGAAGAGCAAGCCAAACCTCAAATCAGTGAATGAAAAGAAATATTTAAGGGAAAGTTAATGAAATGGAAACAAAAACAACAAAAAAGACAAAGAATCAAGGAAACATAGAGTATGTTCTTTGAAAAGATAAATAAAATTGAAAAACCCTTAGCCAAGCTAACAAATTTTATTAATATCTAGTAAGTGAAATTAGAGATGAAAATGGAGAGATTACCACAGATGTCAATGAGATTCAGAAACACATTAGATTATACCTTAAACACTTATATTCCACTAAATGTGAAAAATCTGAAAGATGGTGGATTTCTACATACAGATAACCCAGCAAAATTAAAGCAACATGAGATAAACAATTTAAACAGATTTATAAAAAGCAGTGAGAGTGAAGCAATATTTACAAAAACCTCCCAACTGGATTGGCAAGATGGCTCAGCAGGTAAAGGCATCTGCTGCCAAACCTGGCAACCTGCGTTTGAAGCCCAGGACCCACAGGGTAGAAAGAGAGATCTGACTCCAACAAGTTTTCCTCTGACCACCACACAAGCTCCACAGCACAGGCACGCCTACATAAAATAATAATAATAATAATAATAATAATAATAATAATAGGGGATGGAGAGGTGGCTCAGCAGTTAACAACACCAACTGCTCTTGCAGAGGACCCGGGTTTGACTCTCAGCACCCGTATGTTGGCTAAGAACCTTCTTAGGCCGGGCATGGTGGTGCATGCCTTTAATCCCAGCACTCAGGAGGTAGAGGCAGGCAGATCTCTGAGGTCAAAAGGCCAGCCTGGTCTACATAGCAACCTCCAGGCCAGCTGGGACTAAAGGGACACCCTGTCTCAAAGTAATTAATAATAATAATAAATAATAATAATAATAAAATGTAGTTAATACTTTCTAAAAAATTTCCAGAAAAGAAAACAAAAAAAAAATCACTGAATTTTACTAGACTTTCAAAGAATAACTAACACCGATGCTTCTCAAATGATTCCACAAAATAGGAAAGAAACACTACTAAACTATGAATTTAATATTACCCTGAAAACAAAAGCCACATAAAGACACAATCAAAAAATAAATTATAGACCAATCCCCCTGATCCACATATATGCAAAAACTCCTAATGAAACATTTACAAGTCATTCCAGCTTGAATGGGAGAGGAATTCATGGGCTGCAGCCCTAGTTGCGAAGCTATTGGCACTAGGGAGGGTCGGCATCATCCTGCTTTAGGAATGTGACCACTGATGAGTTTCTCATGCTCCAGTG
Source organism: Rhizomys pruinosus (assembly GCA_009823505.1). Classification (NCBI taxonomy): domain Eukaryota; kingdom Metazoa; phylum Chordata; class Mammalia; order Rodentia; family Spalacidae; genus Rhizomys; species Rhizomys pruinosus. The sequence continues at coordinate 2,396,641 of VZQC01014231.1, read as the reverse complement.
GATGACTTCATACCCATACACATTCAGGCAGCGCTAACTAGACTCAGTGGGTTATAAAAATAGATAAACAGTTAAAACACTTGCAAACCAAAATCAAGAACTTGTCAAAGATATCATTCATCATGATCAAGTAGGTTTCATTCTGTAGTTGTAGAGATGGTTCAATATATGTAAATCAATAAATGTAATTCAGCACAGAAATGGCCTCAAAGACAGAAATTACATGATCATCTCGATAGATGCGGAAAAGGCATTGACAAAATCCTACATTCTTTCATGAAAAAACGTTGAGATTCGGCAGCCAGATGGGGTCTGGTGCACAGGCCAAAGGAGTGACCCCCACCCCCACCCCCATGCTCAAGCTACTGGTACTGTGGTGGAGAGAATAAGCTGCTGGTGCTGTGGTTTGCTGTGGTTTTCTGTGGTTGGGACAATCTGGCTGGTGTAGTGTCAGTGATTCTAGGCTGCACAGTCAAAGCTGAGGAAGAAACTAGTAAGAAGCAAACTGACAGAGTGACCAACCAGTCCACATATTAATATTTGAGCAAACTGACAAAGTGACCAACCAGTCCACCATATTAACATTTGAACAAATTGACAGAGTGACCAACCAGGGTTGGTTTTCTGGACATGTAGTCTTTCATCTTATGTCATTGAAGATTTTTCTCTTTCCTTCAACTAGAATTGATATTTTTGCTGGGTATAGTAACCTGGATTGGCATTTATGGTCGTTTAGCACTAGGAATGCTTTGGTCCACATTCTTCTTGGTTTCATAGTTTGCACTGAAAATTCAGCTGTAATTCTGATAGGTTTCCCCTTATATAACTTGTTTTTCTCTTGTGGCTTTCAGAATTTTGTCTTTGTTTTGGGCATCTAGCGTTGTAACTGTGACATGGCGAGGGGAGTTTCTTTTCTGGTCTTGTCTATTTGGTGTTTTATTTGCTTCTTGTATTTGTATGTGTTTGTCTTTTTTTAGTTTGGGGAAATTTTCGTCTATTATTCTGTTGAAGATCTGATCAATACCATTCTCTTGGAATTCTTCTCCTTCCTCTACCCCTATGATGTGGAGGTTTGATCTTTTCATAGTGTCCCACATTTCCTGGCTGTTCCACTCTTATGTATTTTTAACTTTTTCATACTCTTTACTTGAGCTTTTTAGTTGTTCTGTGTTATCTTCCAAGTCTGATATTCTTTTTTTCTGCTTCCTCCATTCTACTTCTAAGGCTTTCCCCCATTCTTTTCTCTTGACTGGATGAGTTTTCGATTTCCGTTTTCATTTCATCCTGTGATCTTTATATTTCTACTTCCCTTTGGAGCTTCTCAATCTTTTCTTTTAGCTCTTTGTTTTGGTGGTTGGTTTCCTTTTTCATTTCAGCATGGGATCTTTTTAGTGTTTCCACTTCCTTCTGGAGTTTCTCATTTTCTCCCTCTAGCTCTTTCCGGAATTTGTCATTTTCTCCTTTTAGTTATTTCCAAAGTTTGTCATTTTCTCCATCTAGGTCCTTTCTGAGTTTTTCATTCTTTCCCCTTAGTTCTACAATTTCTTTTTTTTTTTTTACTTCATTTTTTAAATAATAAGTAATAAGTTATGAGTATAATCATCCTTCATGTAAAATCAGTTTGCAAGCAGCTATGCCCAAACCCACACAGCCCAAGGCTCCCACCATCCAGCTGGAGGGGCTTGTATGTACAATCATGTTGATCAAGTAAGTGTCCAGTCTATATTGCTGTAGTTTCGCCATTCACCCCAATTGCAGCCCTTACATTTTACCATGTCCCCTCTTCCACAGATTGTTCCCTAGGCTTAGAAAAGGGGCACAGGTGGACGAGAAGCAAAACAGTCTACTTTCTCTGGAGATGTCATTTTGGACTCTGATCAGTTCGGCTGTTTCCTTTCATGGGCTGACAATTTGTTCAGGAATAACCTTTCAATCCTACTAATGAAGCACAAGCAATTAGATATATAGGTAAACAGTACTAATTATTATGGTAGGTTACTTTGGTATAGACACAGATGTTTGGATGGTATGCTAATCCATGAAGTATAGTTTTTCTGTAAAAGATGACAAGGTCTTACTGTGGCTTATAACATCTTCTAACCACTAGAGGATGTAAGCTTGTGGCATCAGCCATGAATTATTCCTCCAAGGAGAGAGCTAATAACCAATTAGATTTGGGATATACAGACATATGGCTGCCACTGCTGCACAGTATTTCCAGGCAGGTGAGGTGTAGCTGATGCTGACGGAGGAGTCTTGCTTGACTCAAGGAGACCAATATTTACTTTATTGGTTTAGTGGCCTTTGGTAACACTCTCTGGCATTCCAGAGACCAACTGTACACTTGCAAGTGTGGTCTCAATACATCTTTCCCATGCTTACATCAGGTCTTCAACAGCAGGGCCTTACCACCTCTCTTCTTGCAGGTATCCCAGTGTACAGGCAAGAAGCCTTTACCTTTTGTGGGGCTTGGATCCCCTGGCCAACATCTCCTTGGCAGAATAATCCATTACTGATATCAGAGCTCTCCTGTATTAATATATTTTGCTTAATTGCACAGCTTAAAAAGACTTTAGTATTATATTTGTTTCTGAATAGAGAAATATCCTTTTCACAGTTCCTATGTCTATTAGTCAATTAAAGAAAGCAGTTATAACAGTTTTATAAGAGATTACCTCTATAACAGTTGACTCTAATTTACAGTTAGAGAATGACTTCATTACCATCATGTTTTTCTTTGTTCTATGAAAAGGAGGTAAGAAAGTCTCTCATATTAAAACTTTGCAGCACCTGGAAGGTAAGGTTCATTAGGACTCATTATAAACAGTTATTACAAATAGGATCCACAGAGATGTTTGATTCCTGTAGCAGTCTGAGGCTTTTCTTCCTTTTAATGTTTAGATGGGCCAACTTCTTTCCTGGCATTTCTTGGTACATCCTGCACAATGCAAAGCTATATCTTTTCTTTCTCAGCCATTAAGTTGGTGATGTTTTGACCTGTGGGAACATACAAATCTTTTCCCATAGTTAAAGATTTAAATTGAAAAATTTGACAAAAGGTTTAATATATATATAACTGTATCCCCTTTTTTATTTTAGGTTTTTATTTTTTTGACCCATGAGTCTCAAAAAGGCAGTTGCAGTACACATACCTATAGGCAGGAATCAAGGTGTAAATTTCATTAAATTTACCCAAGCTCTTTTGGGTGACTGTATGTTGTTAATTTGGGAGTTCTATGATTTCTTTGAATATATCTGTGATTATTATTCTAAGATCTGTGTCCTGAGCTACCTCTAGGGAGATCCCATTGTAGGAGTCCTCCACAGACTCTGTAGGGTTTAGTTTGGAATTATTCTGTGATTTTCCCGTATTGTTCTTTCATTGTGCTCTCGGCATGTGTTTTGCCTTTTGCCTTTATTCTGATGTGAATCTCAAATGCCTCTTCACAGTGTTGAAGGATTGCTTTCCTTGATTCCTTCAGGTGCCCTCTTTTTATTCTCCTTGTTTACTGAGTGTTGACTTGTCTAGGTTTCAGGCTTTCAATTTTGGTTTTATATTGGAAGGTATGGTTCACACTTCCCTTTCTGTTCCTCAAGATCTGGGTGGGTAACAACCCAGATAACACCCTCTGAGCACTGTACTCCCTCTGCTGCCAGCCAGGTCCCCCAGGATGGTTGTAGGGCTTACTGGAAACTCTCTCTGGAATTCCAGTTGGGGGGTTTCTTGCTTAGCCAGTGTGCTGGTACTCTGCACCTCAGCTGGTCTGATGGGTGCCTGAGAAACATCTTAAAAATTAATAACTAAGGAAATGAAAATTAAAACCACTTTAAGATTTCATCTTAACCCAGTAAGACTGGCTATGATCAAACTAACAAAGGATACTAAATGCTGGAGAGATTGTGGGGAAAGGGAAACACTCATCCACTGCTGGTGGGAATGCAAATTCCTGCAACCCTTAATGCAGTGTGGAGAATTTTTAAAAGACTCAAAATGAACCTACCACCTGACTCAGTCATACCACTCTTGGGTGTATGCCCACAAGACTCTCCTATCACAGAGATACATGCACAGCCATGTTTATTGTAGCTCTCTTCACAATAGTAAAGAGCTGGAGGCAACCCAAATGCCCCTCAACTGATGAGAGGATAAAGAAAATGTGGTACATCTACACAATGGAGTTATATGCAGCAGTAAAGAAAAACAACATCGGAAGGAATCCAAGTGACACTCAACTGATGAGTGGATAGAGAAAACGTGGTACATCTACATAATGGAGTTCTATGCAGCAGTAAAGAAAGATGACATCATGAACTTTGCAGGTAAATGGAAGGACCTAGAAGATATCATGCTGAGTGAAGTAACACAGTGCCAGAAAAACAAACGATGAATGGTATCACTCATCTGTGGATGATCACACCAATTACCTAATTGTATGGCAAATTGAGCAACGTCAATGTAATCTGAAAACAACTGTGCTCTTATATTGTAGAATCCCTTAAAAAATAAATAAAGAAAGAAAAAATAAAAATAAAAACAACATCATGAAATTTGCAGGAAAATGGATGGAACTAGAAGCCATTTTGCTAAGTGAAATAACACAGTCCCAGGAAGATGAACAATGTATGGTGTCCCTCATTTGTGGATCCTAGCAACAAATCCTTATTTGTAAGGCAAACTGAATAATTTTTTTCGTTTTTTAGTAAATATAATACCTGATGTACAAAAAGAGTACATTAAAACATACATCAACTTGCTATGTAATTTAGGAATGTAAATTAATATTTCTTTTTACTTGCATACAACTCTACTATTAAAAAGTGAATCCCTAAACATGTTTTGGACCTAAACTATAGTTTATTTTCAGACATCATAATTTGGGTTCGTGTGTGGAGAATATATACATGCATACTTTGGAATAATATAAAATTAAAGGGAACATAAAAAAAGTAAAGGGAACAATAACAACAAAAAAGAATTGTTCAAAGAACTGACCAAAACAGTAAACTTCATATTACTTAAAAAAAAATTTTTTTGGAGTCTTTTCGAGACAGGGTCTCCCTGTAGCCCCAGATGTCCTGGAACTCACTCTGTAGACCAGGCTGGCCTTGAACTCACAAAGATTCGCCTGCCTCTGCCTCCTGAGTGCTAGGATTAAAGGCTTGCACCACCATGCCTGGCCTTATATTACTTTTTAAACATTACCCTTAAAAATAATTTAAAGGTGCTCTATATTCACATTGCCTATGTTAATGCTTTTTAAAAAACATATTGTAGTCATATTAAGTTGACTGATATATTTTTTTAATTTTATTTATTTTTGTATGTGTATGAATGTACTGTCTGCATGTAGGTTTGTGCACCGTGTCGTGCAATGCTGTGGAGGTCAGAAGAGAGTGTTGGATTCCCCTGGAAGTGGAGTTATCCTGGAATTGGAGTTAAAGACGGTTCTTAGCTGCCATGTGGGTGCTGGGGATCGAACCCGGGTCCTCTGCAAGAGCAGTCGGTGCTCTTAACCGCTAGGCCATCTCTCCAGCCCCTGTTAATGCTTTTTAAAGTTTATACACATCAATGTATATTTTTGGTTTGGCATAAGCTACTGCTGTAATTTTTTGACTTTTGTTCATAAAGAATTTTCTGAAGGAATGGTGACTTCTCAAGGATTGTGAATAAACACATTTTTACATTAAAAGAAGTGATCCTTAAATAAACAATTAGAAATCTGTCCTCTAAAAAAAAGGAAAAGAAAAGAAAGAAATCAGTAGCTTTTCTATATGTCAAAAATAATCTCTATACCAACGTAACCTACCATAATAATTAGTACTGTTTAAATGCCTGTATATCTAATTGCTTGTACTTCATCAGTAGGAGTAAAAGGTTATTCCTGGATAAACTGCCAACCCATGAAAGGAAACAGCCTGAACTGACCAGAGTCCAAAATGACAGCTCCAGAGAAAGTAGACTGTTTGGCTTCTCACCCACTTGTATCCCTTTTCTAAAGCCTAGGGAACAATCCGCGGAAGAGGGGGCAGCGATTGGGGTGAATGGTGAAACTACAGCAATATAGACTGGACACTTATTTGATCAACATGATTGTACATACAAGCCCCTCCAGCTGGACAATGGGGGCCTCGGGCTGTATAAGTTTGGGCATAGCTGCTTGCAAATTGGTTTTACATGAAGGATGCTTGTATTCATTACTTATTACCTATTATTAAAAAAAATAATTTCACCAATAAAGAAATCATGGAGGGAAATTCCATTTATAATACTTTAAAAAATGAAAAAATACCTAGCAGAAGCAGCAAAAGACCTCTATAATAAAATGTTGAGCCGGTCGTGGTGGAGCATGCCTTTAATCCCAGAACTTGGGAGACAGGCAGGTGGATCTCCGTGAGTTCAAGGCCAGCCTGGTCTACATAGTGAGTTCCAGGCCAGCTGAGACTAAAAGGAGACCCTGTCTCAAAAAGACTGAAAATAAATAAACAAATACGTTGAAACACTGAGAAAGGAAATTGAAGAGAACATTAAAGGCTGGAGAGACCTCCCTTCTCATGTATAGGCAGAATTAATTTCGTGAAAATGGCAATATTAGTGAGTCTATAGATTCAATGCAATTCCCATCAAAATCCTAATGACATTCTACACATAACTAGGAAAAAAAATCTCAAAATTTATATCAAAACATGAATAATTCAATATAGCTAATGCAATCCTTAACACTAGAAGCAATGCTAGAGGATCACTATACCTGATCTCAAATTACATTTACAAGATAGCATGATAATGACACAAAAGCAAGCATGTAACCAATGGAATAGAAGACCAAGAATTAAATCTATAGAGTTAACACCATCCAATTTTTTTTTTTAGAGGAAGCTGTTTTTTAAACAAATAAACATATTGGGTGAAAGATAACCTCTTTAAGAACTGGTGCTGGGAAAGCCTTATGTCCACTTGTAGAAGAATACAATTAGAAATTTCTGAGTGTACCCCTTTATTGCACCAGTGAAAAAAACCAAAGAAGTAAAGGATGAACAAGCCACACCTGGACTTACTGACTTTACAGTGTCACAGACATCCTTGCTTTTGGAATTGACTGAGAGGTGTATAGTGGTGGATGCCTGAAATCTCAGCACTAGAGATACAGAGGCAAGAAGACCATGAATTCAAGGTTATCCTGGGCTAAATATAGTCTCTCTCACTAAAGAAAAAAAAAGTAACTGAATTTCAGGTTAACAAATTTTCCTTTGAAGTGAAATGATTTTCCTTGTCTAATCATTAATCACAAGCATCTCAGTGCTAGTGGTATCCTAGAAAAATGGATGATGATGGTTTTAGAAATATCCAACCCCCAAATTTGAAGAACCACTGTTACCATTATTATCTTGAAAGCCAGGCTAATATGCCCTAAGGGTAAGATAAGACCCTGTGTTCTCTCGTCTGCAGAAAGTGCTACAGAGGCAAAATGGGGTGGCAAGACCTCCAAGGCCACCCGTCCTGATATATTTATGCCTATAGAAATTATCATCACAAAGTGCTGGGAATATATTTTTCAGAGCTTTATTTTCCTCTGTTAGTTTCTTTGCTCTGTTAATACTGAAGAGATCACTGAGAATGAATAAATAGTTACGTTAAACTGTCCAAGCCTTGATATATATATATATATATATATATATAGTCTTTTTGAGACAGGGTCTCCCTGTAGCCCCAGCTGTCCTTGAACTCACAAAGATCTGCCTGCCTCTGCCTCCAGAGTGCTAGGATTAAAGGCGCACACCACCACGCCCGGCGATGTGCTTATATTTTAAAAGAGGGAAAGAAACCAGTTTCTTGAATCCATCACGGCTGAGAACAAGCTATGCTCAGGGATTTGAATTCATTACTGGCTGCTTTGGTCCTGTGTGCCTGGAACACTGACTGTCTGATGCCTTGCTGTAAGGTCCCTTAGTAACCACATATCCATGTTTAATGAATGTACACAGACTTGAAGACCAAGCTGTCTGAGCTGGCCTGACACTTGATCTCTGCAGTGAAACTCTGCTAACAGCTCTCACTGTGTGCCCTCTGAAAGCTTTTCTTGCCCTTTATTACTGCCAGCCTCCTACCTTATCAGCCAGCACTGAAAAGGTCAAATTACAGCAGTTAGTTGGATTAAAACAGAAATGTATCCTTCTAATGGAGTGGGAGACTAATGCTTAGTTTTGGTTTTATTTTTTTTTTCCTTTGATTGCTAAGGCAAAATAAAATCATGTGTGAAGGTTATGGTACAGAAAAGTAAATTAGCTCATTCCAGAGCCATAGAGGATATGGTCCAGCTAAAACCCAAGGTGTTTCAGATATGACTGACACATCCAAAACTGAAAACAACCGAAGATGGCAGCTGCCAAATTATCCAAGACACAGCTTGGCAAATCCCTTGCTCAGTATACATTCACAGTACAATATAACTTCACAATGCATACATTAGTTACTTTGTACCTAAACATAATTTCATTATGGGATTTAAAAAAATATTTATTTTTTATGTGTATGAATGTACTGTCTGCATGTAGGTTTGTGCACCTGTGTCATGCGATGCCACGGAGGTCAGAGAGAGTGTCAGATTTCCCTGGAACTGGAGTTAAAGACGGTTCTCAGCCACCATGTGGGTGCTGGGGTTCGAACCCGTGTCCTCTGCAAGAACAGTTGTCACTTTTAACCACTAGGCCATCTCTCCAGCTCTCATTATGGCATGTTTTATGACATTTTTATAACTGTGACAGTAATAAACAGAGCAGAAAAATGAGACATCAAAATAAGGATTTAATGTAAAATTGTCTAATGTAATTGGGAGTTACAATATAGCCAACAGGGCATCCTTTTCATATGCATTCTGTTACTCTTGTAATTTATTATATGCTAATATGGTCTGTATTAAAAGCAAATCTGCACTTGATTGAGGAAAAAAGATTATTACATCAACGTGTTTTGTATAAAGAGAGGCAATTAAAATGTACATGAAGTAATTTCATCTTTTTGTTAAATTATCCTGAAGAAAAGACCAGTATTACCACTGAGTGATTAAGACATTCAGATTCAAAGGACTTTGGAGAGTGAGATAAGTTACTGGATTTATGTCATTTAAAGATGGGTCCAAAATTAGGGCCATGGCAATTTTCTTCTGACAAGTCATCTCCATGTGTGATACATTTGAAAGTCTGTTTACATTCTTTTCTTGAAGGACAGAACTTTGAGGGTGCAGTAAAAGAGGAGAGCAAGGAGGGAAAGTGCAAAACTTGGTGTGTATTAAATGTTTTAAAATAACATACTAAGTTCAGAAGAGAAGAAAATTCTGTGAGAAATGCTCAAGTTCCCTAACTATGAGATAAATATCCTTTAGTTCTTAGTGAATAACTTAAAAATTGGCCTATATTCACTGTATTTAGTACTGGGTTTCATGCAGTGTGTTCACACAAATATATATGTAATTTGACCACTGGTGGTTTGAATGACAAGTTCCCCACAGGCTCAAGCATGTGAACACTTGGCCAGCTGGTGGCCCTGTTTCTGAAGGGTCAAGGAATCCCAAGGAGGTGTGGCCTCGCTGGAGGAAGCCTGAGCTGGGAGCATGCAGCTTGGTCTCTCTAATTCCTGTTTGTGCTTGACTATGTGACTTCTCAACTTTCTTCCCTTGGCTGCCTCCTGCCATGCCTCCCCACCAAGATGGACTCTCCTCCCTCTGGAACCATAAGCCAAATAATCTCTTCCTTCTCTAAGTTGCCTTAGTCATGGTGTTTTATCACAGCAGGAGAAAATTAGCCAACACAGCCTCGTTCCCCCCCCATGCCCCTCCCCCACCGCTTCCTTTTGTCTTCCCTTCCTCTCCCTTTAGCCCCTTCATTCCCACAGACACTTTCACTTCTGCTTTGATGTTATGTGTACATATGTGATTTTATGTGTCTGTACAAAATCTAGTATTCGCAAAGGAGAGAAAATGTCATTTGTCTTTCTGAGTCTGGCTGAATTTGCTTAACATGGTAATCTCCAGCTCCATCTACTCTCCTGCATTTGGCATGACTTTGTTCACCTTTTCTGTTGACAGCTCTGGAGAATTGCATGTCATAGGTAGAAGCTTACTGTGATTTTTACTATTCTTTGACAACATTATACAGGCACACACTAAATCTGGTCACTCCCTGTGCTGGATAGCTTTAGTGTCAACTTGACACACCTGGGTTGAGGGAGCCTCATTTGGGGAATTGGCTCCATTGCATTGGCCTGTGGCCACATCTGTGGAGTATTGTCTTGATGGTCGAGCAGTGTGGAAGGGCCCAGCCCACAAGAGTGGTGCCACCCTGGGCAGGTTGTTGTGTACTGTATAAGAAGGTGGGCTGGGCATGAGCCAGAGGAGCAAGCCAGTGAACAGCATTCCTCCATGGCCTGTGCTTCAGCTCCTGCCTCCAGGTTCCTGCCCTGAGTTCTTCCTTGGACTCCCTGAGTGATAAACTGTGACCCAGGAGATGTAAGCTGAATAAACCCTTTCCTCCCCAAGTTGGTGTTGGTCAGAGTGTTTTGTCACAGCAATGGAAGACAAACTAGAACACCCCGCCTCCCATTAACTCTTCTTACTTACCAAATCCTTTCTTCCCAACAATCTTCCCTCCTGTTTTGTTTTTTGTTGTGGTTTTTGGTTTGCTTGTTGATTGGTTTGGAGTTTTGCTTTTGTTTCTTTCTTTTCTTTTTTTTTGAAATAGAATCTCCCTCTAGCTCCAGCTGACCTGGAACTTGCTATGTAGACCCCGCTGGCTTTGATCTCACAGAGATCTGCCTGCCTCTGCCTCCCAGTACTAGGATTAAAGGCCTGTGTCACCACACTGGGCTATTTTTAGTTTTTTAAGAAACCTGCATACTGATTTTCATAGTGGTTAAACAAGTTTACAGTCCCACCAGCACTGTATAAGAACGTTTTAGAGGGGTATGATGGTGCTTGCCTTTAATCCCAGCACTTGGGAGGCAGAGGCAGGTGGATCTCTGTGAGTTCAAGGCCAGCCTGGACTACAGAGTTCCAAGTCACCTGGGGCTACCTGTCTCAAAAAGACCAAAAAAAAAAAAAGAGTTAGCTTTTATCTAAATCCTTGCCCTTCTGACTAGGGTGAGATGGAATTTCAATGCATTTTAATTTGCATTTCCTTGAAGTTAGTGATGCTGAACATTTTTCAGAGGGTTTATTGGTCATTCACACTTCTGAAAACTGTTCATTTCACTAGCCCATTTATTGAGTTGTTTGATTTCTTGTATTTACCTTTTGGGGTTCTTTGTAAATTCCAAATATTGATCCCTCTCAGACATGCACCTTATATCTTTTGATGCACTCATAGCTCAAGTCCAGAGAGCTAAACATTTCACCATCAAACTTCACAGGTAGGTTGTAGATCAATGATGTCACAAGTCCACCTCTGTAAAGCAACAACTAAAAGTAGAACTTTGGGTTACTCACCCAATGAATAATCAATGTGGAACAGAAATAATTTAAAATGACCAGAAAAATATGGGAAGTCCATGACTAAAATACGACTATGTGCCTTTTAATAGTTGTTCCTTTAAAATGTATATTGCAGAGTAATAATTATTTTTACTAAATTTGGGCCCTATCATTCTATGTGTAAATTTGGATACCCTAAATTAACTTTTTCATTCATAAAAATCCAGAATGGTAATATTTCTACCTTACAAAGTTGTTTGAAGACTCAAATCCTATCACATATATACTTTAAAATGATTGAAACTTCATATATATATATATATATATATATATAGAAGAGTATATATGTTGAGCTATAGAGAATACAAAGAAAGACATGAACTCTGTATGGTAAGATAATCTCCTAGATGTGATACAATTGAAGATTACACTAAGGCATCCCATAGATACCCATTATGTGACTACATGGAAAAAAGACAGCCCTCCTTTTCCATTCTGGAGTATAACCTGGTGATTGCACTGAAGAGAGAGAGAGAGAGAGAGAGAGAGAGAGAGAGAGAGAGAGAGAGGAAGAGCTAGTGATGGTAGCTCCCAGCACTTGGGAAGTGGTAGAGGTAGGAGGATCAGTAATTCAAGGCCAGGCTCCATAGCTATATAGTGAGTTCATGGCCTGCCTGGATAAAGCAGTATACACAAAAGTGCAAAGGTGTGAAGACAGTGTGGAGCATCCAGACAACATACAATTAGTTTGTGCAGCAGGAGCCTGGAGATATACTGAAGAGGAAGTAAGGTTGGAAAGTCAGAGAAAGGCCAAGTAAGACAGTTTTTATTCTGAAGAGGGTCAGTGACCCTTTAAAATACAGTAAGGAGTGTTTGATTCAGAAGCAAAATTTTTTATTCCTTCTTTATTTTTTTCATTTTTTAACAATAAGTAATAATTTATAAGTACAAGCATCCTTCATGTAAAACCAATTTGCAAGCAGTTGTGCCCAAACCCATACAGCCCAAGGGTCCCACCATCCAGCTGGGGGGCTTGTATGTTCAATAAAATAAGTGTCCAGACTATATTGCTGTAGTTTCACCATTCAGAAGCAAAATTTTTGAGGGGGAAAAAAACCCACCTGAGATGAGTGGTTTATTCACAAGTTAAGGAAAGACTATAGGAAAGTCATGTGGGCTGGGAGCCAGAAATATGTGGGTATGACCTTGGAAGAGATTTGCAAGCCTAAGCTAGTGGTGTACAACTAGGGAAACCTCTGGGGAAGGATGTCATCTACTCTATTTGAAGGAATGTCAACCATCAATCTATTCTATTGACTTTAATAGTGCAAGAGAACTGTAGGACCCACAGTGGCCACAGGCCATCCAGGGGCAGGTAGCCCTGCCACCTGCTCTTTCTCTGGTTTTATAACAAGGGCCTTTAATGTTGCCTGTGGAAGATTCTAAGCGTGAGATTCATCTTCATTTGTTGAGCCCATCTGAAATGACCCAACGTGGCCAATTCCAGGTTCCTGGGTTCTCATAATTTTCCTGAAACAGAGGGATGGTCCTTGATAACAAAAGGGATGGGACTAAGTACAAATGAAGATTGGAAATCAGCTACTGGACTTAGAAAGACTACATGATGGATGATGAGACCCTGATCTAAATTAGGAGTAGGAGAAAAAGACAGGTGTGACTGTGTTGAGAATGTAGATATTTTAATTAAAGCAAAGAAGTTGTACATATTTATGAGATAGAGTGTGGGGAAGGATTTTTAATCCTTTGCACTTTTGTGTATACTGTTTTATCCAGGCAGGCCATGAACTCACTATATAGCTATGGAGCCTGGCCTTGAATTACTGATCCTTCTACCTCTACCACTTCCCAAAACATATGCACATTTCAAAACACATGCACAATATGTTAGATGATCAGATCAGAGTAATCCAAATATTCATCTTCTTGGACAGCTTTGCCCTGGAAGCATTCAAAGCCAGGGGGCGGAAGGGGGCATGAGCAAAGACATGCTTGGGTAAGACAGGCCAGCCTCGAACTTGCGCTCCTCCTTCCTCTGCTTCCTTGATTGTATGTACCACCACAGCCAGTTAAAAATCCTTTTCACTATTTAAATATCCAACTGAGTACTGTCAACCACGACTACCCCACTGCTCTGCAGAACATCGGGGTCACTCCTCCTATCCAACTGCACCCCTGCTCTCCTTACCTGTCCCCTCTCCATTCTTCCCACCCCAACCCCTCCTTTTTACTGTCTGGCATTGTTTCTTATTAAGTAGCCTTCAGCTATACACATGGACTCATGTAGAAATATTGTGTGTCTAATTTTTCGGTAGGTTTTTGGACTAATAGGATTCCTCTGGTTTTCTACACTAGCTAGGCATTGTTTATCTCTCTTCTCTTTCTCCCCCTCTAACCTTCCCTCCAGTACCCCATCGTCTCCATTTCTCCCTTGATAACACCTGTCTCCTGTGGTCTCCACTCCGTTGAGCTCCTTCTTCCCCTTTAGCCCCATAGGTCCTTGTATAACTCTCCCTCCCATGTGAATTCCCCCATTTCGCCTATTTCCTTCTGTTCTGGCTCAGGTTCCTCCTTCCCTTTACCTCCTTGGTTCCTTTCCATGCTTCTGGCTCCTGTAATTACATCACATATAAGGATTTGTTGCTAGGATTCATAAATGTTTCCTCAATTTCTATCACATACACAGATAAATTTGGGGGGACACTGTGGGGACAATATGCTATTATGTGGCTGTTTGGGGTTTAGACAAATTTGGAGCTAATTGGGAAGTGATACCAGGGACCAAAGGCTTAATGTGTCTACCAGAACATTTGAAATGTGTTGTTACACATAGCGTGTTCCAGGGAAGCAGAACTTAGGCTCAGGCTGTGCCCAGCTTCTCTCAAGTTAACTTGCTTCCTCTAGGCCCTGCCCACTTGGATAACTGATTAATCTGAGATAGCCATTAATTCTTTGATGTCTGCTGTGTAGGAGGATACACTAGGCCAGGCTAATCTAATTTGAGAACAGCCAGGAGTGAGTGACAGTACCTCTGCTCTCCCATCTCCCATGGGCTCTCATTCTTGGATGCGTGTTCTGAGAAAGGAAGGAGCAATGTGTGGCCTTTCCCCATGGGGGATTTCACTGTCCATTTGGGTCCCTATGTTTACTGTATTTCAGAGAAACCATGACAACCATATTTGTCTCTATTTCTGCTCCCCTAGATGTTTCTGTTCCATCTGTTAGCTATTCACTGATAAAATCAAATTTTATTTCTCCCTTCTCATGGTAAGTATAAATACTATTATGAGTTTCTCTAAAAATTAAAACTCAAGTGTGGTACTTGGCTTGGTAAATTATTAAATAGAGATCCAGAGAGGTGGCTCAGTGGGTAAAGGTGCTTGCTACCGAGTCTGACAACCTGAGTTTGATTTCTGGAACCTACATGGTGGAAAGAGAAAACCAATTTCCACAAGTTGTATTCTGACCTCCAGATGTGTGCTGTGATGCATATATGCCTACACATACACACTCACCCCCCACCCCCCCCCCACGCACACAATAAGTGTAATGAAAATGTAAAAATATGTCAAATAGCATCTCCTCACTTTCTCTAATTTTTTGAGACATGGTCTCCCATAGTCCAGGCTGCTCTTGCACTCCCCATGTAGCAGAGGCTGGCCTTTAACTGCTGAACTTCCTGCCTTCATCTTTCAAGGGCTAGGATTACAGGCATGCACCAACACACCAGGTTCTTCTTTCTTAATTTTCATTAACAAGTGAAAATGTTCATTGTTTGATTTATCACAAAGTTCCTGTGCAATATGCAGAGATAGATCATCCCAGAGTGGGGAAAAGTTGTGTTCTGTAGGATTTGGGTGACAGAAAAGTTGCCCCATTAATTTAAATCTAGATGAGCACATTTTGTGTGCTCATCTAGATTTAAATCCCTGTTTGTACAGCTGTACCCACTTCCCTCCTTCTTTCTAGGTGACTTTTCCTTTGACACATTTTATAAGCTTGTAGGGCCAAATGGCTTTTTCAAAAGCCATGTACATAGAAAACAGTAACTGAGGCATATGGCTCAATCTCAGCTGGCCACAAATGGAGCTTTTTTCTGCAGTGTGGGCTATTGTTTCCTTGACTCCACCGGCGGAGCATGCCAGTGCCCTCGGAGTACATGGCATGTGCTTTTTCATGTTACTGACGACCTCTGTGAGAGTGGGTGAAACATTTTGAACCCAAAGCACTTTGAACCTCAGCTCCTTGGTACAAAAAAGGAAATGGAACTAGATGACAAACACATTCCTCAAAGCTCTAAAATAATACAATTGTATCACAGCTAAATCCTGAGTAACTGTCTAGCTATTTCCTGTGTCCTGCCTGTGCATACACTTCTAATCTCCGTCCTCTTCCCTCGCTTGATAGACATCTCCTTTATCTTGTATATTTCACATTTTCAACTAATTAACATCCTTGTGAGTTAAAATATATTAAAATGAAACCAACTGCCTAATTATATGGCACAACATGTGCCCATTTTGGATGCAAAGAGCTCTTTCAAGTGCCCGTGCCTGTGCACCACCAGTCAGAATTCAGAATGCGGATTCAAAGCAGAACGTCCTTCAGTTCTCCCTTAGCTTCCACACTCCCTTTTCCTGTCCCCTGGTAGACACTTGGGATGACAGCAAGTATTTCTTCTCCTCAAGCCTTGACTCTAATCTTGATTCAGGTATGTGGGTTCAACTATCCACTGTAAAACTCAATTGACATATCAGAGGCCCCTTGTCTTTAAGAAAGTATAATCAGAACTTTATCCATAAACCTGTCTAATAATCAAAATTGTACATCTGTGACTAATTCTATATGTTCCCTCCTTGCCTTCTTTTTTAATATTAGTCCATCCCAGTTGAGAATGGAACATACTAGTTCAAAACTTACTGACATATTACACATACAGTATCTCTACATGAGTCTATATGTACAGTTGAACAAGAAACAGTGACAGATAGGAAAAATCTCCCTTTGAACTGTTGGCCAGGGTGGTCCAAGAGACTCCCCAAATTACATGATTGGAGAGGTCTTAGATCTTAGAGAAAACCCCAAGGCTGCCACAGCCCTAGACAAATGTAATTTCTTACTATGTGCAAAATATGGATCCTTATATTTGTAGACAAGTAACCCAGTTACCCCTCATCAAAGAAACTTTAAAAAAAGTTTTTGCAGTTCTATAGAACAGTTCTTAATCAAATTTAGATCTTTATCCCATCCATGTCCCTCCAACTCCCCACCAGATCTAATGTATTCCTCCACACATGGTAAGTCCAATCCAGTCAGGCATTTGTACCCAGATGTACTTAGGTGCAGATTCATCCACTGGAGTCTAGTCAGCCCATCTAGAGATAAGTAAGACAGCCTCTCCCTCACCCAGTACCATCAATCAGTCTCCAATATTTTCCCATCCAAGGTTGACCACCCATTATTCTCCTGCCCACTGGTCCCTTGTTTAATTAAGTTGGCATGGGGCCCTATGCTCAATGCCACCACTGCTACAAGTTCACATGCGCAAGCTTCCAGTGGCCTGAAATCCTCTGCTCCCCTGTGTTCAGAAGCCAGCCCTGTCTATTACAATCTTTCCATCCCTCCCTCACTTTTGCAAAGGTTCCTGAGCCATGAGTGAGCGAGGTTCAATATAGGAGTCTGTTCTAGTTTGTCTTCCATTGTTGTGACAAAACACTCTGACACCAACTTGGGGAGGAAAGGGTTTATTCAGCTTACATCTCCCGGGTCACAGTTCATCACTCAGGGAGCCCAAGGCAGGAACTCAGGGCAGGAACCTGGAGGCAGAAGCTGAAGCACAGGCCATGGAGGAATGCTGTTCACTGGCTTGCTACCTTGGTTCATGCCCAGCCTGCCTTCTTATATGGTACACAACAACCTGCCCAGGGTGGCACCACTCATTGTGGGCTGGGCCCTCCCACACTGCTCGACCATCAAGACAATACTCCACAGCCATGGCCACAGACCAATCCAATGGAGCCAATTCCCCAGTTGAGGCTCCCACAACCCAGGTGTGTCAAGTTGACACTAAAGCTATCCAGCACAGATTCCTACCCAGGGACACAAACTCTGCAGTCTTTTATTCTTTAAAACTTGGAAAGTTGTGGCCTTCTGGGTGCACTGTGCTCTGTTGTAAAAGAAAGCTTCATTGGTGGTTCCACAACTGGTAAGACACAGAGAAATATCCAGTCCTGGGTGACACATTTATTGTTGAACATCTGCTCCTAAGGCTCATGGATCATAGCAGAGCAAGGGGTAGATAGAAAATTCAACTTTTTTTTTTTTGCAACAGACAGAAATCATTACAAAGTTCCACAACTGGTCACACACAGATATTGTCTGTGAATTGCCTAACCCTAAGTGATATATCTACAATGCAACCTCCACACCTAAGGCTCAGGGAACAGTGGAACAAGGGTTAGAGAGAATCCTAATACACCTCTCAATTCTCATCAATGGAACTGCCTCATGCAACAAAAGACCATGCCTTTCTTATGATCTCTAGATGGGCTGAAAGAACACGAAGTGTAGAGAATGAAAGTCTGAAGAATATGGGTCCTTGGGCAAGACTCCTGTATTGAAGTCCACCCACACAGGGCTCAGGGACCATTGAAGAAAGGGAGGAGGAAAGATTTTAAGAGCCAGGGAGGAGGTGCATGACCATATGGAACTAGAGTCCTTCAGGCTCCTGGGACCTCGCTCAGATAAACCTACAACAATGGTGTCAGCATTCACAAGACCCATGAAAACTCAAGCAGACAAAAAAAAACCACATAAAAATAAATAAAAAAAAAAAAAAAAAAAAAAAACCCAATCTTAGTCAAAGAACTATTGGCAGCTGATGACTGCTGGGTGAGAAACAGCTGACCTTAAAGGGAGGGACTCTTCATAGGCTGACTAGCCCTCAGTGGAAGAACTTGCACTGAGTGAGGTCTGGGACACTCACTTGAGCTGATAGGCCTTAACACAAATGACAGGTTGTATGAAATCCAGGGGGGAGATCGTGGGAGGGTGCCGATGGGGAAGCTGGGATAAAGATGATGATGTTCTGTATGAAATTCACAGAAATTCAATTAAACATTAAAAAGTGAGGGAATGAGGGTAGAAAGGGCTCCCTTCATAAGAGCTTTTTTTTGAGATTCTCTCGTGTAATAAAGAGCCAGAAATGCTGTCAAACAAACACCGAACACACAGTTTGGCTGAACTCACATGTTTCATCTACAGGTTCCCACCAAGTTGACACAGACTAAAAGTCTGTCCCAAGGTCATCTCAGAGGCTGCCAGAGCTGAGATCACTGTTTAAACCACATTCTCTAGCAAGCCACTGCTCACCTCAGCCAAACCAGAATCTAGTCCACACCGGATCACTGAATATTCTGTTTGTTTTCCGTGCCTTCCAGAAATGACCCTGCAATTTGCTAATAGATTATGTAATTGCCATATGATATACAAGTCTGTGGGGATGATCATCTTGTGGATCATATAACAGTCCACCGAGATGTGCAGCACGGTGGAGGGCACCTGAGCCAGCTACATTCAGAGGGAGGGGAATTCTTAGGGGCTCAATAAAATGTCTCCAGAAGCCAAAATGTCACAGAGGAATTCATAGATTGTTGAAATTTATCTGTCTCATGGGTCTGTCTCCAAAGGCCAAAGCTTGCAATATCTTATTTCCTGTTCGGGGATTTCCTGCGACTGAAATGTAGGCTTCAGGTTCTGTGAAGAAACTCTCTGAAGCCTTTTACTCTGGGACTAGGCCTGTGTACCACCCTCACTGAGCAATCGGCCTCACAACTTAACACTTTTTCTTTCTCCTCAGAAAGTGCTTTTTAAATCACTGCTCTTCATCTCCCACACTTGTCCATTCCATGTAATTGTCATTCCCCCAAAGTTTTGGAAAATTTGAGACTCTTTTATAACGAACAGTCCCTGACTTATAATAGTTCAGTTTCATGTTTTCAACTTCATGGTGGAGTAAAAGTAACACACATTTAGTTGAAACTGCACTCCAAATTTTGAATTTTAATCTCTTCCTATACTCGGGTCATGCAATCTGAGACTCTCTGGAGATGCTGGTCAGTAACTGCAAGTCACAGTTTCCAATGAGCAACAGGATCCTGAGGAGAAACAGCAGGACTGAGCAGAGCATTGTGTGGCCCAGTAGAGGTTCGAGACTCCACATGTAATGAAGACATTTTCAGTTTATAATGGGATTATGGAACCACTTTCTAAGTCAAGGAACATAATGTTTAATAAGGTTTATTTGGAGATATTGAGTACTCAAAGATAGATGAGATGATAAATTTTGGAAAGAATGTTTCTTCAGAGAAACAGAACCAAGAGCAGATTAATATAGATGATATTGATGTAGCTATTTAGCTACATATAGCTATTTAGCTATATATAGAGATGAAGATATTTATTGTGGGTTTTGCCTCATATGACTAAAGATGCCTCATTACCTGCCAGCTGAGAGCTGGAACTGTTGGTATAATTCCTGGTCCATGTCTGCAGGTCTGAGAAAGGCAGGGTGTGCGTGTGGCAGGGGAATTCTAGGTCAAATCCAAATGCCCCCAATCCAAGAGTATCAGTAGTATATAAGTGCACCGTCCAGCAGCGCGAATCATCGGAGGCAGACTGGGAATTAATCACATGTTTAACTTGTTCATTGTAGATTCTTTTAATGGTACCATTTCCTTTTAACTTCTATTACTACTAATGCTACTAACAACAACAGCCTAGAAACCAAGAACATTTATAACAGAAGTGGGCCAATCAGCACACAGATTATATAACAGTAGTGGGCCAATCAATAGATAAGTTTTACATCCATAGATATGTGTCCGTAGATACCATTCCTTATGTAACATGCATAGCATATCATCTTAAAAGTTACTGAAGTGCCGGGCGTGGTGGCGCATGCCTTTAATCCTAGCACTTGGGAGGCAGAGGCAGGAGGATCTTTGTGAGTTCAAGGCCAGCCTGGTCTACAGAGTGAGTTCCAGGGCTACAGGGAGACCCTGTCTCGAAAAACCAAAAAAAAAAAAAAAACAAACAAACAAACAAAAAACATTAGAAGAACTATAAGACAGAGGAAATTGTATCTGAAAAGAAATGAAAGACTTAAAAGGGGGCCTAGGGAGATGGCTCAGCAGTTAAGAGCACTGGGTACTCTGNTATTTAATTCTCCCCCCCCCCCATTTACTTACTACTGAATGCTACTAACAACAACAGCCTAGAACCAAGAACATTTATAACAGAAGTGGGCCAATCAGCACACAGATTATATAACAGTAGTGGGCCAATCAATAGATAAGTTTTACATCCATAGATATGTGTCCGTAGATACCATTCCTTATGTAACATGCATAGCATATCATCTTAAAGTTACTTGAAGGCCGGGCGGTGGCGCATGCCTTTAATCTACCTGGGGGCAGAGGCAGGAGGATCTTTGTGAGTTCAAGGCAGCCTGGTCTACAGAGTGAGTTCCAGGACAGCTGGGGCTACAGGAGACCACGCGTCTCGAAAGACAAAAAAAAAAAAAAAAAAAAAAAAAAAAAAAAAAAAGTTACTGAAGCATGCGCACTGTATTCTTCAGCCACCACGTTTTGGCTACAGGCCAAGCACCATTTCTCTTCAGCTTGTCACATCATGCACTCTTTGACTCCCACAGTTCCCCCTTTTTGTTTTACACAGGGGAGTAAGCCGTGGGCTACCATGTACTCAAGATAGAGCATGCCTGTCTTAGGTGTCTCTACATCTCAGGACTGTCTTACCCGTCATCGGAGTCCTGACTCTAAGTGTCAGGGTCCTGACTTAGGTTGATCAGTCTAGGATGTGGACTTACCCGTCTTTGACTACCGGCCACCTAGCTGGGTGAGTCATTTTTAGTGCTTCCTTCATTCTTTAGAGCAGTAAGCTAAACTGTAAAAGCAACCAGTCCATGGTTTTTTCCAGTCTCAGTATAGTCCGTAGATGACTAGTCCAGTGTTTTAGGGTAGTTGGGGCCAGTGATGGGTACTTAGACTACTAGGATAGAGATTACAGTATCCAAGAAGCCAAGTAATACACAAGATCTTGAGGTACAGTCTATTAATCATTTTTCCTTGGAAACAGAACATGCCCAAGAACTACTTCCTCATCTAAAGAGAACATCTTGCAGGTAAACATAGAAAAAACAGTGCAGGAGGTATGCCTTCTGCTATGCTTGGTTTGCCAAGTATTCTGTTTCTCATAGTTACATACTAAATGACCTCAGATAGAGCCTGCACCTTAAGCCATGTCTGTATTTTCACAAGTTTTTCCTTTCTTTGTTTTTAATGTAAGAAGTTTCATCCAGATCAAATTTAGATTTTCTTGATTTGGCTTAACACAACAAAGATAGAACAAACAATGGCTAAAACTCCAAACATGCCTCCAGCAGTATGAGTTATACTTTGTAACATTCCTTTTGGATCTAATCCTGTAAATTTATAGGCAAATATTTGTGCAACAGTAGCAGCATCCTCATTAAACATACTTCTAGCAAAAGTATCCTCAATTTCTTTTTTAAGTTTTATAATTTTTGCCTTCATTGATGTATTACTGTGTAAATAAGCTTGAAACTCCTTCCATTCTATAACAGTTTCATTGTATTGTAATTCAGTAATACAGAAAGTAGTTGAGTTCCAATCACATCTAAGATGCAATTGTTCCTGTAACGACAACATTTTCTTTTTTAACCACCCTACCATTTGTTTTAATTAATTAATTAATTAATTAATTAATTAATTTTATGTGTATGAATGTACTGTCTGCATGTAGGTTTGTGAACCCATGTTGTGCAATGCCTCGGAAGTCAGAAGAGGGTCTTGGATTCCCCTGGAACTGGAGTTCTCCTGGAATTGGAGTTACAGACGGTTCTCAGCCACCAGGTGGGTGCTGGGGATCAAACCTGGGTCCTCTGCAAGAGCGTAGCACTCTTAACTGCTAGGCCATCTCTCCAGCCCCCTACCATTTGTTTTAATACATCTATTTCAGTTTGTAAACGGGAGTCAATTTCAACTTGATGGGACCACATAGTATAAGAATCTTGATGCCATTGTTCTACAAAATGCTTAGTTTGGATAGCAGTATGTAAAGCAATACTAGAAACAGCAGCAGTTGTAGTTACAGCGATAAGGCTCAAAATTACAGCAACAACAATTCCTATCATACGCTTAACATGCTTTAAAATCTTCTTAAAAAATTCCAAAATTACAGGATCTAGAGGATCATGAGCCCAAGGCCTACCAAGATTTATAGGCATCCAAATGTGAGCTTTTTCTGTTGTAAAATCATTAAAGATTCATTACCATTTAAACTAACAGAGGTATTAATACAGGAGAATAGTCTACACTCAATACAGGAAATATTAGATGAAAAACTGAAAGTTCCTATAAGAATTACATAAGGCAAAGGTACACAAGCAGTAATATTAGTGCTACTAAATTTTGTAAATATATAGGTGGCAGCTGACACTGAAGTCCCAGCAAAACTTCCATTAAACATTTGTATTACTTTGATAGCTGCAGCCAATTTCCCCAGATGAGTCTGCACCGCAGTAGGAGATGTCAAAATGGCCAATCAATTTTCTGCAATACTGCCATCACCCCAAGCCATCAATTGGTGCCTATCATAGATTGTGACACTCTGTTTCGGGTCCTCGGTCATTCTGACAGTTTTAAGCAAATCACAAGTAATAGTATTACATTCTGAATAAGTTTTAACAAAGAGCCCATATGGTCCCCAATTGACCCATAGGTTTGTAAAATTTTTTCCAAATTTACCTAAGCATTCAGACCATATAAATGGCTTATATTTTAATCCAATATAAGTAAAATCAGGGCAATTTGTCAATGACAATTCTATTTCTCTAATAACATTGTCCCATGTCTGATTTACAGACCATGCAGAAAGTCGCTGTAAGCGTGTCCGGCTTCCAGTTATATTTATTCCTGGCAATAACCAGTGTTGGTATGCCAAAGGCAAGCAAAATTCAGCAAAGCCTAAACAAATGGGAATCTTTTCCATGGTATGAGTAAAATTATATTTAGTGTCATCATTAATATTTAAAGAAGTAAAATCATTCCATGGCGGAGAGGGAATCTTTGGAGTAGTATAAACTAGTAAATCCATATCTCCCCAATACATAGGTTCTAACATAGGAGGATTAGGAATATAAGCCCAATAATTTACATTTACTGCTTGGCCAGAAGAAATAGTAGTAAGTAAAACACACATGGCCAAAAACAAATTTTCAGCAGTAAAGGGTTTTATAACTTTTTTAGATGGGTTAGCACCTAGGATCCGCGTTGCCGTCATTTCTGGCATCACCCTGATTGTCTGTTGGTGGGCTTATCTGTCTAATCAGCAGTTCCAGAACCCACCGAGGCACCTCTTCATCCTGAGGAAAAACACAAACACTGCCTCGGCCCCAGATCAATACTGGATCTGGACCTTTCCATTTATTAAGCAACACATCCTTCCACATGACTAGGGGTTTTTCTGTCCTTGAAGGGTTCCAGTGATGCTTCCTAGCAGTGCGGCTTTTTTTGTCCAAGGTTAAAAAATTTAAAGTAAATAAAGCAAGGTTTAGTCTCTCCTTAGGGGTTTTATACACATCCCCCCTTTTTGTTTTATGAACATGTTTTTTAGAGTTTGATGACTGCGCTCCACAATGGCTTGTCCTTATGGATTATATGGTATACCTGTTTTATGAGTAATATCAAAACTTTGACAGAACCGGGAGAAAGCAGATGAAGAATAGGCAGGCCCATTATCTGTCTTGATGACTTTGGGAACACCAAGTATGACAAATGTTTGTAAACAATGAGCAATGACATCCCTTATTTTTTTACCCAAATGAGGGGAAGCATGAATAAATCCTGAAAAAGTGTCCACTGAAACATGTATATATTTCAGAGTGCCAAATGATGGCTCATGAGTGACATACATTTGCCATAGATGATTAGGTTTTGTCCTTTAGGATTGACCCCATAATGGGAGACCCGTAGTAAAGGGCCACAGGACTGACAATTCTTTACTATGTGTTAGGCCTGTTCTTTAGTTAAATGAAATTTAGTTCTTAAGGTAGTTGAATTGACATGAAATAATTTGTGAAAATTTGTTGCTTGTTCTTCTATAGAAAGTAGGACAATGGGCTTTGCAGCCAAGTCAGCCATAGCATTACCCTTGCTTAATGGGCCTGGTAATCCAGTATGAGCTTGAATATGTCCAATGAATAATTTTTCTTTTCTGGCCCATAATAATCTTTGAATTTTCAAGAATAAGGCATGAGCTGATGTGGATGGGGAAACAGTCCCTCCGGTTTCTAAATGAGGAACAGCCTGAACAATGTATTTGCTGTCTGTAAAGACATTGAGAGATTGTGTAGAATAAGTTTCAAGAACTATAATTACTGCAGTTAATTCAGCTAGTTGTGCAGATGAATATGGAGTGTGAAAAGCGTTAGACTCTCCTTGGGTAACAACTGCAGCAATTCCATTAGATGATCAATCTGTGAATACAGTTAAAGCATTATCAACAGAATAATAGATGAAAATTTCCCCAAACTAAAAATAGACAAACCCATACAAATACAAGAAGCACATAGGACCCCAAATAGACAAGATCAGAAAAGAAACACCCCATGCCATATCATAGTTAAAATGCTAGATGCCCAAAACAAAGACAAAATTCTGAGGGCTACAAAAAAAAGTCACATACAAGGGAAACCATCAGAATTACAACCTGAATTCTTGGCTCAAACCATGAAAAGAAGAAAACATGGAGTATAGCATTCCCAGTGTTAAGGGATATGGATGCCACACCAGAATACTTTACAGCAAAATGTCGACTATAGTTGAAGGAGAGAGAAAAATCTTCCAGACATAAACAGATGATCGGAATAGTCTGAAAACAAGCTCTTCATAAAAATACTTGTAAGCAATTTCAAAGGGAGAAGCGAGGAGCACAATCCTTAAACCACTAGGAACAAGAACCTAATACACAATCAACTACCATAGAGCAAAATCAGAGGCTAGAACTCAAAGGACGTTAAAATAAAGTGAAAGGAAAACAACATCCCTTCTTTCATTATAACTTTAACTATTAATAGGGCCTAAACTCCCCAATCAAAAAGGCTAGACGGTGAGAATGGATTAGGAAACAAAACCCATCTATAATGCTGTCTACAAGAAACCATCTCAATTTCAAGGATAGGCACCACTTAGGTGAAGGGATGGAAGAAAGTATTCCAAGCAAATAGGAACCAAACAGAAGCAGGTTATGGCTTTTCAATATAGACAAAATGACTTCAAAGCAAAAGAAATCAAAAGAGACAAAGAGGCAATTACCTTTTATAAGGCACAATTGATGATGAAAGATCTACAATATGATATATACACCAAACACCATGTGCACCAAAACTTTATAAAGACCAATTCTTCACGGATCTCAAGCACAGATTAACCACCCAGCACCACTAAAGTGGGATCTCAATACCCCATTAAGTCCACTAGACAGATCAATAGGACAAGGATAACGAGAGGAGACATCTGAAACTAATTGAACATACTTACACCAAATGGGACCTCACAGACATCTAGTCGAATATTTCAACTGAAAAACACCAAGAGATACACTTTCCTGTTCAGCACCTCACAGACTATTCTCCAAAATAGAACCATATACTGGGACACAGAAAAAACTACCACAAATATAAAAAGATTGAAATATTCATGCCTTCTATCCAGATACACAGTGCAATAACACTCAATATAAACCAGAATAAACTACAACCTACAAGAACACATGGAGGACTAAACAACACTCTCCTGAATAATGAAGGGTCAAGGAGAAAAAAAGAAATAAAAACATTCCTGGAAACTGAATGAGCAACTGAATAAAACAACCACAGCAAATCTATGGGAACACTTTATAAATAGCAGTCCTGAGAGGGAAGATTTATAGCTCTACGTGCTACATTATAAAAACAGAAGCACAAAGTGATATGATCTGCACTCCAGCTAAAAAAACTTGAGACAACAACAAATGAACCCTAATGGAGCAGACAAGAAGAATACAACAATCAGAGAGAGATCAATTTGAAATTAAAACAAAAAAAAACTACACAAAAACCACATAAAATCCAAAAGGTGCGTTCTTTGAGAGAATAAACAAGGATAGACAGACCTCTAGCTGAGTTAACCAAACAATAGGGAACAAACATCCATCACTACGACTGTGTGAAAGGGGAAATATCACAACAGACAATGAAAAGATCCAGACAATCAGTGGAATACTTCAAAAACTATTATACTCTACTAA
This sequence comes from Rhizomys pruinosus, assembly GCA_009823505.1. Classification (NCBI taxonomy): domain Eukaryota; kingdom Metazoa; phylum Chordata; class Mammalia; order Rodentia; family Spalacidae; genus Rhizomys; species Rhizomys pruinosus. The sequence continues at coordinate 2,369,774 of VZQC01014231.1, read as the reverse complement.
GTTTGAAAACCTAAGAAGAATGGATGAATATTGAAATCCTGGGAATCACCAACGCTCACCCAAGAAGAGACGACACCTTAAATAACAATACATACAGGAAGAAATTGAAGATGTAATAAGTTAGACTCCCAACCAAAAAATGCCCAGGCCGATGATTTCACGGCAGATTTATAAAAATATTTCAAAAAGACTACAAACCATTACTACTCAAATTTGTTTAGAAAGGATACAAAAGGAGGGAGTTTCCCAGATTCCTTCTATGAAGCCAGCCTCACGCTATCTACCAAAGCGAAGTAAGATACAACCAAAAGGAGAACTAAGACCCATCTCTCTTAATGAGGACAGATGCCAAAATCTAAAAAGGATACTGGCAAATCCACATACAGACCCACATCAAAGAAGATATCCTCCCATGACCAAGTTGGGATTCCAACCCGAGATGCAGGGATTGGTTCAAACCTTGAACAATCCATAAATATCATCAAACAATAAATGGACTGAAGGACAAAAGCACCCATCATCTCAATTGATTGCAGAGAAAGCCTTTGACAAAATCCAGCATCCCTTCATGTTTAAAGTCCTGGCAGGAATTGGACTGGAGGGATTCATTCCTCAATGTAATCAAAGACATTTACAGGAAACCCAACAGCAATATCATCCTAAATGGGGAAAATTAAGAAGCATTCCTTTAAAGGTAGGAACTTGCAAGGCTGCCCCCTGTCACCTCTCCTTTTCATATAGTGCTGGAACCCTTGCAAGGGCAATAGGCAAGAAAAAGAAATTAAAGAGTCTTATTGGAAAGAGGAAGTCAAACTATCCCTTTCTGCTGTGATATGATTGTCTACTAAAGGATGCTGTTAGTTTGTCTTCCATTGTTGTGAAAAACACTCTGACCAACACCAACTTGGGGAGGGGGGTTTATTCAGCTTACATCTCGGTCACAGTTCATCACTTACTGGAGCCCAAAGCAGAACTCAGGGCAGGAACCAGAACCGAGGCAGGAACTGAAGCACAGCCATGGAGGATTCTGCTGTCACTGGCTTGCTCCCTTGCTCATGCCCCGCCCCCTTCTTATACAATACACAACAACCTGCCAGGGTGGCACCACTCATTGTGGGCTGGCCCTCCACACTGCTTAGACCATCAAGACAATACCACAGCTGATGGCCACAGGCCAATCAATGGAGCCAATTCCCCAATGCGGCTCCTAACCCAGGTGTGTCAAGTTGACACTAAAGCTATCCAGCACAATTGACCCTTGTCAACTTGACAACAAAACACATCACTATTAAACCATCATCTTTCCCGTTCTTATCCCCAAAGTTGATGTTAACATTAATCACAACCTAAGACAGTACATCCTTAAAAGCCCCCAGTCTTTAAAATGTCCAAACGCTTAAAAGTTCAGTCTATTAAAGTCTGTTTAAATGTGTGGCTGCTTGTAAAATCCAAAACAAGTAACAGTCTTATTTCAAAGGGAGAAATCAGGCACTCTCAAACAAAACCAAGTCAAAGTAGATCAGGCTGGGACACCTTGGATTCACTCAGACCTTCTGGGCTTCAAAGGGTCTCTGCAGCTCCCCCTCTCCGACTCTGCCATCTGTGGCACACCACAGCTCATCTCACAGGCCAGGCCGACTCCATTTCATACCTGCTGCTTCTTTGGTGGTCATCCATGGTCCTGGCATCTCACAAAAGCTGGGGTCCCACATAAACTGAGGCAGCACCTTCACCAATGGCCCTTCTTGACTCTCCTGGTGTAAAGCTCAGCTTCTCTCCATGACCCCTGCAATCCCTGGGGTCCTTCACTGCAAACCAAGTGCACTTCCACCTATGGTCTTCTGACCTCTACAGTGCCAACCATCGGCTGCTCTCTGTAACCCATTCAAATTTCAACACAGAACATGTAAGGAGACTCTACACACTACCAAGTTCCTGCTTCTGGCAAGACTGTAGGCTCAGGGCTCCTTCTGGATCAACAGCTTTTGTGTGCTGAGCCCTGAAGAAAATTCTTCCCAGAAATTTCACCACAGGATGCTGGTCCTCTTGTTACTACTTACAAAGCTCTATCTTCTTCAGCCCCAGCCAACCAGCATAAACTTTCCCAGTACACAAAGTTTCAACTTCAGGTTCTGGTTACTCTTGTTACTTACAGCTGATTCTTCAGCCCAACCTGGACCAGAACCACACGATTACGACGTCCTGATGATCTCTTGCTCCCCTTTGAAACTAGATACTCCACAGCCAGGCCTCCACTATTCATTTTTCTATCACACTTTTCAGCAAAAACTGTTCCAAGTTCCACAGCCATGATCTTTAGGCATTCAATGATTTTTTTTTCTAGCCCAAAGTTCCAAACGTGCCTCCACAATCCTTCCCCAAACACACACAAGGTCAGGTCTGTCACAGCAATACCCCACTCTTCTGGTACCAATTTCTGTTCTAGTTTGTCTTCCATTGCTGTGACAAAAAAACACTCTGACCCGACACAACTTGGGGAGGAAAGGGGTTTATTCAGCTTACATCTCCTGAGGACACAGTTTCTACTTAAGGAGCCCAAAGCAGGAAACTCAGGGGCAGAACATGGAGCCAGGACCTTAGAAGCACACAGCTATGAGGAATGCTGTTCAATGGCTTTCTCCCCTGGCCATGCATGCCCAGCACGCCTTCTTATACAGTACACAAAAACCTGCCCAGGGTGGCACTACACTCTGTGGGCCGTGGGCCCTCCAACATGGCTCAACATCAAGGACACTACTCACACCGATGTGGCCCAAGGCCAATCCAATGGAGCCCAATTCCCCAACTGAGGTCACCTTCAACCCAGGTTGTCAGTTGACACTAAAGCTCATCCGCACAGATTGCTAAGAACTCCACCAGAAACTCCTAGAAATGCTTAAGAGCTTCAGTAAAGTGCAGGATACAAAACCATAAAATCTAGAAAAAATCCGTAGCCTTTCTTTACCCCAACAACAAGTCAAACTGAAGGACTACAAGAGGACCTTCCCACTCACAATAGCTTCAAACAACAATAAAATACCTCAGGTAACAAGCCTAACCAAAGACCACAAGGATCTCTACAACCAAAAACTTTTAAACCCCTGAAAAAGGAAATTGGGAAGACATCAGGAGATGGACAAACCTCCCATGCTCATCGATTGGAAAATTAAATATAGTAAAATTAACATTCCTACCAACTCTCGTTGTACAGATTATATGCAATCCCAATGAAAATCCTCAAGAGATTTCTTCACAGAGCTTAGACGAAAAAAACTCCTCAATTTCATTGGAAAAAAAGACCCCCGAATAGCCAAAGCAACCCTAAGTGAAAAGAGCAATACAGGGGGGGATTGCTTTACCAGACATCCAACACATACTACAGGCTATATCATAAAAAACAGGCTGGTATTGGCACAAAAACAGACCATGTCGACAATGGAACTAAAATTGAGATCCAAACTGAGCTCATACAATTCACGCCCCTCATATTTGACAAGGGCCAAAAAGACACAGTGGAGGAAAGACAAGATCTTCAGTAAGTTCAATGTTGGCAAAACTGTGGATCACCACTTGCAGAAGACGAATGAAAATTAACCCCTACTCTCACCCTGCCAAAACAAGCAACTCCGATGGAACAAAGACCTCAACATGAAACCCCAAAACTCTGGAGTGACTAAGAAGAAACTTTGGCAGCAGACCACAAGACATAGGATAGGAAAAGATCTTCCTGAACCCAGACAGCAGCTGCACGAAGAATAAGATACAATTGACACAAGTGGGCCTCATTAATTCAAAAAGTTTCTGTACATCAAAGAAAACAATAAGGAAGTGAAGAGAAAACCCACAGAGTGGGGGAGGAACCTTCTCTGCAGATAATTCTGACAAAGCGTTAATTTCCAGAGATACAATGCTATCTCAAAAAAAAACACAAGAAGATAGAAAACCAATTAAATCATTCAAAAAGATGGGAGCAAAGATCTGAGTAGAGACTTCACAGGGATGGAATTAGAGATGGCCGAGAAGAACATCTTAAGAATGTTCAACATCGCTACACTTAAGGAAATGCAAATTAAAACCACTTTGAGGATTCATTCTTACTCCACATCGAACTGAGCTAGGATCAGGAATACGAAGAATACCAAGTGCTGTAGAGGTTGTTGGGGAAAGGGAACACTCATCCATTGCTGTGGGAATGTAAAACGTGTACATCCACTATGGGCAAGCCAGTGTGGAGAACCCTTAGAAGACTCAATACTGAGCCTCCTTTTGAACCAGTAGACCATTCCTGGGTTATACACCCACACGCCACATCTACTGCCAAGAACGCCCAGCTATGTTTACTTGTCGCTTGTTCACAAAGAAAACAGCTGGAACCAGCCGAGGTGCCACTCAAACTGACGAGTAGATGAGAAATTGGTCACATGTATACAATGAGTTCTATGCGTGGTAAAAGAGGGCACAACATCATGAACTTGAACGGTAAATTGGTGGAGCTGGAAGACATTATTTAAGTGAAGTGTAACCAGTCCCAGAAAAACAAAACGAACAACATGGTTGTCCCTCATATGTGATGTGGATGCTAGTGCCAATACCCAGATATAAATATTTCTCATGGACGAGGGATGCATAAAAAGAACAAGAACGAACGGACTGCTCGACAACCACTGACTGGAAAATGGTTGAATGTGGAAGGGGCGTGGTGGAGGGCCGGGAGACAGGGATATGGGTTTATATTCGATTATGCATATTAATTGACTGTGAGTTCAACAAGTATCCAGTTTTGCCCAGACCTGTCTACAGGTACATGGTGTTTTTAGACTTATAGTAAAGGTAAATATTTGTATATTAAACATGTTACATGCGCTGAGCTAAAAACGTAATTCATCTGAGTTAAATGGTGATATTAAATTTCTGTCTTCCACATTTGTTCTACATAAAATGTGTATACTACAATACTTTGGAATTGGCAAATAACAAATGCTCTATAATTTTTCTGTTTACAGTATCACCCTGTAGCTTTCTCTTCAACCTGTCAGAGTGATTAATAAAAAATTAAGTTTGCTTCCCCATTTAATCAACATACAGTCACCCAAAACAACATGGTAAATTTGATGATAACTCTGTTCTTGATTCCCACCTATAGGTTGTATAATACAAACTGCCTTCTGGAGACTCATGGTTAAAAACGAAAACATAAAGAAAACTGGGGGGTGGGGGATGACAGATAGATTATGAAACCCTTTTTGTCAAAAACCTTGCAATTCAAATCTTAAAACTAACTTAGGGAAAGGATTTTTTGTTCCCAAACAGGTCAAATGCTAACACCAACTTTAATGGGCTGAGGAGACGAAAGAAAAGATACAGCTTTGCATCGAGTAGGATGTACCAGAAAGTGCCAACAAAAGGTCTGCCAGTCGAACATTGAAAGGAAGAAAAGCCCTCAGATTGCTACAAAACATCAAAAACCCCTCTGTGATCCTACATGGAACAACTATTCATAATGAGTCTAACGAAACTTACCTTCTAGGTGCTGCAAAGGTTTTAATACAAGAGACTTTCTTAACTCCCCCCCATAGAATAAAGAGAAATAAGAGGATGATGAGGTCATTCTCCAGCTGTAGATTGGAACCAGCTGTTATAGAAGTGTTCTCTTGTAAAATCAGTAAAACTGCCTTCTTTAATTGACTAATGGACATAGAAACTGTGAAAAGGATTATTTTCTATTCAGAACCAAATATAATGCTAAAGTCTCCTTTAGCTATGCACTTAAACAAAATATATCAATACAGGAGCTCTGACATCAACAATGGATTATTCTACCAAGGAGATGTTGGCCAGGGGATCCAAGCCCCCACAAATGGTAGAGGCTCCTTGCCTCTAAACCGGGATACCTGCAAGAAGAGAGGCGATAAGGCCCTGCTGTCGAAGACCTGATGTTAACATGGGAAAGATGTATCGAGACCACACATGCAAGTGTACAGATGGTCTCTGGAATACCAGAGAGTGTTACCAAAGGCCGCTAAACCAATAAAGCAAATATGGGTCTCCTTGAGTCAAGAAAGACTCCTCCGTCAGCACCAGCTACACCTCACCTGCCTGGAAATACTGTGGAGCAGAAGCAGCCATATGCCTGTATATCCCAAATCTAATTGGCTATTAACTCTCTCCTTGGAGGAATAACCCATGGCTGATGCCACAAGCTTACACCCTCTAATGGTCAGGAGATGTTATAAGCCACAGTAGGGCCCTGTCATATTCAACAGAAAGAAATGTAATTCATGGATTAACATACCATCCAAACATCTGTGTCTATACCAAAGTAACCTACCATAACAATTAGTACTGTTTAAATACCTATATATCTAATTGCTTGTGCTTCATTAGTAGGATTGAAACGTTATTCCTGGACAAACTATCAGCCCATGAAAGGAAACAGCCAGAATTGACCAGAGTCCAAGACAACGGCTCCAGAGAAAGTAGACTGTTTTGCTTCTCATCCACCTGTGCCCCTTTTCTAAGCCTAGGGAACAATCTGCGGATGAGGGGGCGTGGTAGAATGTAAGGGCTGCGATTGGGGTGAATGGTGAAACTACAGCAATATAGCCTGGACACTCATTTGATCAACTTGATTGAACATACAAGTCCCTCCCTACTGGATGGAGGGAACAAAGCGCTGTGTGGGTTTGGGCAAGACTGCTTGCAAATTGGTTTTACATGAAGGATGCTTGTACTCATAAATTATCACTTGTTGCTAAAAAATGAAAAAAAAACTGAGAGAAAGATGCAGGACAGTTATGGCAGAATGCATGATCTGGGATGGGGTGGGGTTGGGTGGGGGGAAGGGAAGGGGAAATATGCCTGAACCGATTTGGAAAATGATGTATGAAATATACAAAGCATCAATAAAAAAAAAAGCGTTAGGAAGCGGGTATTGTGATATAACCCTAGGGAAGATTACTGGGTGTTGACCGAAAAATGTAAGTAGAGGTGACTTTGGGAGATGGCACTCAATGGGAATATTAGTAGCACATGTGAGGATGGCCCAACTGTCAGAATTGTTATATAACCATTGGAGTTGAGTTGTAGTATAAGGAGTAATTATAACATCAGGATGTTTACCAAAACTCTTAAACATTGTGTGAGGCCAGTAAAAATGGTTTGGACTATTGTTTCAGGATAGTCAGTGATATGTTTACTATGAATAGAGTGATTATGGATCCACATTAAAGGCCCATTTTGCCATAATACTCCAGTGGGTGAATGTGGAGAGGACAGAATTATGAACTGTATTGGTTTTGTAATATCAATTCTTATACAATGAGCTTTTTCAAGAGCTTGTTCTACTAAAGTCAAGGCCTTTTTTCCTTCTGGAGTGATTTCCCTAGGGGAAGTTGGATCGGGGTCTCCTCTTAAGATGTCAAATAAAGGCTTGAGATCATGAGTTGTAAGTCGTAGAGTGGGTCGTATCCAATTTATGTCTTCTAATAATTTTTGGAAATCATTTAACGTTTTTAAATGGGATGTATTAAGGTGGACCTTTTAAGGCTTAATTAATGTATCCATGATTGTGTAACCTAAATATTTTATAGGCAAGGTTTCTTGTACCTTTTCAGGAGCCATATGAAGTCCATGATGTTGCAATTGTTGAGTAAGGGCTGTAAAGGCTGTTTGTAATAATATCTTGTCCTTATGGGCTAAAAGAATGTCATCCATATAATGGATCACCAATATTTGAGAAAACTGGAGTCTAAATGGTCTCAAGGCAGAATCTATAAATACCTGACACATAGTGGGGCTGTTAGCCATTCCTTGTGGGAGAACAACACAATGAAATCTCTGGTTGGGAATCATACAATTAGTACTAGGTACTGAAAAAGCAAATCTGGGAGCATCCTCAGCACACAATGAAATACTAAAGAAACAATCTTTGATGTCTATAACAATGATATGAAAATTCTTAGGGGTTGCAGCAGGGTTAGGGAGTCCAGGCTGTGTGGGACCCATAAGAACCATTGTTTCATTGACCTTTCTCAAGTCTTGGAGAAGACACCATTTTCCTGATTTTTTCTTAATAACAAATATAGGAGAATTCCATGGGGAGGTGGAAGGCACTGTGTGTCCCCGTTTTAACTGTTCACTAACCAGCTCATGTGCCACCTGGATCTTTTCCTGGGATAGGGGCCACTGAGGGATCCAGACAGGGTCATCAGATTTCCAAGTAATTTTTTAGTGGTTGTATTTGATCAGTGGCCCCTAAGAAAAAGGATATCCTATCCCATGTCTATCAGTTTTTTTTTTTTTTTAGGAATAATTGGTCTGGTCTGTTATTCCCTGAAGATATTTTCCTAATCCTTTTCCAGGTATATAATCCTGTTGCTTCATTAACTTTGTAGCAATTGTAAGCTCATCTGTGGTAAGATGGACTCCCATTTGACTTAAAATATCTCGCCCTCATAAGGTCACAGACAGGGAACTGAGAACATAAGGTTGGAACAGGCCTGAATGATATTCATCATCTTTCCACTGTAATATTTTGGCACTTTTGTCCGGAGACTGGGAATACCCCAGGCCCCTCAGAGTGGCTGTTGATTTTTGTATAGGCCAGCTCTTTGGCCAATCTTGGAGGGCAATAACAGAAGTATCTTCCCCAGTATCTAAAAGCCCAGTAATTGGGATGCCTTGAACGATAAGCCTCTTTATAGGCCTATTGTTACAAGTCATAGACCAAAAAATCATAGATCCTTTTCCTGTAGATCCAAAGCCCCTATTTCCTCGGGATTGGGGAATTGCTTTAGTTTGTTGTGCCATACTAGGCAGTAACACTAACTATGCAATGCAGTCTCCAGGATTAATGACAGATATGCCTTTAGGGGATTAACCATAATTTGAATTTCTCCTGTGTAGTCTGAATCAATATCCCTTGGGAGGACAAAAAGGCCTGTTAATATTTTTGAGCTATGTCCAAGAAGTAAACCTACAGTTCCTAGAGGTAATGGTCCCCTAATCCCTGAAGCCATCAACTGTACTCCCATATCTGGTGTTAATACGAGTCTGGAGGTGGCACAGAGGTCAATCCTGTGCTCCCTTGGGTTCCTCGGCAGAGGGAATCAATGGTAGGAAGGGATTGTGATGAGGGATTATCTGTATTGGGTAAATTGGTGGAGTCAAGTCCATGGCTGCCCCATACATTTGGGGGGCCTGAGGCAGTGGGCCCATCTTCCCATTTTTTGAAAACAGAAGAATAGGATGTCCCTCTGAATCAATTTTAGCTTTACAATCATTGGCCCAATGTCTTCCTCGTTTACATTTTGGACATATGCCAGGAAGGCACAATTGTGGCTGAGGGAAAGAATTTCCTCTGTTTTGGGGGCAATCTTTTCTCATATGTCCAGGTCACAATTGAAACAAGACTTAGACTTAGCTCTGCTTCCTGATCCTAGTGGAGAAACTCCACGTATTGTAGCAGCAATCACAGCCCCTGTGACCGTGGCATCATTAATATCTCTGTAGACCTTAATGTAAGTAGAGAGATCTCTATTTTTCCATGGCCGAATGACTTCTCTACACCTTTGTTTGCCTGTTCATATGCCAACTGCTTAATCAGTGGCATGGCCTGGTCTACATCTCCGAATATTCTACTTGCTGTTTGGATTAGTCTGTCTACAAAATCTGCATAAGGCTCATTCGCTCCCTGAATCACTTTTGATAATTGTCCCTGTAAATCACCTACTCCTTGAATAGATCTCCAAGCTTGCATAGCAGCCGCAGCGATTTGAACATAAACTCCTGGATCATATTGTATTTGGGCTGCCAGTGCAGCATAATCACCTTCACCAGTAAGCATGTTTATATCTCTTTGTGGAACCCCTGCCACAGCATTTTTGTGGGCAGTTTCCATAGACAGCTGGTGCCAGGTGGTCTTCCAAACCAAGTATGAACCACCAGAGAGGACTGCTCTACATAACCTTTTCTAATCTTCAGGGCATAAATTCATACTAGCTAGGGTTTCCAGCATACTAACAGTGAAAGGCACCTGAGGACCATAAGTGACCACAGCTTCTTTTAATTGTTTCATTGATTTGAAATCCAGCGGCTGGTGATATCTTTGTTGATTTTGGTCCTCTATGACAGGCCATTTCCATTTCCTTTTGGAGTCATTGCTGACTTTAAATAGCTTCTTTATACAGGTGGTAGTCTTATCAACATCCCAGAGGGAGGCTAATGGCCTCCCTTTGTCTTGTTTTATCTCTCTCCATGGGGGAGTTGGAGGCGGAGCCTTCACTGGAAGTGGACCCTTTTCCAAAACTTGTTCTAACTCATCCCTACTTAATTCTTCCCCCTCTGATTCCTCTCCATTTCTTTGGGATTCCCGCTCTCTTACTTCCTCCAGGGTTTCCTTCCCATGGGAGATTTGAGTCTTAACCATAGGCTTAGAAGAGCTAAGGCATTCTGTAATTAACTGCCATATTGGAAATGTTCCCTTGGAAAGTGGCTCTAAATCTTCTTGTCTTTCTAAGTCTTTTTTATGTTGTTCCCAATGAGGAATGTTTAAAAAACCTTCTTCCAGAAACCATGGACACACCTTTAACATGGCTTCTACCCAAGTTTTTGCTGTACTATCTTTTATAGCAGTCCTTTTGGACTTTAACAAAACTTTTATGGCTCTAGTCATCTGATTTCTTGATATTTCTGAGCCCATTTTATTTATTTTCTGGCTCCCTATTTCTATTTTTATTTTTTTCTTATTTCCCTATTTCTATTTTTTATTTTTTTAAAAAGTTTTATTTTATTCTATTTTATTTTATTTATTTTTGTATGTGTATAAATGTACTGTCTGCATGCAAGTTTGTGTGCCTGTGTCGTGCAATGCCGCGGAGGTCAGAAGAGGGTGTCAGATGCCCCCGGAACTGTAGTTCTCCTGGAATTGGAGTTTCAGATGGTTCTCAGCCTCCATGTGGGTGCTGGGGATCAAACCCAGATCCGCTGTAAGAGTGGTTGGCTCTCTTAACCGCTAGGGCATCTCTCCAGCCCCCACCCTATTTCTACTTTTTATTTCTTATTTCCCTGCTCCCTTTAACACTCTGGCGCCAGAGCCTTTTACCTGCAGGGTTCCTCAGTTGCTCCACCGGGCTGATGAAACTAAAGTGCTGCAGCAAGGTCCCCGTACTGTCCCCATACGGGCCATCAGTTGCACTGTCCAGTGGCATGAATCATCGGAGGCTGACTGGGAATTAATCACACATTTAACTTGTTCGTTGTAGATTCTTCTAATGGTACCATTTCTTTTTAACTTCTATTACTACTAATGCTACTAACAACAACAGCCTAGAAACCAAGAACATTTATAACAGTAGTGGGCCAATCAGCAGACAGATTATATAGCAGTAGTGGGCCAATCAACAGATAAGTTTTGTGTCCATAGATATGCATCCATAGATACCATTCCTTATGTAACATGCGTAGCATATCATCTTAAAAGCTACAGAAGCATGCGCACTGAATTCTTCAGCCACCGCCTTTTGGCTACAGGCCAAGCACCATTTCTCTTTAGCCTGTCACTTCAGGCACTCTTTGACTCCCACATTTAAGGGCAGAAGAAAGTAGATGGTCCATTAAGGACCTTAAGGAATTGTATTCCAGTCCACCTTGGTGAGAATGGTGTTGTTTGATCAACCCATAGATTCAAATGTCAATCTCATCTGGAAACCTACTCACAGACATAGCCAGAAATAGTGAAGATTTTTTTTTTTGGTCTTTTTTGAGACAGGGTCTCCCTGTAGCCCTAGCTGTCCTGGAATTCACTTTGTAGACCAGGTTGGCCTTGAACTCACAGAGATCCACCCGCCTCTGCCTCCCGAGTGCTAGGATTAAAGGCGTGCGCTACCATGCCCGGCTATAATGAAGATTTTTAATGCAGATTTGTTAATTGAAGTTTTGTACATTTCATACATCTTAATCATATTCAGGACCCCTCCTCTATTTGCACCCAGCATAGCCCCTCCACCGAATCATAATGTTTCATCAGTTCTGCGTGCATTGCTCAGCTTAGTCCAGTTGACATATAAAATTAGCCATCACATAATATCATGAACAATCTTGGCTTGAATGAAATTGGGATGTTTCATATTATTTCTGTAACACTGGATTAGTAACGTGTATAACTGACATGTCTTGCTTCATCCTGTTAGATAATAAAATCTCATTTCTTTTAATATGACCATCTATCTTTTATATCTCAAAATCTTCTTTCATAACTATTCTGATGACTTTAACTGTTCTTGGTTAAAATTGCTTAACAAAGAGAAAATTGAGGTAAAAGAGATTCTGTCCACTGGAAAGCCCCATTTTCAACCACTGTACTCATTTGTAATCACATTTACAGACATATTGCTCTTTGTATATACCTAGTTGTCTCTCTCTTCTCCTGACTCCTTCCCCCAACTCCATTTTTTACCTCCTTGCCATGGTCTGTATCTGAAATGCCTTCCAAATGTCATTTCCAAAGACTGTGTCCATAGATGGTTATATTATGAAAAATGGCAGTAACTTTAGGAAGTAGGAACTAGTTACAGGAAATCAAATCAGGAGAACATATTCCTCTGTGTGTGTGTGTGTGTGTGTGTGTGTGTGTGTGTGTGTGGTGTATATGAGGGCACATATGACAGAGTACCTGTGGAGTTCAAAGGACAATTTTGTGAAATTGCTTCTCTCTTTCACCTTTATGTGGGTTCCAGGGAACAAATGGGCTGACAGGCTTGCAGAGCAAATACTACATCTACTGAGCCACATTGGCTGGTCCTCACATTATTATTATTATTATTATTATTATTATTTTTTGAAACAGTCTCTCACTCAACTCAGTGGCTGGCCACTGTTCCAGGGATCTTCCTTTGCCTCCAACTCTGCTCCCCCATCCCTCAGTGCTAGGATTACTAATACACAGCACCACTCCTGTCTTTGTGACATTCCTTGGAACCCTGGAGCAAAATGATGGAGTCATGTGACCTGGATGAAAACCTCTGAAATTGTGAGCCAAAATAAATCTCTGCTCTTTTTAAGATGATTCTCTAGACATTTTGTCATAGAGTCAGAATACATTCCTCCTCTTTCTCTTAGCTCAGGCATTTATCTCACTCACCTCTATGTAACACTAACTGTCCCATTGGCCTGGGTGTCCATCCTGAGCATCCCCATCTTCCTTTTTCCACACAGTCTCTACCTGGGAACCACTAATGTCTTCTTTCATAAGTGGTCTCAGTCATGGTATGGTCTCTTCAGTTCACCAGAGATGTTCAACTAACATTAAACCTAAAAAAGAAAGCACCTAAGAACCTAATCATGAAACAGCAATTAGATAAACCTAGAATATAAGATATTCTCTCTGCAAGACAAATTGCTTTGTTTGACCCATCATAAATGTCACAAAAGGCCAAAATAAACAGATCTTGATTTAAATATATTGGTATAAAAATCAACGCTAAGAGTGATCATCAGTTCTATCTTTTATTGGAAAGTAAAAGGCCATAAATGTCTATCTATTCTAGTTTGCTTTCTATTTCTGTGATTCAATACCAACACCAAAAGAAACTCAGGGAGAAACGGGTTTGTTTCCAAGTAACAATTCATCACTGAGGGAAGTCAGGGCAGGAACTTGAGGCAGGAACCTTAAGGTAGAGACTGTGGGGAAACATTGCTGACTGGCCTACTTTTTCTGGTTGGCTCAACTAGCTTTTGTATAGCCCCATCCCACCTGCCTAAGAATGGCACCACCCACAGCTGGCTGGACCCTCCTACATCAATTAGCAATTAAAAAAATGCCCGTCACAGACATAGCCACTGGACAATTCAGTGGAGGAAATTCCTCCTCTTCCCAGGTGACTCTAGTTTGTGTCAAGTTGACAAAAAGGAACCAACATATCAATATTAGCCTGAGTTCGAGTGCTAGCTCTGTGAACATTGAGAAACAGATGAACTTTGACAAGATGTAATGCTTCAGTCTGCCTGATGGGGTGTGTTCAGTCGTGACATCTGAACATCATGTAACAAGGCTTCAAAAGCACAAGAATTTGTTCTTTCTTTAATTACAGACCTGTATATCATTTCCCATTGGAGTCACCAAAGGATGACAGGCTACCACACTTGGAGAGGCTGTACATGAAATCAAACTCTCTTACAATCATGGTACCTTCACTCAAATAACTGTTACAAGTCCAGAAACCATTAGGGTCCCCTGTAAATCTCCAGTGGTTAAATCTCAGTGGCGGAACCTTATAAACTTCCCAGAACATGGCAGTTCTGAAAGACTCATGTTATCTTTGATTATCCAATAGCCAACTACAGTTCTAACCTCCAAAGTTGGGATTTCATGGAGCTGCAGACCCTAGACAGACACTTCTATTAGTTATTTCACAACTTGACCAAAAAGGTTCTCTTGTACCCTTTTATGCAGTACTTTATTGTGAACCCCAATCAACTATGATGTATGCCCACCATCTCTGCCAGCTGCCAACCTTCAGTAAGCTCTCCATGGCTGGAAAGCCATAAGAGGCTCTTAATTTAGGTCGATCTCAAGACCAACAATACATGCATGTGGAAAACAGCATGTCTGAAAACCTTGCTCTCTTTCTTGAACACTAACACCATTGGATGTAAGAGCTGTGGTGCCCCCATTAAAGTGTCAGAGGAGAATCTGCTCACCTTTTTGTCTCCTTGAGTCAAGCAAGACTCCTCTGTCAGCACCAACTACACCTCACCTGCCTGGAAATACTGCGCAGCAGTGGCAGCCATATGCCTGTATATCCCAAATCTAATTGGCTATTAGCTCTCTCCTTGGAGGAATAACCCACGGCTGATGCCACAAGCTTACATCCTCTAGTGGTTAAGAGATGTAATTTTTTACTATATGCTAAATATCGATCCTTATATTTACAGACAAGTATGCCAGTCACCACTCATCAAAGAAGCTTCTTTTGCAACAAAGACTATTACAGAGTTCCACACACAGAGAATAAGTTCCTGTGAGATGCTCAACTCTAAGTGACACATCTACAGTTAAACCTCTACACCTAAGGCTCATGGAACATAGTATAAAAAGGGGTAGAGTAAATGCTAATGCATCTCTCAGATATCATCAGTGAAGCTTCCTCATTGATGGTGATGATCACAAAAGTCCCCAACTGGCCAGAGCATAGAGAGTAAGAGTCTGCACAGTGTGGGTCCCTGGACAAAACTCCTATATTAAACTTCACCTACCCAGGGATCATGGACCATGGCAGAAGAAGGGGTGGAAAGATTATGCGAGCCAGGGAGGAGGTGGATGATCAAAGGGAAACTGAGTCTTACACACTCCAGGGACGTTGTTCATATGAACTTAGAGCAATGGTGACAGCATGCATAAGACCCATGTAAATTCAACCAGACAAAAACCCAGCATAAAACTGGAAAAACGGGAAGCAGATCCTCAGCCAAGAAGCTATTGGCAACCTATTATTGCTGGGTGAGGGAGAGTTGACTTTCATGGATGAGACTCTACATAGGCAGACTAGACTCCAGTGCATTAACTTGCACTCAGGGGTATCTGGGTACACTAACTTGATTTGATGAGCCTTAACATATACAATAGAATGTATGAAATCCAGTTGGGGGGGCTATGGAAGGGTGTGGATAGGGGAAGAGGTATAAAGATGATTAAGATATTTTATATGAGCTGGGCGTGGTGGCGCACGCCTTTAATCCTTGCACTTGGGAGGCAGGGGCAGGCGGATCTTTGTGAATTCAAGGCCAGCCTGGTCTACAGAGTGATTTCCAGGACAGCTGGGGCTACAGGGAGACCCTGTGTTGAAAAGACCCCCCAAAAAGATATTTTATATGAAACAAACAAAAATGTGATCAGTATATATTTAAAAGATGGATGAAATTCACAAAAATTCAGTAAAAAATATACATTGAGAAACAAACAAAAAAAGAAAAATGAAGTGGACTAAGGATGTTGCTCAGTGTACCAGCACTTAACTAGCACATGTGAGGCACTGGGTTTAATTCCCAAACTGGGTAGGAAAAAATTAAAGCCTAGAGGACACATATACAAGTTCTGTCTCTCACAGGTGCTGCTGTGCACCACTTCAGGACTCTGTCAGTGAGAAGGCCATGCAAGAGACTGCCCCTCTACCCTGAGGCAGACCTGTAAGCCAAAATAATGCTCTCTTGTTTGAAACTTACCTATCTGTGGTATTATGAGAAATGACTCCCTTCTTCTAGAACAAAGGGAGCTCAGGTACCACTCATCACCACAGGTAGAGGTATGACTCAGGAGATTCTTACTGGAACCCAGATCATCCCCACCAGGGAATCCTGGGAATCTCTACCATGACAAGAAACTGCTAACAAACCTTGCATAATAGCTCTCTCAGTTAAAAAAATGCAAAAGTTTCAGCCCATCATAGTATTTTGGCTTCACTTGGTACATGCAGTGAAAAATAAAAATTACCTACCCATCAATTGCTATCGTGACAATTGTCATTTCATGTGAGGGCATCTAGCACAGTCCCAGCACTCATTTTAACTATTAGTCACCTTCTCCTTCCCTAGAGTCCCATTCTTATACAGTGCTTCTGAGCACACCATGGACTCCTCACCCTCGAAAGTTTAGGGTGTCTCATTCTTCTTTTATGTCTGCTATCCCGTTTTGATCAACTGCATCTCTTCCACAGTCAGCATCTCACAATTTGAGTGAGAAATTATAACATCTCCATCCCTATTGTCATAATCTTTCCAGAAAACATTTCCTGCTAAAAAGCAGAGTGTTGCCCTGTGAATAATGGCACCGGAATGTTTCCAACAGTGTTTCTGGGGCTGCAAACACATAAAAGGGGTGAGAACCATGCAGGCATAATTCATACACCATTGATTCAGCTCTACCACTCCAGCTCACTGAATGCTGGAGTTGCCACCATAGACCATGAAAACGGGAAGCAGAGCACACCCAGGACTAACTCTGGTTCCTAGAGGTGCTCATCTAAGTCACCTGCATTTTCTCAAACTAAGAAGATTAGTCCAGGGGCTTAATGAGTCTTCTTATTAATACTGGATAAACTGCTCAGACACTGATCATATGTGGCTCCTAAGATAAAGCTGTGGCCTTTTGGAGCTGTTTTGGCCAAGTAAATACTGACTCTCTCTGGCTTTCTACAGATGTACAGGGACCAAAGAACTTCCTGCCCTTATGGGCTTGCTGCTGTTATTTCCATCTCCCAAGTCCCAGTTCTTCAAGTCAGAAATCATCCAATTCCTGGTCAACAAGAATAAACACTGGGGTAACAAGTGAGAAAAACACAAAGCATTTCCTTCTACACTTGCCAACTTCAGACAGAAACTTTAGTGCTCTGAACACACCTTGTTATTAATATAGCCCATTTAATATACATTACAAATACAGTCCACTTATATCACATTTCAGATGGAATGGTAAGAACATGGAGGCAAATTCCATCTCACAGGGCTCTTACAACAAGAAATAAAAGCTTCCTCCAGTGTTTTATGTTCTGCTGAGCATGTAATTTTCATTCCCTACTAGAATTAACAACTCCATGGTAACATGGATTTCATCCATTTGACTTACTGTTGTATCCCAGGATAATTTCTGTCACATTGAAAATGTTCAATAAAGAATTTCAGTACATTAATAAATTCTAGACTGTTTGATTCAAAACAGTTATTTTCTTGGTTGTAGTAATATGTGAAATATTTTTATCCCTTAATTCATAGTTTTCTTATTTCCTAAATAACAATTCAAAGGCTTCTATTCTTTATTGATAACAGCTCTGATTAGCAATTATTTTACATTTTCAAATGATCAATATTCATTTTTTATTTATTTATTTTTTTTTAGTGAAAAACACAAAACTATTCTCTCTCCAACATATAACATTATTTCTATCCTCCTTGGAAGTATAAAAACAAACACTAAAGAATACCCCTATGTGTCATGATCTCTGCTTTAGCCAATGTCAAAACTAAGTTTTGTTAATGTTCCCGGCAATCTCTCCAGGGAAGACTATTAGGAAGTTACCAGGCTGAATGCAGTAGACATTAGTTTCCCAAAATTTTAATTTTCATGTGAAATCTGAGAGTATTTTAATACCAAGACAAGAAATTCCCCTAAGTCTTTTAAAGTGAAAGACTCACTGTGTTTTCAGGAAAATACTGAACAGAAGGCCAAGAATGCACATGTGTAGTTTGTCAGATGTTCTTTCTGAGGACAACTGGTATTAGTGGAGAGTCTGCTTGCTAGCTCATTCCCTGACACAAGGCTTTCCTGCCAACCCCTGCTATGCTGGCAGCAGAAGTGCTGAACTTTAAAGTTTCTACATGCATGAAGGTGTCTGTGCATATGTGTCCACATGCATCTGAAGACCAGAGCTGATGTCAGGTGTCTTCCTCTGTTACTCTCTACCATATGAATTTTTCATTTGATTTTTTAAAAATAAAAAGTAATAAGTAATGAATACAAGCATCCTTCATGTAAAACCAATTTGCAAGCAGATATACCCAAACATACAGCCCAAGGCCCCCATTGTCCAGCTGGAGGGGCTTGTATGTACAATCGTGTTGATCAAATAAGAGTCCAGTCTATATTATAAATTTTTTAGATGGGGTCTCTCACTTGACTTGGAGTTCACTGATATGCTAGAATGGCTGGCCAGCAACCCCAAAAGACTGTCTGATTCTGCATCTCAGTGCTGGGATTGGAGGCTACACCACTGTACCAGGTATTTTGACAAGGGTTCTGGGGGTCTAAACTGAGGTCCTCAGCAAGCACCTTATGGGATGAGTAACCAATCCCCTTACAAAGTAAGCTCTAGTCCCAGAAGCAGTGTTTTTATGTATAGTCCCATTTTTTTCCACACAGAACAAAAAGACACATAATCAAAATTTGTGATGTTATAAAAATTAATCACTTTGTTGCTTTATCAAGGACATTCTTCCCTAAAACTAGACTTTCTCCTGATCTTTGAGTAGACTCATCAAAACAGTTTACTCTATATATTTGAAAAAAAAATTGGGTTCATTTCTAAGGCTTCTGGAGTGATGCCCTGTCTCACAATCATTAATACATCACACATGTACACAGACACACACACACAGACACACACCTATACACACCACACATACACACACATTCCTACAGTGATAATGTTTCATTCTCTTAATCTACTCAGTCATTTTTTTTTTCTTTATTAGGCTGAAAGATGTCATGTTTGAAGGCTCCTCTTTGGCAAGCTCAAACAACCATCAGTTCTGCCCTTGTGCTCCACACTAGGGTTTTCCCTTCCCATGGTCACCAAATGAGGTCCAGTAAGCACTGCATTCTGTCTTGATCTTCCTGTACTGGTCTCTGTGATACAGCCTGGGTAGTCCAACAATGGCAGTCTATACTCTGAAGAGGCGGAAACCCCAGTAGTAGCTCAGTCCACAAGCTGGATGTCTCAGCAGTCCCCATCTGGCACTGAAGGTTTGGAGGATTCTTGGAGAGACATCAGACTTCAGTCCATATTGGAAGGTTGAAAAGCTGTGTCCCATGTCTTTGAAGGATGACAAAAGCAGTGGTAGCCATAGGGCAGCTGCACTTGTCAGTAAGACAGACAAAACAACTGTGCTCTTATTTATTTATTTATTTATTTATTTATTTATTTATTTATTTTACTTTTTGTCTTTTTACTAAGATCTCAGGTTTTATACCTGAAGTATAATTTCTTGGGTCTTACTGTTTATTTATTTTTGGTTATACTTTCCTTTTGGATGTTTAAGGCCACACAGTTAACCCAGATTAACCAAGGTCTTTGTTTTCTCAAGGTCAGTTGAGGTTCTGGTCCTCAGGTTTTTTTGGGGGGGGGACGGGGAGCCCCTGGCTCCTTTTGGCTTTTCATTTACCAATTCCATCCACTCAAGGACAAAGTCAGGTCTTGCCAGATCAGGCTTCCATTTTTGAAGCATGAGCAGACTTTCCTCTTTATAGACTGGACACTGGCTGAAGACCCATTAGTGGATCCTCCAAGACCTCCCTGCACAGGAAGACTGGTGACTCACATTTGTAAGACATTTCAAGAGATGTATAGTCCCCTGGGACTTAGTTGACCTCTGAGGGCAAGGAACAAAGTTATCCCTTAAGACTGTCTGCCAAATTGGTATGGGCATTAAGTATGGTTGTTAATCATCCAGAAAGGCTAAGTTACACCAGCCTGATACTTTTAACTACATGTAATATTTTAGAAAAGGCTTGGACAAAAGCTCAAGCAGCCTTGTATAAGAAATACTAAGAAGCACTCCCATAAAATAAATACTGTGGTTAGTCATAAAGTCATGACAAACTAGTTTTTTCCTCATTCTTTTGATGCTATTGTTTATTTTTTAAAACTCCAATTTCCTTGCCAAATTTTTCTTCTGTGTTTGCTGACCTTTTCATCCACATTGCTGATTTTCTCATCCCTTCTGGTAACTTTTTCCTGTATGTGACTGGCTTTCCTTCTAGGTACTGGACTGAGTTCCTCTGCTTGTTGTGTCCTCTTTCAGGTCTGATCATTCTGACATTTTTTTCTCTTTCCTAAACTGTGGTTTCAGTAGCTGAGGTGTTATGGTCTTTTGGAGCACCCACGCTGCTTCTTGTTTTGTGTTTTGATTTGCTCATCTGGTTTTTGATATATCTTCTGTTTTTGATGGGAGTTCTTATTGAGCAGTGTACTCTTGAAGGCTCAATCTCCAATACCACTCAGCAGAGAAGAAACAAAGCAATGTGAGAGCAACAACATAAAACCTTGTAACATGTAGAATTGGATGTAACAATCAATTACAATCCACTGACACATCACTGGTGGCCATAAAGTTGAAAATGGTGAAGTACTATGAAATTAAAAATTATTTAGGGTATCCATGTGTATTAGTCACTTTTCTGTTGCTGTGATAAAACCACCATGACCAAGGGAACTTATAAAAAGAAGAGTTTAGGGCTGTGGCTGGGGGTCGCGTCTCTGAGGACTTCTGGGCAGGACTGCCCTTCACCTTTGGAGCCGGGACCAGACGGTCAGTGGGTTTGGGTTGGTGCCTCTGTCCCTTTGTGCAGGCTGGCTGGAAGTCACTCAGGCAGGTACTTTTGGGGGTGGACTCTTTCCTGGGCTGCAGCTAGGGGGTCCCATCTCTGAGGACTTCTGGGTGGGACCGCCCTTTGCCTTTGGAGCTGGGACCAGAGGATCGGCGGGTTTGGGTCGGTGCCTCTGCACCTTTGTGCGGGCTGGCTGGAAGTCACTCAGGCAGGTACCGGGGCACAGACTAGGTCAGGCATATACCCCCTCACCTCCCGCCACCGCCGGAAATCGGTGAGAATCCAAGTGGACTTTTTTTTGGAGAATCTTCAGAACAAGAAGAGAAGAGTGCTTTGGCTTCCAATATCCAATATATAAACAAAATTGAAAGCCTGAAAACTAGACAAGTCAATATTCCATAAACAAGGAGGAAAGGGGAAAAAAAAAAGCATCTGAAGGAGGAAAGCAAAACCATCCGCTAACATAGCGAAAAGGTATTTGTGATCTGAACCACAAAAGGGAAGCCCATATGTCAGGGACATGATGAAGGGACAACATGGGAAAGGCACAGGATAATCCTGCACCAGGCTCTACCAAACCTGTAGGAGATAGCTATAATGGGAACCCCTTGGTGGAGACCCAAAGAACAGATCTTAGAGGAATAATTGCAGACCTATGCAGAGAAATTAAAGAACTTAAAGAAGAATTCGGAGAACTAAAGAAAGAGAATGAAAAATTCAAAAAAGACCTAGAGGGATACAATGACAAACTTCGGAAAGAACTAAAGGAACAGATTGACAAACTCCAGAAAGAACTAGAGGGAGAAAAAAACAAACTCCAAAAGGAAGTAGAAACACTGAAAAAGGAAGTCAACCAACGAAGTAAGGAGCACCAAGAAGAGATTGAGAAGCTCAAAAAGGAAATGGGTGCACAGACCTGCATGCAGACAATACATTCATACACATGCAAAAATAAATAATAATAAAAAAAAATTAAAAAAAAAAAGGAAATGGAAATACTAAAGAAAACAGAGGATGAAACGAAAAAGGAATTAGAATACCATCCAATCAAGAAGAAAGGAAAGGAAAAAGCCTCAGAAGTAGAATGGAGGAAGCAGAACAAAGAATATCAGATCTGGAAGATAACACAGAGCAATTAAAAAGCTCAAATAAAGATTATGAAAAATTTAAAAATACACAAAAGTGGAACAACCAGGAAATATGGGACACTATGAAAAGATCAAACCTCCA
>VZQC01014231.1:2249957-2344906 GCA_009823505.1 Rhizomys pruinosus | reverse complement strand
AACTATTATAGAGGTAATCTCTTATAAAACTGGTAAAACTGCCTTCTTTAATTGACTAATAGACATAGGAACTGTGAAAAGGATTATTCTCTATTCAGAACCAAATATAATACTAAAGTCTCCTTAAGCTATGTACTTAAGCAAAATATATTAATACAGGAGCTCTGACATCAGCAATGGATTATTCTGTATCAAAGGAGATATTGGCCAGGGCATCCAAGCCCCCACAAAAGGTAAAGGCTCCTTGCAGAATAAGCCAGCCAGACAGCAGCACCACGCGGTATCTGGCCTGCTCAAGCTGCAGTTCAGGTTTCCCAGTGAGAGCAACAGTAGTGATTCTGGGGTACAAGGCAGTAGAAGAAACAGTGAACCTGCAACGACTCTAGTCCAGGGCCATTGGGCTTCACAGCCAACCTAGAGGAACTGGGCTGTGGGAAGTGGAGTGAGTGAGCAGGCATGGGCTCAGTGGTGAACTGACCTGGTTGTTACCTATCCAGATTTCTGGAGAACCTCTAGAACAGAAAGGGAAGAATTAGCTGGACCTTCCAAAAGTGAAAACCTGAAACCTAGACCAGCCAGCCTTCAGTAAACAAGGAGAAGACAATGAAGGCATCTGAAGGAAACAAGCAAAGTAAGCCTTCAATGCAGTGAAGAAACTTTTCAGATTTGCATCAGAATACAAACAACAAAACAAACCCACATGCCAGAAACACAATGAAAAAATAACAACATGGGAAAAGCACATAAGAAATCCCCACCAAACTCTTCCAGTCCTATAGAAGATTCTTACAATGAGATCACCCTGGCGGTAACCCAGGACACAGATATTAGAAGAACAATCATAGACATACTCAAAGAAATCAAGGAATATAAAAAACAAATCAAAGAACTAAAGGGTGAGAATGACAAACTCTGGAATGAAGTGGTTACACTGAAAAGATCCCACACTGAAATGAAAAAGGAAACTGACCAGTGAATCAGGGCTCTAGGAGAGAATGACAAGCTCCAGAAGGAGGTGGAAAACTAAAGAAATCATAGGATTAAATTAAAAAGGAAATTGAACACTCATCAAATCAGCATGAAAGGATGGGAGAAAGTCTCAGTAACAGACTGGATGAAGCAGAAAATAGAATATCAAGACTGGAAGATAACATGGAAGAACTAGAATGCTCAAGCAAAGTTTATGAAAAATTTTAAAAAACACAAGCTTGGAACAAGAAATTCCCCACCCTATATCATAGTTAAAATGCTAGATGCCAGATGCCGGGCTGGAGAGATGGCCTAGTGGTTAAGAGCACAGACCGCTCTTACAGAGGATCCGAGTTTGATCCCCAGCACCCACATGGTGGCCGAGAACCGTCTGAAACTCCAATTCCAGGAGAACTCCAGTTCCAGGGGAATCTGAGACCCTCTTCTGACCTCCGCGGCATTGCACGACACGGGTGCACAGACTTGCATGCAGACAGTACATTCATACACATACATAAATAAATAAAATAAAAAAAAATGCTAGATGCCAAAACAAAGATAAAATACTGAAGGCCACAAGAACAAAATGAATTACATATAAAGGGGAACCCATCAGAATTACGGTTGACTTTTCATTGTAAATGATGAAAGCCAGAAGAACGTGGACCAAAGTATTCCCAGTATTAAATGACTATAGATGCCAACCCAGATTACTCTACCCAGCAAAAAGGAGAAAGAAAAATCTTTCATGATATAAACAAAATGAAAGAATACACATCCAGAAAACCAACCTTTCAGAAAATACTTGAAGTAATTCAAATGATGGAAGAAAGGAGCAACTATCCCCAAGCAGCTAGAGAGAGTAACTAATAAAAGTATAACTGCAGAAATACAAACCTAGACCAAGAATGCAATCTGAAAGTAAGGTGAATTCCAGGATTTCAGATATTCATCCACTTCTCTCAGGTTTTCAAATTTAGTAGAGAAAGGCATGGTGGCACATGTCTTTCATTCCAGCACTCAGGAGGCAGAGGCAAGTGGATCTATGTGAGTTCAAGGCCAGCCTGGACTACATAGAGAGTTTCAGGACAGCTGGGGCTTCAGGGAGACCCTGTCTCAAAAAAAAGGATCAATGAATCCAAAAGCTGGTTCTTTGAAAGAATAAACAAATAGATAGACGTCTAGCTCAGTTAACCAAAAGAAAAAAAGAGCAACTCCAAATCATAAGAATTCAAGATGAAAAGGGAAACATCACGGCATACAGAGAAAAGATCCAGACAACCATATGATAATACTTCAAAAACCTATATTCTACTAAATTTGAAAACCTGAGAGAAGTGGATGAATATCTGAAATCCTGGAATTCACCAAAGCCTAATCAAGTGGAGACTGACAGCTTAAACAGACCCATAACATAGAGGAAATTAAAATAGCGATTCAAAACCTCCCAACTAAAAAAATCCCAGGCCCAGTTGGATTTATGCCAGAGTTCTATAAAGCATTTAAAGAGGTCATACAGCCACTATTACTCAAATTGTTCAAAAGGATAGGAACAAAAGGAAATGTCCCAAATTCTTTCTACAAAGCCAATATCACTCTAGTACCCAAACCAGGCAAAGATACAACCAAAAAGAAAGCTATAGGTCCATTTCATTAATGAACATAGGTGCAAAAATTCTCAACAAAATACTCAAATACTGCATACAGGCACACATCAAAAAGATCATTCACCATGACCAATTTGGATTTATACCAGAGATGCAGGGATAGTTCAACATATGCAAATCAAAAAACATCGTAAAGTGCATAAATGGGCTGAAAGACAGAAACCACATGATCATCTCAATATATTTGGAGTTGATTTTTGTACATGGTGAAAGACAGAGGTTCAGCTTCATCCTTCTACAAGTGGTGATCCGGTTTTGCCAGCACCATTTGCTGAAGGTGCTGTCTTTCCTCCACTGAGTCTTCTTGGTCCCCTTGTCAAATATGAGGTGGCTGAAATTTCATGTGCTCAGTTTTCGATATTCAATTTTGTTCCATTGATCTATGGGTCTGTTTTGTGCCAGTACCAGCTGTTTTTATTACTACATCCCTGTGATATCATTTGAAGTCTGGTATATTCACCATGTACAAAAACCAACTCCAAATGGATGAAAGACCACAATGTGAAACCAGAAACTCTGAAAATGGTAGAAGAAAATGTCATCAGTAACCTAAAAAAATATGGGTGTAAGAAAATACTTTCTAAATTAAACAGCAGCTGTGCTGGAAACAAGGTCAACAATAGACAAGTGGGACCTCCTTAAATTAAAAACCTTCTGTATAGTGAAAGAAACATTCAAAGAAGTGAAGAAAAAACCCACAGAGTTGGAAAAAACCTTCACCAGTGATACATCTGACAGAGAGGCTGAACATCCAGAATATATAAATTACTAAAAAAAAAAAAAAACCCAAAGGATTAAGGAAACAAATGACTCAATCCAAAGATGGAGTAAAGAGCTGAACAGAGAGTTCACAAATGAAGAAGTGAAGATGGCTGAGAGACATTTTAGAAAGTGTTCAATGTGGCTAATAATTAAATAGATGCAAATTAAAACCAGCTTAAGATTTCATCTTACCCCTTAAGACTTGCTAAGATTAGGAAAACAAATGCCACCAAATGCTGGAGAGGTTGTGGGAAAAGGTTGACACTCATTCACTGCTGGTGGGAATGCAAACTCGTGCAACTCCTGTGGAAGTGTTATGGAGAATACATAAAGATTCAAATTAAACCTTCCACCTTACCCAGTCATACCACTCCAGGGTATATATCCACAAGACTCAACCTGTCCCAGAGAAACATGCAAAATCATGTTTAATGCAGCTCTCTTCACAATAGCGAAGAGCTGGAAGCAACCCAAGTGTCCCTCAACTGATGAGTGGATAAAGAAAATGTGGTACATCTACACAATAGAGTTCTATGCAGTAGTAAAGAAAGACAATATCATGAACTTTGCAGGTAAATGGATGGAACTAGAAGATATGCTAAGTGAAGTAACACAGCCCCAGAAAAACAAAAGATGAATGGTATCCCTCATCTGTGGATGCTAGCATCAAGTACCTAGTTGTAAGGCAAACTGAGCAACATCAATGTTGTATTTCTTTTTATCTGAAAGCAATTGTACTGTTAAAATGTGAATCTCTTAACAGGCTCTAGAATTAACCTACCACTTATTTTCAGACTTTGTAATTTTGGTATATGGGTGGAGGGTATGTACACATATTTTAGAGTAATATAAAATTAAAGGGAAAAATGTGAATTTCTAAACAGGTTTTGGAATTAACCTATTTTCAGAAATCATGATTTTGGTATACATGTGGTATATGTATATGCATATTTTGGAGGAATACAAATTGGAGGAAACAACAACAAAAGGACTGGGTCAAAGAACTGACTGAAACAGTAAACTTCTGCCTAAAACAGTAAACCTCTGCATAGAAGAACCTTAAAAAGACTGAGAAAAAGATGCAAGACATGTATGGCAGAATGTATGAGCTTGGGTCGGGTGACGGGCGTAGAAGGGGGAATGAGTCTAAATTGGATTGAGAAATGTTGTATGAAATGCACAAGATGACCAAGCGGTTAAGAGCGCCGACTGCTCTTGCAGAGGACCCGGGTTCGATCCCCAGCACCCACAT
Source organism: Rhizomys pruinosus (assembly GCA_009823505.1). Taxonomy (NCBI): domain Eukaryota; kingdom Metazoa; phylum Chordata; class Mammalia; order Rodentia; family Spalacidae; genus Rhizomys; species Rhizomys pruinosus. The sequence goes on along the minus strand of VZQC01014231.1, from coordinate 2,340,256 downwards.
GGCGGCCGAGAGCCGTCTGAAACTCCAATCACAGGAGAACTCCAGTTCCAGGGGAATCCGACACCCTCTTCTGACCTCTGCGGCGTTGCACGTCACGGGTGCACGGACTTGCATGCAGACAATACATTCATACACATATGGAAATAAATAAAATTAAAAAAAAATTAAAAAAAAATAATAAAACAAAAGCCAAAAGCTTTTGACTTACAATTCAGTATTGTAAATAAGAATACATAGTTCTCTGTTTTATATAAATATAAAATGCCCATTTTATATTTTTTTAGCCAGGTGTGGCCTTTAATCCCAGTACTCGGGAGGCAGAGGCAGGTGGATCTTTGTGAGTTCAAGGCCAGCTTGGTCTACATAGTGAGCCCCAGGCCAGCTGGGACTAAAAGAGAGACCCTGTCTCAAAAAGACAATAAAAAGTGCCCATTTGTAAAAACATAGTACAATATAAAGTCATCTCATCTTTAGCAGGTTATATATCAACTATTTGCAAAGTAAAATAATTTTGTTAATGTTAAAAAAAATAAAAACTTTGAAGTGTTCTTGAAAAAAAAAAGAGCAAGGTAAGTAAAAATAATACTAAGTGGAGAAAACAGTATATAAGGGGCAGAAAAGAAAAAGAAACTGAGGAAAAAATATTGTTTCCAAATGGGAAAAATCCCATAAACAAAATTGAGGGGAATAATAGATAAAATCATAAAAAAATATCAAAATAGTATAGAGTAAAAATTCTGCTAAACATACAGTGTGCTCAGTCTTACATGTGAAATCTATCTCATGCTCCTTCTCCTGAGGCTCAGGGACCTTTGCTAGAACAGGGGGTGGGAAGAGCCCAAGGTGATGGGTGACCACAGCTAAATAGTGTTTCCAGACAGCAGAGCAAATGCACATCAGATTCACAGCAGCTGTAATAGCATACGCAAGACCTGCTCAAGCCTGACAAAATCCCAGCATTATGCCACCCTCAGCTATGGAGCTATTGGCCATGACAGCTGATAGAAGCATGTCTTAAAAAGATGTGGCCCCTGATAAGTCAAACACCCTCCAGGGTTGGTTCCATATTCAAGAATATTTGAACAACACAGATTTAGACTTGATGTGTGTATGTGTTTGTGTGGGGGAACAGGAAGGTGTGTGGAAACAAAAGTGGGGGTGGATCTGGGATGACTTGGGGGAGAGAGGAATATGACCAAAATGCATTGTATGAAATACTCAAAGAGTGACTGAATTTAATTGTGTGTGTGTGTGTGTGTGTGTATACAGAAAACAAATGATGAGGTGTTGAAGCAGCTTCTTTTTGGGTTCCCAAAAATGATAGACTGTCAGTTATAAGGACAGAGGATGGTGAGTTCCAGTCATGGACTATTGTCTTTCTGTCTCCCTGTTGTCTACATTGCTGCTGAGTGCTTATTGTACAAGTGTCTAGTGTTTCCCTCAGCTGTACGCACCATGGCTGATTCCATTCTTTGCATCCCAGGGGTCTCTGCTGGCCACACTTACCTTTGCATTTGTGGGCTGGGCAGATTCTCTTTCTCTCTTGAGACCTTCCAGATTGTCCTTGCTGGAGTGGCTAATGTTTTATTGGAGTATCTCTCAAGTTCATTGCTAATGGTGGATCAATAACAGCAGGGGACTTATCTTTGTTTTTTCAAGATCTCCTGAGTATTGATCACCTTATTGGAAGGATGCGGTTTGTACACCCAGAAGAGGAGGGTGTCTTATACATTTGATGATCTCTCTTTTTTTCTCTCTCTTTCATTTGATCTCATTCTTGCTCTCTTCTAGTCTCTCTCTCCTAATAGGAAGCTTTTTAATAGATGTGAAGTGGTATCTCACAGTTTTGATTTATATTGTCCTAAAAATCTTTCCATGTGTTTCTTGCATCTGCATGTGTTTTTGTTGAAGAGGTGTCTATTTAAAGGAAGGAAAGATGGAAGGAAAAAAGGAAGGAAAGGAAGAAATGAAGGGAAGAAAGCAAGAAAGGGAGCTTTAAAAGTAGCATTTTACTAAAATGGGGTCAGGTGACCCTAACCCAAAATAACTTGTGTCCTTATGAGAAGTGATCAGGAACCAGACAGAGATGCCGGATATGTTCATGCACAGAAGGACAGGTGAGGTGACAGTGAGACATTGCCATCAGTAAGAGAAATGAAGCCTTCAGACACGTGATCTTAGACTTCAAGCCTCTGAGAAAATGGACTTTTGTTAAGTATTTGGCCATGGTTGACCTAGAAGCCTAATATAGACTTAGTCGGATTTTCTATTTCATCATGATTCAGGGTTGATAGGCTGCGTAGTTCTAGGAATTTATCCATTTTAGGGAAATGAACCAAGTTTTTGCATATAATTTTTCATAGTATGTTCTTATATCCTTTGTACTTCTGAAAAATGAGTAGTAATGTCTTTTTTCTCATTTTTGATTTTAGCATCTAAGGTTGTTGATTGAAAATTACTGTCTAGGACTGGAGAGATGGCCTAGCGGTTAGGAGCGCCGACGCTCTTGCAGAGGACCCGGGTTTGATCCCCAACACCCACATGGTGGCCGAGAGCCGTCTGAAACTCCAATTCCAGGAGAACTCCAGTTCCAGGGGAATTCGACACCCTCTTCTGACCTCTGCGGCATTGCACGACACGGGTGCACAAACTTGCATGCAGATAGTACATTCATACACATACATAAATAAATAAAATTAATTAAAAAAATTACTGTCTAGCCGGGCGTGGTGGCGCACGCCTTTAATCCTAGCACTTGGGAGGCAGAGGCAGGCGGATCTTTGTGAGTTCAAGGCCAGCCTGGTCTACAGAGTGAGTTCCAGGATAGCTGGGGCTACAGGGAGACCCTGTCTCGAAAAGACCAAAAAAAAAAACAAGAGTGTATTACTGGGGGCTAGAGAGATGGCATAGCAGTTAAGAACATTGGCAGCTCTTGCAGAGCACCTGTGTTCGATTTCCAATACCCACGTGGCAGCTAACAACTGTTTGTAACTCCAGTTCCAGGGGATCCGACACCCTTTTCTGACCTCTGTGGGCATTGCACCACACAGGGTCACTTACTTACATTGAGGCAATACACTCATACACATAAAATAAAAATAATAAATGGGGGCTGGAGAGATTGCCTAGCAGTTGGGGGCAGAGAATCTGGGCTGTCTGGAAATCCCTCAATCATAACAGATTGCACACAGAGGAAAATTGCCCTGAGTTTTCTTTTTCTTATAGGTGTCAGGCTTCACACTAAAGATTCAGGCCATTGGAAAAGACCAAAGGACCAGGAAGGGACCGTCTAAGCGTATCAGGAATAACACTACCGACAGTAATTTTCCTTTTCTTTTTTTTTTTCTTTTTTTTCTTTTTTTGGTATTTTTGAGGACAGGGTCTCCCTGTTATAGCCCAGGCTATCCTGGGAACTCACTCTGTAAGACCATGGTGGCCTTGAACTCACAAGAGATCCGCCCGCCTCTGCATCCCAAGTGGTAGGATTAAAGGTGTGTGCACCATGCCCAGCTGAATTACTCCATTTTATAAAGCAAATGTTTTATAAATAAGTTTATTTATTTATGTATGTGTATGTTGTTAACTATCTGCATGCAAGTTTGTGCACCGTGTCGTGCCATGTCCGCAGAGGTCAGAAGAGGGTGTCGAATTCACCTGGAACTGGAACGTTCTCCTGGGCAATTGGAGTTTCCAGACGGGCCTTCGGCACCCTTTGTGGTGTGGACTCCCAAAACCCGGGGCCCTCTGCAAGAGCGTCGGCGCTCCTAACCGCTGGCCTATCTCTCCAGTCCGGACCGTACCATTTTTCAATCAACAACCGTAGATGCGATAAAGCACAAATGAGAAGTGGAAGAAAAAAGGGACATTACTACTCATTTTTTTAGACAAGTCAAAGGACTTATACGAATCATACCTCCTATGAAAATTATATGTTAAAACTTTGGTTCACATCTTCCCTATCCCACATGTGATAAAATTCCTATGTAACTTCTACGCGAGCCTATCAACCCCCCTGCAATCCTGATTCCCCTTGATGACTCAATCATAATAGAAAATCCGACTAAGTCTATATTAGGCTTCTAGGTCAACCATGGCCAAATACTTAACAAAAGTCCATTTTCTCAGAGGCTTGAAGTCTAAGATCACGTGTCTGAAGGCTTCATTTCTCTTACTGATGGCAATGTCTCACTGTCACCTCACCTGTCCTTCTGTGCATGAACATATCCGGCATCTCTGTCTGGTTCCTGATCACTTCTCATAAGGACACAAGTTATTTTGGGTTAGGGTCACCTGACCCCTCCTTACCATTTAGTCTTAAATATGCTACCTTTTAAAGCTCCCTTTCTTCGTTTCTTTCTCCCCCTCATTTCTTCCCTTTCATTCCCTACTTTCTCACTTCTTCTTTTTACTTCCTTTACATCAGACACCTATTCAACTCCCCAATTCCTCACCCAAAACACATGCAGATGCACGAAAAACACATGGAAAGATTTTTAGGACAATATAAATCAAAACTGTGAGATACCGCTTCACATCTATTAAAAAGCTTCCTATTAGGAGAGAGAGACTAGAAGAGAGCAAGAATGAGATCAAATGAAAGAGAGAGAAAACAAGCAGCACGCTCCCATCCAGCGGGCTGGAGATATGCCTAGCGGTTAAGAGCCACCGACGCTCTGCAGAGGGCTTCCTGGGTTCGATCCCCCAGCACACACATGGCCGGGCTAAGAACGCCTTTAACTCCAATTCCAGCGAGCAACTCCAGTTCTCAGGGGAATCCTTTTCGAGACCTTCGCTTCTGACTTCCGCGCATTGCATGACACGGGTGACAGACCTGCATGCAGTCTCTATCCAATACATTCCCTTTACACATACAAATTTTACCATATAATAATTAACAAAATAAAAGAGAGATCCTCATACATGTATAAGGAACACCCGCCTCTTCTGGGTGTACAAACTGCATCCTTCCAATAAGGTGATCAATACTCAGGAGATCTTGAAAAAACAAAGATAAGTCCCCTGCTGTTATTGATCCACCATTAGCAATGAACTTGAGAGATACTCCAATAAAACATTAGCCACTCCAGCAAGGACAATCTGGAAGGTCTCAAGAGAGAAAGAGAATCTGCCCAGCCCACAAATGCAAAGGTAAGTGTGGCCAGCAGAGACCCCTGGGATGCAAAGAATGGAATCAGCCATGGTGCGTACAGCTGAGGGAAACACTAGACACTTGTACACTCAGCACTCAGCAGCAATGTCAGCAAGGGAGACAGAAAGAAAAAAATTAGTCCCTGGACTGACTCACCATTCTCTGGTCTTCACTAACTGCCGTCTCTCTTTTTGGACCCAAAGAACGCGCTTCCTCCCCCATCTTTGTTTCAGTATACACACACACACACTACACCCAATTANTTCAGTATCCTTTTAAGTTTACATACAATATGAGAGATGAAATTCACTTTAACTGTATGAGACAAGCAGTGTATTAATCTGCTTTAACAGAGAAATGATTTTACTGTCTATCTATCTATCTATGTCTCATCACCTCAAATGCATACCATAAAATCTACTTTCTAAAAAATGTTGCACTTTTTAGCAGCATGGTGGAAAATATTTCTCCATCTTCTCAAGTGTAAAGGCCTCAACTAAAATTTATAAGTATCTATGAAGTGCAGGGACTGTAGTAAAGGGATGTAAAATCCCTTCATTGATCTAAGGATTATTTTTTATTTATTTATTTTTGTGGAGCTGAGGATTGAAGCCAGGGCTTCTTCCATGCTGAGCGTACACTGAGCTCTATTCACAACTAGCTCCATCCCCAGCTCCAATTCCTAATTTTCTGGTTTTAAAACAACCAATTCCTAAACAATTGTCACCATTCTCTCCTTTAGGTGGGGAGCAAATATATGTAGACCTACCACATCACACCAACAACAGGGTCTTCATCACCCTGCCCTCTGCACAGGGAGGTTAGTGGTGGAGGTCAGGGGCTAAGGCTTCTGTCTGTCTTAGCTTCTGAGGAAGGCACACTCAGGCCTGAATGTCTCTGCTGTCCCTTTTCAGCACTCTGGTTACCCTCTTTTCAGGTAGGAGCCAGTGGCACGGAAGTTCTGAAGTGTCTCCTCCAGGAGTCTTGTCTTCCTTAACCTGTGATCAACTTTGCCATTGCCATGCCCCGTTGTCTTGCCCTTCTAATGTTCCTGGCTAAGGTCCACTTCTGAGCGAGACAACTCCAGTTCTTTTCTTTTCTTTCTCTTTCTATCGGGGACAGCTCTTTGCTATTCCACTCTCGTTCTATGACTTCACATGGCACTTTGTGTTGACTCAGTCAATAGCTAGATGAGAGCTGCTTTAGGAACAAATCTGAGTATCCCTCAGGCCCCCGAAGCCATTTCAGTGTTGTCTTCAAACCTCTTCACCTCACAGACTACGTGTATGCTGGAGCCGGCTCTTGCTGGCTCATAAAAACTAACTTAAAATTTTAGGATTTGTGTGAAAATGCCACTGTTAAAAAATTAAATGATATCACCAGACATGATGTCACAGGCTTGTAATTGCATCTAATTTGAAAGCTAAGGCAGGTGGATTATAGGTCTGAGATGAGCAGGATTAGCTAAAAAGGTCCTATTTCAAAAAAAATAAGTAGCATGAGCTATAATTATAAATTGTGTTAAAACAAAGGTTGAATAGTGTTCAAAATTCATCACTTCTCATTTTCTTTCAGTTTTTCATGGCTAATACTATTTGTGTGTGTGGGCATGTGCATTGTGTGTGTGTTTACTTATATATGTGGGTGCCTGTGCACCTGTGTCCATGTGGATGCCTGAGGTTGATATCCAGTATCTTCCTCCATTGATGTCTACCTTATTTTTGGAGATGTGCTATTTCACTGAACCCAGAGCTTGTGGATTTGGCTAGACTGGCTGGCCAGGGAGCCCCAGTTCTGAGGTTCCACGTGCACACTACCACACCCAGAATTTTTACATGGGTTAGGGAGCAGAACTCAGATTCTCATGACTGAATGGCAAACCTTTTACTGACTGAGTCCCTGACTATGTTATTTCCACCCACTCTGTCTGATGGGAACGCTGTGCTGGTGGATGTCCTCCTACCCACGTCAGTGAGTTCCCTTTTGTAGTTGAAACAGTTTGCATGAGATTATTTATGATAAGAAAGTTAGAAAATGCTGCAAACTTGGGTTGTATTTACTGTTTTGTTGACTAGCAGCTCTATAAAAGATGGAGAAATGTTAATGTGGATTAGATTTAAAAATCATGTCATGTCTAAAGCTATGACATTGTAAATATCCTCCAAACTGAAGAAAGTCTTCCATTATTCAAAACTGTTATCTAGTTATGTAAAGACACTGCACTGACAGATGAGCGAAGTTCTAGCATATATCTTTGTTGTTTTCTGTCGTCTTTCTAATGTGAACAAAAACATCAGTTGGCATTCATATCAGTACTGCATTCTTGCTGTCAATGATTTGGGTGGTTTCTTTGCTAAACTTAATACTAATCAGGCACTTAGTTTTGTTCTGTTTGTCAAATCATGGTTGAATTGCATTTGTAGCTTAGCAACCAAACCAAAAGTTTGGTAAAAACAAGCTAATTCATTTCTATATGGTGTTAACAATGCAATACGCTGTACATTTTATTATTTGTGAATCACATGCTGTTACCCTTTATATCAAGCAGACTCCCTAGCCACCACCCAGAGTTACACTTAAGGTAAAGTTTGAGGTATGGAAATCTTCCCTCTCTTGATACCATTTTCCTCAAAGCCTTACTATAGAATAAATTTAAAGTGTAACTCATGAATTTACCAGCAGGTGTCGCTGTGGTGTAGGGTCACAGACTGGTGCTTCTTAAGGGAATGCACTAGATAGAGTTTAATTGTTTCTCAATAAGTTTAATATCTCCTAAATTTACTTGATGGAAAACATGTCACACCAATGTACTGTAAAAACAGGCAGCAAAGTGACAGACACATAATATATTGGTTGCCATATATAAATGACACTCAGGATTGAACCTAGGGCCTTATACATGTTAGGCAAGTGTTCTACCACTGAGGTTTATCTCCAGTCCTTTTTGTGTTTTTAGTTTGAGACAAGGTCTCACTAAGTTGCCCAGGCTGGCATTGAAATCACTATGTTTTCCAGGCAGGCATTGAATTTGTGATCCTCCTACCTCAAGTAACTCCCACCTCGAGTAGCTAGGGGTAGTGTGTGTACATTTTAAACATTTTGAAAATTACATTTAGAAAGTCCCAACTGTCTCCTGTTTAGCCATGGAACTATCCATGCTTCAGTATTCAAAGTGATCAGCATGGTGGGTATCACCAGAGAGCACATTAGACACAGAGCATCATAGGCTCTGTCCCAGACCTGGGCAAAGATAAGATCCCTCCTTGACCCTGTCTCAAAAAGACAAAAAAAAAAAAAAAAGATCACAGGAGGTTCTTGTGGACAGGAAGCACATGTGAGAAGTACTGATATAAATGACCCACGTATTGACAGTGAATGTGAAGCTCAGAATAAGATGGAAAAGTAACTTTCAGCCAACAGAGTGAAGTTATTGGGAGATGGAGGGACCGTTTCAGGAGAGACCTCTAATGCCAGCATGCTACTACAAGTCCAATGAGCATCCTCTTCTCCCTCCCTCCCCTCTTCCTCCTTCCACCCATCCCTCCCTTTCTCTCACTTTTTTCCCTTCTTTCCTTCCTAGAACACTCTTTCTAGATTGGTTCTCATCAGCCTGGCCCAGAGGCTCTTGGGTTCCAGCCTGCTTTGCTTTCCAGCCTCACTTCTCAACACCCCTCTCTCCCTGTGTTTGAGGCTTAGCTTTACTGGACTTTAATCTTAAATGCCCTCCACTCTCTTGATATGTGATCCTTGTCTGTTCTGTTTCCTGTCCCGGGGATGCTGTACTCTCTCTCAGCTCTTCTACTGACATCCTGATGCTTTCTTTGAAGCCTCTGGGGAGCTTCCCTAAAGCCCTAAGATCCTTTATTATATGACCCTCCTCCATTCATTCCCTGTGTTTTTCTTGCACAATGCTTCTGTTGGTGATCACTTGTTTTTAATGATCACTTGTCTACCCTGGAAGACCATTTCTCTACAAAGGAAAGGAGTGGGTCCGTCTTGTTCATCTGAAGATTCTGCCATGCCTTCAAGCCCCTGAGTGCTCTGATACTCTTTTTGCAGTGATCCTGGGTCTCCTGCTTTTACCTGCTCTGACCCCTCCTGTCCTCAGTCTTTCCGCTTTGCCCCTGTTTGTCTTGTCTCTTCGCATTTTACATAAGTGTCTCCTGCTTGGGGCCAGGCTGATTCTTCTACTTGGGCTCCTTCCTCCCTCTCTAGACCAGCTCCTAGTCACACATCTAGAGACAGACCTCATGGGAAGCTTAGCAATTATCCTCTGTTTAAGCCTACTGTACCTGCCTTCCAGTGCAATATTTGTTGCCATCGAAATAGTAAATAGCTGATGTGTTGATCTTACAAAGATGTGACTCATAAAAATACTCTTGAAAAGCAGGTTGCTGAGGTTGTCTTCTATGTGAATTCACACTAGTAGGCGAAATCCAGATGCTGTGTTCCGGTTACAAATGGAGTGAGTTCCCTGCTGGATGGAGGAAATAATGGTCTGGGTCGAAGCACACTTTGACAAGGGAAGAGGGCATTTAATGACAGTGACCATAGTTGGCAATTCATTGGCTTATCTGCCAAAGTCTGAGAAACAACTCAAGTTCCTTCCTTCCTAATTGCTTATGAGTTAATTTTATTGCTGCAGGGGAGAAGCTAACAGGAAGCCAAGCAAGCCCAATTGTGCTTTTTCTTCCATGAAACAAATTTGCTTAGAGAATCGTTGTTTGGCTCAGTTCTTCCCTTCATTTACCCGACACTATCTCAGCACTGTTTGGCTTGGGGGGACCTCACTCCTACTGTTCTTATGCCACCTACAAATCCTGTAGATACCAAACCTCTGTCTTCTAATGAGACATTACTGTTACTCTTTTTACGGGATAGGGTCTCCCTGTAGCCACAGCTGGCCTAGAACTCAATATATAGACCAGGCTGACCTTAAACTCACAGAGATCTGCCTGCCTCTCCCTCCCTCCCTCCCTCCCTCCCTCCCTCCCTCTCTCCCTCCCTCCCTTTCTGGTACTCTTTATTTGTATTTATTTATTTTTGTGTGTATGAATGTACTGTCTGCATGTATGTTTGTGCACCTGTGTCATGCAAAGCCACGGAGGTCAGAAGAGGGCATTGGATTTCCCTGGAACTGTAGTTAAAGACTGTTCTCAGCCACCATGTGGGTGCTGGGGATAGAACCCAGGTCTTCTGCAAGAGCAGTTGGTGCTCTTAACCACTAGGCCATCTCTCCAGCCCTCTGGTACTCTTAATGTAGACCAAGCTGGTCTCCATCCCACAAAGATTTGCCTGCCTCTGCCTCCAGAGTGCTGGGACAAAAGGTGTCTGACAGTATACCAGTCTATTCTTAAGGTTCATAAGGTAAGGTGTCTTCTCCTTTGGAAACCTTCCATGATACATTCCTTATGAAGAATTTCTCCTCTCTCCTTCTTTTGATAGTGTATAGCTTTATTCACACTATTCAGTGATATATATATATATATATATGTATAAATATATATATATATTTAATTCAAGTGAATAAATATCTATTAAATGTTTATGTGGTCCTGGGAAATACATTGGGTGTTGGAATTATAAAGCTGAAAAACCACAGTGCCTCTTCGTAAAGGGTTCACAACAAGATTGGGAAAGGGGTGGATTTCATATTGGTGTACAAGATACATAAAAAGCACAGACTTATCACAGTGTGTTTGGAAGTGGCCTTTGGCTCAGTATGATTGAATCACAGGATTTCAAGGAAAGGAGAAAAGCAGCATGACAGGACAGGAGGGGAGAGACAGGCAACATGAATAGTCATATTAAGTACTGTCACATTTATGTACCAAGAGCTCTGTCAAATAGTTTATAATAACACAGAGATGTCCAATAACTTGTGCAACACCACACAGGTCAATAGTGATAGAGCTGGAATTTGATCTTAGGATGAAGCAGTTTGAGAAATTGAATTTCTTTATATATTATTCATTTACTTAATTTATTTATCTATATATGTGCTTATGATTAGTGTATGTGCACATGGGCTCATGTGTGAATGTGGGTTTGTGTGCCACAACACATGTGTGGAGATTGGAGGACAACCTTGGGTGTCTGAGGCAGGGTCTTGGTTCACTGTTAATGTCCCAGGCCAGCTGGCTGACAGGCTTCTGGGGACTTTTCTGTCTGCTTCCCATTCCCCAGTAGGGATGCGCTGAGATTAGAGACACACGCTACTGTGTCTAGCTTTACATGGGTTCTGAGGTTTTCACCATGATTATTAGAAGAGCATTTGGAATGAGGCAAATATGTAAGGAATTGCAAAACTCTTTCTCCTTTTCCACCTTGCTTTGCTTAAAATACCTTCTTCTTCTAACCCCAAACACCTACATCTTCCTCTCATCTCTTCCCCTTAGTATAAAGTAGTTTCGGGTTGAGGTGAACTAGAAGGAAAAAAAGAATTACTATTTTTTTTGTTCTCTCCTTGGCTATGCATTTGCTTAAGTGAATCTTTGGATGGAAAGCAAGTAAAGTCATTTTAAAGCAAAAAGATCCATTTACAAGAGGACCCAAGGCTTACTTTTGAATTGATGGTAACCTATAAGCATCCTCAATCTCATAACAAAACCTCGTCATGAGCTCTCACAGTTCTTGGCTGTCCATATTTACTTAAGACTGAAGGAAATTCAGGGAGCCATCTCTGCCTTCTCAGTGGCCTTGTTGGCAGCTCTGAGGACTCCAAGTCACATCATGTAATAAATGGGGAAATCAGTCTAATTTTCCCCTTACTGTGTTGAATAATTTACATCAGAGGTAATAGTTGTGTATTCAGTATTATAAAAAGAATGAAGAATGCAGGTATTAAATAGGAAATGGAGATTCTTACTTTTACAGCTCCTACATAAAGATGTCAGCATTTCTTTCAATAGACCTTGTGAGAATTAGATTTTTTGCCTCGGAAAATTTTACTGTTGTTTTTCTCTCTCAGAATGTGTCTGTAAATTATCAGTTCCTTTTGGGCTTTTTAAATGTCCTGGAATGTTTCTAATTTTTCATAGAAAACTCTGATCAATCAAGGTGAATAATTCTAATTTTTCCCACATGGCTTTCAAATATAGGAAATGAAATGAATTGATTGGGATAAAAATTCTTACATATGCTAAGATCCAAGTTCTCACACTGCATACTGCTTGGGTCAGATTCTGGCTCTATCACTGTGTGAATTTGTATGTTTCTGGGAAAACAGAAGGCTGTAAGTGTATGTAATTCCTGGGTATGAAATACACAACTTCACAGTTTATGGAGAATATATTTTGGCTTTAGGTCAAAATGGTTTACTAGGTTTGGAAGTTTGAATGAGAGTGTCCCCCATAGGCTTTATGCATTCAGACATTTTGTTTGCAGTTGGTGGCACTGTTCTTGGAGGTCTTAGAAAGTGTGGCCATGCTGGAGGAAGTATGTCATTGGGGGCAGGCTTAGTGAGTTTAACAAGCCTTGCAGTCTCCAGTCTCTCTCTTGACTTCCTGTGCTCATTGTGAGATGTGAACCTCAGCTTTCTGCTCCAGCCCTGGCCACCATGCCTCCCACCACAATGGACTCTGATTCCCTGGAACTGTCAATCATAAGCTCAAATAAACTCTTCCTTTTATAAGTTCCCCTTGGTCATGGTGGTTTATCAGCAACAGAAAAGTGACTAATACAGAAATTGGTACCAGAGAGTGGGGTATTGCTGTGACAGACCTGACCTGGTGTTTTGGGGAAGGATTGTGGAAGAGTTTGGAACTTTGGGTTAGAAAAATCACTGAAAGCCTAAAGATCATTGCTGTGGAACTTGGAACAGTTTTGCTGAAAGAGTTGTAGACGATGGAGGCCTGGCTTGTGAAGTTTCTAGTTTTAAAGGGAAGCAGAGATCATCAGGGCTATTTAATCTATGGGCTCTGGTCAGCTGGGGCTGAAGAATCAGCTTTAAGTAACAAAAGACCAGCATCACTGTGGTGAACTCTTCTGGGAAGAATTTCTTCAGGGTCAGCACACATAAGCTATGTTCCAGAAGGGGCCTGGGCCTCCATGTCAAGCCAGAAGCAGGACTTGGTAATGTGTAAGAGTCTTCTATATGGTTCTGGTGTTGAAATTTGAGGGGGTTACAGAGAGCAGCCGAGGCTTGGCACTGTAAGAGGTCAGGAAAGACCATTGGTGGAAGTGCACCTCGGTTGCAGTGAAGACCACAGGATTGCAGGGGTCATGGAGAGAAGCTGAGTCTTTGCACCAGGAAAGGTCAGAAGAAGCCATTGGTGAAGGTGCTGCCTTAGTTTCAGTGGAGACCCCAGCTTTTTGGAGATGCCAGAACTGTGGGACGATCACCAAGAGCAGCAGCAGGTGTGGAATGGAGTCGGCCTGGGTCTTCGAGATGAGCTGTGTGTGCCACGGACAGCAGAGTCAGAGAAGGGGAGCTGCTGAAACCCTTTGGAGCCCAGAAGATCGTGAGTGAATCCCAGATGTTCAGCCTTGAGCTACTTTGCTGGACTTAGGTTTTGTTTGAGTGTGCCTGATACTTCCCTTTGAAATAAGACAGTACTTGTTTTGGATTTTACAGCATCCCACAGTTAAGAGACTTTTAACAGACTGTGAACTTTTAAGTGTTTGGACATTTTAAGGACTGTGGGGCTTTTAAGGTTGTACTGTCTTAGGTTGTGATTAATGTTAACATCATACTTTGGGGATAAGAACTGGAAAGGTGGTGGTTTAATAGTGGTGTGTTTTGTGTGTCAAGTTGACAAGGGGTCAGTTGTGCTGGATAGCTTTAATGTCGACTTGACACACCTGGGTTGAGGGAGCCTCAATTGGGGAATTGGCTCCATTGGACTGGCCTGTGGCCACGTCTGTGGAATATTGTCTTGATTGTTGGGCAATGTGGGAGGGCCCAGTCCACTGTGGGTGGTGCCACCTTTGGGCAGGTTGTTGTGTACCGTATAAGAGGGCAGGCTGGGCATGAATCAGAAGAGCAATCCAGTAAGCAGCATTCCTCCATGGCCTGTGCCTCAGCTCCTGCCTCCTGTCCTGAGTTCCTACCTTGGACTCCCTGAATGATGAACTACAACCCAGGAGATGTGAGCTGAATAAACCCTTTCCTCCTCAAGTTGGTGTCAGTCAGAGTGTTTTGTCTCAGCAATTGAAGAGAAACTAGAACACCAGGTATTCCATAAAATATATAATCATGACATGAAATACCAGAATTATCTTAGGCAATGTGTGAATGAGCTAACTTTAAGTATAAGTTATAGGACAGAGGTCTTTTCTGAAGGACAGATGTCTTCCTAGTAGTCATTCCTCAGGAGAAGGCCATTTCCTTGCCCTCATGTCTTATCAGTGCTGCTTTGTCATTCACTGGATGCTCCTTTCTCCTTAACAGATCTGGATGTGAGCACACAATACAGAATGGCCAAGCAGCTTCAGGCTTCCACGGCCATGATAATCCATGTGGGAAAAGGGCATGAAAAACTGCAGCTTCTGTTTCTCTACCAAGGACAACTTTGGGCCATTGATAGAATTTTTCAGATCATTCCTCACTCAATGCCTGAAGGTGAGCAATAGAGGAAGGACCCATGCCAAGAGAGAGAATACAACTCACCCTGTTCACCCCATAGTCCTGTTTCCAGAGGCCACTCTCCATAGCCTCTTTCCAAAGTGCTCCCCACCCCCGGTACTACCCTCATGCAGAGGTCTCCATGTACCCCCGAAGATTTCTGTGGGAATTCATCCTCATTCTAAAATTCTAAATAAGCGAGCTGTGGGAAAATCAAGAGAAAAAGATTCCGTCTATTCTGGCCTCCAAAGAGATGGAGTTAAATGTGGACACACTGGGGCCCAGAGGAAATATATTAAGCCTAAGTCTATGAGTCCATCAGCTAGCATCATAAAAGCAATCCCTTCTCTAACAGTCTGCCCTGGAAATCCATTTCACTAAGAAACACGTGCATTACCTTGAATGAGTTTATCAGCCTCAGATCCACTGGAGAGATACAAGAGCAAAACCACCCTGTTTCCTGGAAAGGAATACAAGACTAAGTAAGAGGAATTATTTATACTTCCGGCTGCCACCTGCAGCAGCAGTTCAGATTGCCCTATTGAGGGGCCTCTGCTTATTCACAGAAGGAGTGAAGGCATAGAAATGGTGTTAATGTTGCAATGAGACATGACAGAGCCTCTCATTTCCAGGATTGGCCTGAAATGAGTTAAAGCCAAATTATACCAACAAATCTGTCATGCTGTCCTGAAAACAGGAAGTCTGGGCTGGGCCAGCATTAATCACGGCACACACTGGCAAACTCTACCAGATCAGGGAGTGAAAAATGTGCTTCATCTGCAAAAATTAACTTTTGGAATTTGTAGAGTGTTTTCCATTACCCAGTTTCTTCTCTCCAAAGGCCAGTCATCAAATATGCTTGGCTTTCTTCTGCTTCTGCCACACCATTAGTGTATGAATTTATATGAGAAATGGAATCCTAAGTAGCTGGGTGCCCTTGGATAAATGACCTCATGAGTTTCTTCTGAAAAATGAGAGCTTAGCATCTCCTGATGCTGGGGTTCTAGCGTGGGTTGGGATTAGGAAACAGTAGAGCAGATGTTGATTGCATGCCCACGATGTTCTCTGTACTGTGCTGAGAAACAGAGATAGAAAAAAGTATAAAACGATATCCAGTCCTTTTAAGACTTTCCATTATGTACAGGGAGGCACGTACTTAGGAAAAATGCAATAAAGCAGTCACAAAGCAAACAGAAGTCCACATCTCTGCAGTAAGATGCCTTTTAAAATTGTTGCAAAATAAGATTTTTCCTGTGCTAGAATTATGTACAAGACATAAAGCTGAAGAAGAAGAAAGACCCTAAACATACCACAGTCCATCTGCCTTTCAGCGTGAATCAGCAGCTTCCCCTGTAACCTCTTTTTGGAGGCACAGCAGTGCACACCCTATCACTGTTACTACTCACCAGCCTCTTTCAGAAAAGGAGACTAGGGGAAAGGGGAGTCTTGGCCGAGTGAGCAGTGCAGTTCTCTAGGAGAGGAGCTATTGCTTCTCACCTGACAGCTGGACCAGGAGGGGATCTGAGAGAGCTTCTTACAAAGATGGAGGCTGCTTTGGGACATGAAGAATGCTGTTCTAGGCCTTGACTGAATGCATACTAAGCTGCCATCCTCCCAGAATCACACAGGTGTCCTGTGTGGTGAGCGCTGAAGGCCTGTTGGAATCCAGAGCAGTAGTGCCTCACTGTCTTCAGGTTCTATGCTCTCTAAGCTCTGAAGCAATACTTGAACCCCAATAATTCAGATCTAGAGATTTAGGAGGCTAACAGGCCTGTTGCTTAGGGCATGCTAACAGGCTTGAAACAGATTGCAGTACAAAGTGTTTGGGTGACAGGTGCGGCACCTTGTGTTTCACTCCAGTTCTCTGGAAGCCATATGTAGAGGGTGTGAAAGAGGGCTCCATCATTCTCAGACATTCCACATGAATAGCTCCAGGCTAACAGAGAGACAGGGCCACAGTGGGTCTACCTGTGAGACACTGCACCCAACAACAATACGCTCAATCTAGAGACACATTTGTAGTGTGAACAGATGGTGGGACCCTTCTGGAAAAGGCCTCAGGTATGGAAGGTACTGGATAAAAGCTGATCTATTCTGAAAATATACCATTCGCACTGTTAATTAGAAGCCATTATCATTGATAAAACTGAATCAAACCAGAGTGAATCTAGTGACAGCCCAATATGGTTGGATTTGGTTTTGTCCTCAAAGGTTCATGTGGTAGAAACTTGACCTCTGTAGAGTAGCACTGAAACTTTGTCTTTAATGGGTAGAGCCTGGTGGGAGATAACTAGGTCACAAGGGAACAGCTTTTGGTATGGATTAATGTAGGTGCTGCAGGATCCTGTACTTCTTTTTTAAAATTTTTATTGAATTTCTGTGTATTTCATATAGAACCTTTTAATCAACTTTATAATACTTTCCCCATTGGCGCCAAGGCATGGCCCCTTCTCCACTGGATTTCATGCATTCTGTCACTTCTCTTAAGGCTGATCATGTCAAGTTAGTCCATAGACCTCCATCAGTACAAGTTCATCCAGTGAGGTCTGGTTAGCCTCCCTTTAATAAGGGCAACTTTTCCTCCCCTAGCAGTCATCAGCAGCCAATAATTCTTTGACTAAGATTGGGGCCTGCTGCCCATTTTCAGAGTTTTGTACTGGATTTTGTCTGCTTGAGTTGTATGGGTCTTGTGCATGCTGACACCATTGGTTCATATGAGCAAGTTCCAAGGAGCCTGAAGGACTCTATTTCCATATGGTCATGCACCCTTTCCCTGGTTCTTTCTGCCCCTTCTTCTGCAATAATCTCTGAGCTCCAGGTGAGTGGAGTTTAATATAGGAGTCCTGTCCAAGAACTTACACTCTGCAGGCTCTTATTATCTATGCTTTGGCCATTTGTGTCCTTTTATGTTCACTCTGTTGCATGAGGAAGCTTCATTGTTTAGAATTAAGAGATGCATTAGTATTTTCTCTATCACTTTTTCCACTATGTTATGTGAGCCTTAGGTATAGAGGAGAAATAATGCTTAGCTGGTGTGACAATCCAGAGGGAAACATATTGGTTCAAAACCTACTGAAAAATTACACATATAATATCTCTACATGAGTCCACGTATATAGCTAAAGGCTACTTAACAAGAATAAATGCAAGACAGGAGAAACCTTCCTTTGACCAGGATAGTACAAGAGACTCCCCAAATTACACAGTCTATTGCCACAGCCCTTGATTGCCTCTCAGAAATTGAAAGTAAGATCCTATTGCTGGCGATAGGACATACATTGGACACAGGATTCAGAGAAATGGAGATGGAACTGACCTGGAAGCCACCTCACCTGAAGACTATCTCTCATAGTTCTGAAGAGCACTATGCAAGCTGCTAAGGGAGAACAATAACCACAGCAATTACTGTATTAGTCAGTTTCCTGTTGCTGTGATAAAACCATGAGCAAGGGAACTTATAAAAGGTAGAGTTTATTTGAGCTTATAATTGACGGTCCCAGGGAATCAGAGTCCATTGTGGCAGGAAGCATGGCAGCCAGGGATGGAGCAGCAAGCCGAGGGTCATATCTTGCAATGAGCACAGGAAGCAGAGTGAGTGAGAGACTGGAGACCATAAGGCTTGTTAAACTCACTAAGCCTGCCCCCAGTGACGTACTTCCTCCAGCACGGCCACACCTTCTAAGACCTCCAAGAACAGTGCCACCAACTGGAGACAAAATGTCTGAATACTTAAAGCCTATGGGGGGACACTCTCATTCAAACCACCACATTCCACTCCCTGGCCCCCATAGGCCATAAATGCAAAATGCATTTAGTCCAACCTTAAAAAGTCCCCATAGTCTATGGGCTGGAGAGATGGCCTAGCGGTTAAGAGCGCCGACCGCTCTTACAGAGGACCCGGGTTCAATCCCCAGCACCCACATGGCGGCTGAGAACCGTCTGAAGCTCCAATTCCAGGAGAACTCCAGTTCCAGGGGAATCCGAGACCCTCTTCTGACCTCCGCGGCGTTGCACGACACGGGTGCACAGACTTGCATGCAGACAGTACATTCATACACATACAGAAACTAAATAAAATTAAATAATAAAAAAATTAAAAAAATAAAAAAAAAAAAAGTCCTTCATGCTTTACCAGTCTCAATTCTATTCAAAAGTCTGATAGTCCAAACTCTCTTCTGTAGGCTCAGGCCAATTCATCTTAACTGTAAGCTCCTATAAAATAAAAAGGCAAATTAACATACTCCAAAACATTTACAGTGGAACTGAATACACTTCCCATTCCAAAGGGAGGACATAAGATGCACAAGTGAGGAACTACGGGACCACAATAAGGACTGAAAACCAGCAGGGCAAACACTAAGTCCAGTAGCTCCATGTGTGACTTCATGGGGCTTGACTTCCAAAGGGCTTACGATGGCTCAGCTCTTTCCAGCTTTTTGCAAACATATACACCTCTTTCTTAGGCTGGTACCACTCCCTGTATGCCAGTCTCCTCTGGCAAATATCTCACAGGTTGGCATCTCGAATGTCTTCTTGAGGTCTCATGCTGCCACCAGACTTCACATTCACAGCTCAGCAAATGTGCCATAAGGGACTTCTTTATGCAGAGGACACCCTGCTGCATCCTGCCTGCCCTTGGCAGTCTCTGAAATACTGTAGGAAAGTGAAGAACTGATGGACCCTTCATCTCTTGCAAACTCATGCCTCTAAAGCCAGAACCATTGAATTAAATTGCCAAGTTTAGGCTGCAAGTTTGGGATGGACCCTGGCTACTTTCAACCACATTTGCAATTTCTCTGCCCTGGACTTGTTGGAGCAGAAAAACCCTTTCAGTTTTTTCCTTTCAAAGTTGGAGGATTAGCTGGGTGTGGTCTTGCCCTGAAGGTTACTATTTCTGTTGTTTTTACTTGTAAATCTCCAGGCCCTCCTTAATCACTTTAATCTCGCCTTTTTCCTTGTTACTTGTAAATAGCTAGGCCTCTCCTTAATCACTTTACCCTCACTTTTTCCATTGTTTACTTGTAAAATGCTAGGCTCTCCTTAATCACTTTAATCACCTTATTCAAAAGGAGCCTTCCTTCCCACATGCTTGGCCCCATCTTTAATCTTCCTAGGCATTTTCAGATCCAAAGTTACTTTCTGCATTTCTCTGCCCCATCTGCTCTTCTTCATGTAGTATCTGTACAATATTCACATTAATAGCCACACCACCATTTCTACATTAGGCTGTCTTGAAAATATCCTCCATCAAAGACATTAGTCCACTGTTTTTCAATTTAGCATCAGGCAAGCATTTGGGCTCAAACTGCTGCCAGACTCTTTATCAAAATATCCCAGTTGCTGCCTAAGTCTTTATTTTCCTCTGGAACTATACTTTTTGCAGCAACACTTTATTCCAGGCTTCTACAAAAAGTGGCCCATTAAGCTCTGCTTACAGTAGTCAACATCTTTTCTAGCCCAAAGTTCCAAAGTCTTCCACATTTCTCCAAACAGCCACATGGTCAGGTTCTTCACAGGCAAAAGCCCACTCTCTGGTACCAAATAACTGTATTAGTCACTTTCTGTTGTTGTGATAAAACCACCATAGCAAGGGAACTTATAAAAAGAGTTTATTTGAGCTTACGATTGACGGTTCCAGGGGAATCAGAGTCCCATTGTGGCGGGGAAGCATGGGAGGCCAGGGCTGGAGCAGCAAGCCAAGGGTCCCATCTCACAATGAGCACAGGAAGCAGAGCGAGCGAGAAACTGGAGACCGAAAGGCTTGTTAAACTCACTAAGCCTGCCCCCAGTAACGTACTTTCACCAGCATGGCCACACCTTCTAAGACCTCCAAGAACAGTGCCACCAACTGGAGACAAAATGTCTGAATACTTAAAGCCTATGGGGGGACACTCTCATTCAAACCACTGCTATCTCTCATAGTTCTGAAGAGCACTACGCAAGCTGCTAATGGAGAACAATAACCACAATGACCAGCACAGTGAACTTTTATCTTGGTGGCAATCAGTGGATACTTAATTGGATTTAAGTCCTGCTCAACAATATACTTGCAAACCAACATCTGTGTCTATACCAATGTAACCTACCATAATAATTAGTACTGTTTAAATGACTGTATATCTAATTGTTTGTGCTTCATCAGTAGGAGTAAAAGGTTATTCCTGCATAAACTGCCAATCCATGAAAGGAAACAGCCTGATTTGATCAGAGTCCAAAAACGACATCTCCAGAGAAAGTAGCCTGCTTTGCTTCTTGCCCACTTGTGTCCCTTTTCTAAAGCCTAGGGAACAATATGCGGAAGAAGGGGCATGGTAGAATGTAAGGGCTGCGATTGGGGTGAACTATGAAACTACAGAAACATAGATTGGACTCTTATTTGATCAACATGATAGTACATATAAGCTCCCCCAGCTGGACAGTGGGGGCCTCTGGCTGTATAAGTCTGGGCATAGCTACTTGCAAATTGGTTTTGCATGAAGGATGCCTGTATTCATTACTTATTACCTATTATTAAAAAAAAGCAAAAACCAACACAAAAGAAAAAAAGATAAAATTCTAATAGTTTGTTCTGCACAATGCAAAAAGAACACTTGCAAACCACAAATAGGCATACACCATCTGCTATGATCAAGTCATGTTTATTTCAGAGATACAGGAGTGGTTCAATATACATAAGTCAATAAACATCATAAATCATATAAAATTATACAAAGACAAAATCACATGGTCATCTCAATAGATGCAGAAAAGGCCTTTGACAAAATTCAGTAGGCACTCATGATAAAAGTCTTAAAGGGAATTGGACTGGAAGGAATATACCTCAACATAATTAAAGCTATATACAACAAACCCACAACCAACACCATCCTAAATGGAGGAAAAACTAGAAGAATTTCCATTAAAATCAGGAACCAGACAGAGATGTCTACTATCTTCACTCCTTTTTCCTTGTTTTTTTCCTGGTCTTTTTGAGACAGGGTCTCCCTGTAGTGCCAGCTGTCCTGGAACTCACTATGTAGACCAAGCTGGACTTGAACTCACAGAGATCTGCCTGCCTCTGCCTCCTGAGTGTTGGGATTAAGGTGTGCACCACCATACCTGGCTTCAGATCTTTTTAATATGGTGATTGAAATTTTTGCTAGAGCAATAAGACAAAAGAAGGAAATCAAAGGAATACTAATTGGAAAAGAAGAGGTCAAACTATCCCTTTTTGTAGATGATACAATATACCTAAGTTATGCCAAAAATTCCACCAGAAAACTAGAAATTATTAACAGTGTCAGTAAAGTGGTAGGATACAAAATTGATCTACAAAATCAGTAGTTTTTCTATATCCCAATAACAAGCAATTGGGGAATGAGTACATGGAAACCCTCCTGTGCACAATAGCCTCAAAAAAAAAAAGTCTCAGAATAAACCTGAATAAAGACATCAAAGATCTCTACAATGAAAAATTTAAATCCTTAAAGAAAGAGATTGAGGAACTTACTAGAAGATGGAAGGACCTCGTATGCTCATGAATAGGAAGAAGTAATATTGAAATAAATGACCATCTTCTCAAAAGCAATATATAGATCCAATGCAACCCCAATTAAAATCCCCATAATATTCTTCACAGAATTAGAAAAAAAAATCCTAAAATTCATATGGAAGCACTAAAGGCCCCGGATAGCCAAAGCAACCAAGACAATGTGTGCGGGTGGGGAGTGGGGATTACTATATCAGACCTTAAACAATATTACAGAGCTATAGCCATAAAACAGCATGGTTCTGGCACAAAAGTTAACACATATATCAATGGCACATAATTGAAGACCCAAACATGAGTACACACAATTTCAGGCACCTGATATTTGACAAAGGTGCCAAGCACACACATTGGAGGAAAGACAGCATCTTTGGCAGTTGATGGCAAAACTGGGCCTCCACGTCTAGAAGAATGAAAATAGACTCTTTTCTTTTACTTTGGACAAAAGTCAATTCCAAATGGATCAAAGAGCTCAGTGTGAACCCTGAAACTCTGAAACTGTTAGAAGAAAATATTGGCAGTAACCTACAAGATATAGGTATAGGAAAGGACTTTCTAACTCGTATATCAGTTGCTCAGGAATTAAGGTCAACAATCAACAAGTGGTTACTGCTGGGTGAGGCAGAGCTTATCTTCTAAAAGGAAGGGATTCTAGATAGACTGACTAGACCTCAGTGTATTAACGTACACTGAAGGATGTCTGGGGACACTAATTTGACTTGATAGGCATTAACATAAATGACAAGGTGCATGAAATCCAGTGGGAGAGGATATGGGAGGGAGCCAATGAGGGAGCTAATGGGGAGGGAGCCAATGGGGTGGGAGCCAATGAGGAGGGAGCCAATGGGAAGGGAGCCAATGGGGGGAGGGAAAGCCATAGGCCATAGGGCAGGCCCATGAGGAGGAGCCCAGCTGGAACGAGGGAGCCAATGGGGAGGGAGCCAATGGGGAGGGAGCCAATGGGGGGAGGGAGCCAATGGGGAGGGGAGTCAATGGGGAGGGAGGAAACCAATGGGGAGAGGGAGCCAATGGGGAAGGGAGCCAGTGGGGAGGGGGCCAATAGGGAGGGAGCCAATGGGGAGGGAGCCAATGGGGCGGGCAGCCAAGGGGAGGGGGAAAACGGGGAGGGGCCAATTAGGTGAGGGGCATGGGAGGGGGCCGGGGGGGCCAATGGGGGCAATGGGGAGGGGAGCCAATGGGGAGGGAGCCAACGGGGAGGGGGCCAACGGGGAGGGGGCTGGGGAGGGGGCCAATGGGGAGGGGGCCAATGGGGGAGGGGGCCAATGGGGAGGGGGCCAATGGGGGAGGGGGCCAATGGGTGGGCTGGGGGGGGAAAGGGGGGGGCCAATGGGAGGAGGGGGCCAATGGGGAGGGGAGCCAATGGGGAGGGGGCCAATGGAGGGGGCCAAGGGGGAGGGGCCAATGGGGAGGGGGCCAATGGGGAGGGGCCAATGGGGAGGGGGCCAAGGGGAGGGGGCCAATGGGGAGGGAGCCAATGGGGAGGGGGCCAATGGTGGAGGGGATATAAAGTTGATTAAGATGTTCTGTATTAAATACAGAAAAAATTAAACAAAAAATTTATAAAAGAGAAAATTAAATTAAAAGATTCACAAAAGAGAAAATAATAGGTTTTGTGATTGGATTTTCTTTCAGTTCAGAAGCATTGAGTCAGAGACAGAGCATGCTACTGGGGATGAAGATCAGACAGCTGCTCTTCAGGCTGCTTGACAGTGACTCCAAGGCCAGCCACACTGAGGAAGAAGGAACACTTACCTTTGTAGATTAAATCATGATATGATTTTTGCTTATTACCAGATTTCTCACAAAGCAGTTTAAACCTTTGGATGATGTTAGAAAAGACTGATTTCTTCAAATATCTCTCTTAACTTCAAATTTGGTCAATAGTTACTTTTTTATTATTATTAAAAACAACTGGGGGAGAGAGAATCTCAATTACGGAATTTCCTCTATCAGGTGGGCCTATGCCCTGGCCGGGAGGCATGTTCCTGATTGTTGAGTGATGTGGGACTGTGGGCCTAATGTGGGTGTGCGGTGCCTCCGCAGGTGGTCTTGGATTGGATAAGAAAGCAGGCTAGGCATGGGCCAGAGGAGCAAGCCAGTAAGCAGCACTCCTCTGTGGTCTGAACTTCAGTTCCTACTTCCAGGTTCCTGCCCTGAAATCCTTCCCTGGCTTTTCATGGTGATGAATATGTAAGCCAAATAAACCCTTTCCTCTTCCCAAGTTGGTTTTGGTCAGAGTATTTTATCATAGCAACAGAAATCAAACTAGAACAGTTAGCATTCATTGTGATGGCATTTTCATGCATACCTATCATTGTTTGCATACATTCACCTCCCCCCATTACCTTCCCTTGTCACTCCTGCTTCTGTGCTTCTTGAATTAGGAGCAGGGCTGGAGTGAAACTCCCCCATTTTATGCAGCTGGGACCAGCTCATTGCTTACTTCAAGTCATCTGGCTTGCAGGTTCTCCATACTGCACAATGTATCAGGGGCACTTTCTCCTCAGGTGCAGCATAAAGTGAAGGTCAATCAATGCAAACTGTGTTGAAAGCAGACTTCATTACCCTTTGTGACTGCTACCTGATAGCGACTGAGGCATCACAAAGCAGAAAAAAGCTTAATGCACTCTGCATATGTGTAATGTAACGTCCTGTCAGTATGGTGGAGGGTGTATGAGAACTTTGGTTAAAAATGAAGCCCCTTGCCAATAGCGTCTTGCACAGAAATATTATAATGGGATTCACAGGCATGAAATACACTCTCCAAACCAGTGAGAAACATCTCAGCTATTTTCTCACATCAGTTGTTAAGTCATGATTCAGACACATGCCTGAGAGCAAATTACGGCTCAACTCACCTGTAACTCCAGTGTGTGTGTGGTGGGTGAGTCAGTGAGCACACACTCTTACAGGTGCAGAGGCCATAGGTTGATGTTGGGTTTTCTTCCTTAAGTGCTTCTCTACCTTATGTTTGAGACATGGTCTCTCATTGAACCTGGAGGTTGCTGGGTTTTTTGTTTTTTTTTTGTTTTGTTTTTTGGTTTTTTTTTTGGCCAGAATAGCTGGCCACCGAGTGCTTGGGATCTGCCCGGCTCCAGCCCCGAGGTCACAGTCATGCCTGGCTTTTTATGTGGGTGCTGGAGATCCAAAGCAGGTCTCACACTTGAGCAGCAAGCACTTTGCTCATAGAGATAGCTCCTGAACTGACACTTGTGGCTTTTAACTCATGTGTTTCACTTCAAGTGCCACCAAGATTAGACAGGAGATAAAATATTCCTTAACTAGGCTTCACCTACTGTTAAAAAAGGCATCCTCAGCATCAAGAAAAGCTTTGGAGACAAATGCTTAATTGCCACTAAAAAAAAGTGAAGTCCCACGTCTTAGGAAAACCCACCTTGGAAACAAAAATCTAATTTCCTTTGGCCTCCAATGGAAAATAGAATTGAATGTGCCCCTCACTAAGCATATCTGAGAGACAGCCAGTCTAGTAAATTTCACATCAACTTAGTTTGGCTTCCAAAGCAAATCTACCTTAATGCTATTTGTAGATATAGATTGCTGTCTTTTTCATTACCATTATCAAATGATGCATTTATGGCTCAGCTCTGAGCTCCTTGCCTCATTAAGTGGATTACATTGCCTGTTGCCTTTGTCCTTCCGGCTTTAGCTTATCCTTAAAGATTCCACCCTTTCACAATGCTACGTGTATAATCTATACCATCATTATTTGTGGCACGCACACACATGCCTGCAATGGCAATTAGCCTGACCACTCTAGCCCTCTGTTTTAGATGAAGACTGTGTTCAAATGTCTGAGTCATCAATCCTTCCCTGTGGCACCAGCCAGAGCAGAAAGCCTCTGAGAGACTGTATGTCACAAGCTCTGCTCAGGGCTCCTTGTAGGACTATGCTCAGCAAATTGAAGATCAAGCTCCTTGTTAAGCTCCTGGCTGGTGTATCATAGTAGATCCATTTTCAGAAGCAGCCCAGGCCCCTCCCCTTTTCTGTCTTGTGCATGATAATCACTCTTGCAGCCAACAGGAGCTGGGGCAGAACAAATGAGGTCAGGACACGTCCTGATAGATAGTGTTATTAATGAGAAAAGCACTTACATGCTTGGGGGAAAAGGTAGAGGTGATGCAAAGATCAAGGATTCATTCCTGCCATGGAAACCAAAGGATGGCTTCAAGTTGCCTGTGGACACAGTCAGCTTCCATTTTATTCCATGAACTATCTGAAGGTTCACTATGGGCATGCATCGTCCTTGTTGGGGATGCAGAAATGAGAAGACAGATGCTCGCAGAAGCAGCAGGTCAAGGAGACACTGAGTCAAGGGAGAGGCAGGGGCTATGCCTGTGCTTACTGTGGAAACACTGGGAAAGGCATCTGGGTGTTCTAGGAGATGGAGGGAAGTAAGATTTAGGCTGAGACTTGGCAAAGGAAAAGTATAGTCCCAGCATGTCTCTGTGCTTTTGGTAGATAATAAGGATACTTAGTAGCTTGTTTCCAGAATGGCTACTTCTGTTCCTTCCTTCATATATTCCTTTCCCTCATGGGCAATGTGGGAGGAGATAGAAGACATTGAATTCCTACTTCACACACATGTTCAAAGTTGCCTTCAGATTGAGAATCAGACAGAGTAATTACAGTGAATTCCCCACAGTAGGAATGTAGTTTAGGTAGGAGGGGATGGTGGGAAATACAGGGAGAACAGAGAATCACTGCTTGGCTTCATTCTGTATCACCCATCATCATAATCATGAACGTGCCTAATATTTTGCCTTGGGAAACAGTTTTCAAGATCCCAAGTTTTAGCTTTATTCCTACTTACCACAGATAAGCTCAAAGAAATATATTCCCCTTGGCATCCGTGTCTGTGTTTATTAAGGTTACCAAACAGAGAAGATAGAAACTGTTCTTGCATAGAGAGCCTTAGGACTTTCTCAGACCTCATGACCTTTCTCAGCACCATAGGAACAGGAAGGCAACTTTTCAAACCCACATCCAAGGGACACTCACTCATCCCCTGTGATCTCCATAATAATCTGTCTCCTGCAGTGTATGAAACACTTGCACACTTGTAGGAAACACTTGTATGAAGCCACAGCAACAAAGCACCTCTCGCTCGTTCTTCTCAAAGTGGTTTATTCAGGCAGGCAGGTCTTGTCAGAACGGTTTATTCAGGCACATCTTTTCTCCTTCTCCAAGCTTCTCCCTCTAAGCCTCAGGTCTTTCCCTCTAAGCCTTCTTCCTTCTCCAAGCCTTCTCCTTCCTCAGGCAAGCAAGCTTCTCCCTCTAAGACGAGAAAGTCCCTCTATTTATCCACCTTCCCAGCCCAGGTTGCGTGGCCTTAGTCTATTGGTATCATCTGGCCTGATCTTGTATATAGGATACACCTGCACAGCTCGAACGGTGAGCGTGGCTTTACTTAGAGGTAGGAGGGAATCAGGTGTTAGTCATAAGACTCAGGTGTTAGTCATAAAACTTGGCTAAAGTCTCGGGTGCCTTCTTAGGACTGTCGCCACACCTGCTCCCCACACTGCAGTAAATAAAAGAGATGTAGGGGGAGTGAGCTTCCCTGGGACATCACTTCCCTGTTAACATGGGCGGTGCTTGCAGGTGGACACAGGTGCTCTAGATGTTTGGCAGCAGTTATAATTCCTCTGCTCACAACAGTATAGAAAAATGTGGAGGTTATTAAGGAAATGTAAATCAAAACCACTTTAAGATATCATCTTACTCTAATAAGACTGGCTAGGATCAAGAAAACAAATGATACCAAGTGCTGGAGAGGTTGTGAGGAAAGAGGAACACTCATCCACTGCTGGTGGGAATGTAAACTCGTACAGCCACTATGGAAAGCAGTGTGGAGAACCCTTGGAAGACTTGGAATGAACTTGCCACCGACGCAGCCATACCACTCCTGGGCATGCAACCACAAGGCTCACCCCACCGCAGGGATACTTGCACAGCCATGTTTATTTCAGCTTTCTTCACAATAGCAAGGAGCTGGAACCAAAACAAATGCCCCTCAACTGACGAGTGGATAGAGAAAATGTGGTTACATCTACACAATGGAGTTCTATGTAGCAGTAAAAAAAGATGACATCATGAGCTTTGCAGGTAAATAGCTGGAGCTAGAAGATATCATGCTGAGTGAAGTAACACAGTCCCAGAAAAACAAACGACAAATGGTATCCCTCATCTGTGGATGCTAGTGCCAATTACCTAATTGTATGGCAAACTGAGCAATGTCAATGTGATCTGAAAACAACTGTGTTCTTATATTGTAGAAACCCTTAGAAATAAACAGAGAAAAAAGAAAAGAAAAAAAGAACTAAAAAAGAAAAGAAAAACACAGAGGTTGCATCTCTCTTAGGTACCTCTTCTTCATTTAACTGTAACATAAGTAAGAGAGAAACACATGTATTACTTTAAAGTAATACAAATAGGAGATGCCATTGGAGGGAATAATTATCACAAAGGCTAGATTAGAGGAAAGAAGCAGACACAATCGCTGGATCCTTTTTCAAGGACCAGTTCCTGTCTAGCTGGATATCTTCATGAAGTTCCACCTCAAGATGGAACTTCATGAAGGGTTTTAGGTGTGTTCCAGAAACAGTGAGCATAGGTAAAGCTCATCACAATAGTTTCTGCTGTATTTAATTTATTACTTCAGATTGGCTTTCTCTCTGTTTCCTGGATTCAACAAAGATACATAGTCATGGAATTCTTGGGCTTTAATGCATTTTCAATGGAAAGGTGCTGACGTAAAACTCTGGCTCCAAGTCTAAAAATTGTATAATTAGTTCTGACAGGCTTACCACAGCTCAGAGATCAAGGCTTGACCAAGCAACTATGATCTGGGGCTAGAGTCATATGATGTAAAATGACTGCTCCCAAGGTAACTATGCGAATAGTGGCTGTGGGAGTGTGAGGGAAGAAGAGGGGTCATTGCCTCCAGGATGTCCCAAGAGCTGGGCAAATACTGAAGCCAATATGGAAATCTATAGAACAAGATGAAGCGAGTCTAACAAGACACTGAAACTATTTCTCAAATAACTCAGTACTCTCCTTTATTGAAAGCTCAACAGTAATTGTAACAGACTCAAATTTCCACTAACGCTGAGGTGTTCTTGCCAGGCCCTTAGCTCATGCAGGTCCACACTCTATAGTTTCCTCTGCTCTTATAATTACCCAACTTTCACACTCGTCTTCATGGTCATCACTATTCTCTCAGCTTCTCACTCCACATTCCCAGGATTGTGGGAGGAATGTCACAAGGAGCCTCTTTTGCTATCAGTAGGTACTACGACTCACACTGGTGCTTAACGACCCATGGAATCATTTGTTTGAGCAATTATGAATGTGGAGCTAGGGCATTTCCAGCAATTACTGGCCAAGTGGAAAAATGACAGCCTATATCCTTGTCAAGGGGTGTTTGTCAGCAGGAAATGGCCTGCTTCAAGGTGGCTGATGACATTTACCTGGAACATTAGATGCTCAAGGCCCAAATGCATTTGGAGTGATCAAGGATGGCAGGCACATCTTGGGCATGAGTTGCTTCAAGATTAGCTCTTTGAAGCATTTTGGCCTTGGTGTGAAACACAGAGGTAATCTCTATAAACATTTGAGTACCATCAGGGTTTGAATAATGGAATGAGAAAAGTTTTAGCTACATAGGGCTTTCATTGTTGGGAAAATCTGAGGTTCAGAAGGAGCAGGGAATTGTGCAGTAGAAGGAACAATAGAACAAAGCATGGGCCTGGTGTATGGTGATTCTTATGGTATTGGCACAAGGAAGGCAGAGGCAGGGAGATTGTGGTTTTGAGGTCAGCTTGGGCTCCAGAGTAAAACCTTGACTAAAAACGGAAATTGGGACCAGGATTCTTGACCTAGCTGCCACTCCTTCCCTTTGTGGCCATGGATAAGTCACTCCTTGTCTTAGTTTATTTGTTATTTTGCAATGAGACTTGTGGAAGAAATGGTCTTGAGGTTTCTTCTTGCTCTACTACTTTTCTAGTAGAACTGCAGCTTGCTATAACTGGAGCACAAAGGGAAGGATTGATAGGACCAGGAATGATGTTCTATTGGCACTGAACTCTTCTGGCAAAGAATTCTGAATATCTAGGCCACTTGGCCAATTTGATGAGTGATTGAGTTCTCTCTGAAATACCATCCTTCCCACTTTTGCCAGTTCTGCCTTGTCCTCAATGTGCCCATCATCTTGCTGCTTTTCTCTTGTTTTTGGCCAAGGAAAGCCTTTTAAAATCAACAAACCACAAAGGATAGCCTACAAAGTCTATAATCATTGGGAAAGTCTTTATGGCGCTCCATGAGTAGAGCCATATTTAGAAGGCAGTTTTGAATAATGAATGGGGTACTGACAAAGGGAGTGAACTGGGACAAGGATAGCCTTGTTGAATTGTGAGGCTGGAAGACAAAGCACACCAAGATGGGGCACTGAGGGCAGGCACGTTGTCTACCTGCCCATGATATAGTACAGCTTGTATTAGAAGAACAGGAGTGTGGCCCCTTCTTTGAAAACACAAGTCAGGGTCTGAGGATATAGCTCAGTTATTAGAGTGTTTACTTAGAATGCTTGAAGCCTTGGGTTCAATTTTCTAGCACCATACAAACATGGTGGAACATGTTTGTAATCCTATCACTCAGGAGGCTAAAGCAGAATCAAGAAATTCAAGGTAATCCTCGGCTACCTGGAAAGTTAGAGGTTAGCCTGGGCTATGTGAGTCCTATAATAAAGGGAGGTCAGCCTTCTAGAATTGAGAATGCACCTTGTGTTTTTGTGTATCTGAAGCCATATTTTCAGTATCAATGTCCAATGGGATCACTTAGCTCCAGTAGTTCTTATAGCAGCTCTGAGAGGGATATTTTATTATAACTGCCCAGCAGATGATGAAACTGAGGCTTACCTAGGGTAAATACCACTTTAAACATCATGCAAGTATTTTCAGATACTATTGATTTGTCTGTCTGGTTTGAGTATCTATTATAAAATACTGTTTCCTCTGAGGAAATCATATGCAGCTAATCTGACTTCAAATGTTTGGAAGCAAACTATGAATCTATGCACTTAATATTAACCTCAAATGGAAGGTAACTATTTTGTAGCAATATGCTCTGTTGGTGAGTTTTCAGTTGGTCTCTATGGATTTTGGGTGGTAAAGTACAAAAGAATACCTTGGTATTGGGTGTGAGGTCTTTAACCTTTGTGCCACATGCCTTAGTTGTCACGATGGGGAGGAAGTGTGAGGGTCAGGCAGTGAGGAGAGAATATGAATTTTCTGTGATTTCACTATTAACTGAAGAGGTTTCAGAAATAGTAAGATTCAAAAAAAAAAAAAAAGAAATAGTAAGATTCACCTCTGGCAAAGAAAACAAAGGACAGAAACACGAGCTACCATTAATTTCTTTTTAAACATTAGAAGAGATAGGCAGACAAATAACCTAATTCTTTAGTGCCTTGGAGATTAGGATGGTGTTAATCAAATCTCTAAATGAAGTAGGAAGAGTTATAGGGAACAGAAAGGGTAACTAGAGGTCATTACATGCTCAGTGTTCCAACTGCCATAGACACTGGCCCTAACTCATTTCATTTTTCCTAAAGCTAATGAACTCAATGACGAAGAGATTCTGTGGAGTAGAAAGATCCCATGGTTGAAGAGTTGGGAGACATAAAAAATTCCTCAGCAATCTAATTGACTCTGGATTAGGCATAAATCAGTAGTAGACTATGATCACAAAAAGAAATCAAAGAAAAATGGGCACTATCATGTTTGCACAACCAGAACCAAAGTATGCAGAAGGAACTAGGAGAGGCAATGGCTTCCTCCACTGTGTGCAGTTTGTGTGTATTAAGGCAGGCACATTCTGTGCACTAAGCTCAGACAGGGCACAGCTATAGCAGAGTCAACAGAAAGCTTCCAATCATCAGTCCCCAAAGGGATGGGAGGTTGAAGGTTGGCTGTGCATCCTCCCACAAGTGATGAGAGGCAAAGCTCTCAGCACTGAAGGATGACAATTCCCAGGAAATCAAGAACAACATGACTATTCAAAGTAATAGTGTGATCAAGTGCTG
The DNA here is from genome assembly GCA_009823505.1 of Rhizomys pruinosus. Taxonomy (NCBI): domain Eukaryota; kingdom Metazoa; phylum Chordata; class Mammalia; order Rodentia; family Spalacidae; genus Rhizomys; species Rhizomys pruinosus. Next base: position 2,307,894 of record VZQC01014231.1, on the reverse strand, counting down.
TTGGTAGTTGTGTTTTGCTATGAAAGGTAGAAATTGGTTAACTGTGTCTACTCATAAAATTGTACCCACTCATAAACCCTCTCCAGTCTCTGTGCCTAATTCTCTCTTATAGTCTTGAATTGCTTTATTTATGATCTTCATCCATGAGAAAAACTTTTCAAGGGTATTCATTATCCAGTTGCAACTTGACATATTTCGGATGTTTAGAATAGTTTTTGATACAAAGCACATTCTCAATAGATCTTAATAAAAGATATCAATGGGCAAAAAAGGAATTAGTGCTACACAGGATGTAGATGTAGGAAGGTTGAGGAAAAAGGGTGATATGTATTTCTCAGGAATCTAATCACAGGAGACTGTGGGACGTTGTCAGGTGGAGGTCGGGGTATATGACCAATTTTTATGATACTTCAGGGAGATGAAGAGAAAGGATGGAAATAGCTTTTTGAGGATTTGTTATAAGTTGTGGCTCTGAGAACTTGCCATGAACTGGCAGAGGGAATCATAGACTGTCAATTTTGGGATTGGTTCCTTTTGGATAAGACAAGGAACCTAGTGCTGTTTGTTTCCTTTCTGTTGACAATGACTGGTTTAGGGTTGTATTAGTCACTTTTCTGTTTTGCTGTGATAAAACTACCATGACCAAGGGAACTTATAAAAGGAAGAGTTTATTTGGGCTTATGGTTGACGGTTCAGGGAATTAGAGTCCATTGTGGTGGGAGGCATGGTGGTCTGGGCTGGAGCAGAAAGCCAAAGCTCACATCTCGCAATGAGTACAGTAAGTCAAGAGAGATAGAGAGAGACTGGAGCCTGCAAGGCTTGTTAAACTCACTAAGCCTGTCCCCAATGACATACTTCCTCCAGCATGGCCACACCTTCTAAGATCTCCCAGAACAGTGCCACCAAATGAGGACAAAATGTCTGAATACTTAGAGCCTATGGGGGGACACTCTCATTCAAACCACCACAAGGGTCAAGGTGACTGGGGGAAATATGATTCATGTATTCCTTTGTTCACGTAGCAAATGGCTACCAAGTTGCTTTTTCAACCAAAGTTTGAAATCTGACCCATGTTGCTGGTTTTCAAAGCTTCTTAATGTTAAAAGATATGAAAAGGCTGGGATGATGCCACAGCATGTAATTATAGCACCAAGGAGGCAGAGACAGGAGGGGTGTGAGTTCTAGGCCTGCCTGGGTGAGGAGGAGGAGGAGGAGGAGGAGGAGGAGGAGGAGGAGGAGGAGGAGGAGGAGGAGAGAGAGAGAGAGGGAGAGAGAGAGAGAGNTTCTAAGGGTCTTCCACACTGATTTCCATAAGGTTCTAACACACGTTTTACTATTTCCCACCGTACGATAACTGTGCCCACATGATGTTTTCCTTTATATGTGATTTTATGGGTTTTTCCTTTTGAGAGCTTTCAGTTATTTTTTCTTTGGTTTCTGTTCATTTAGTGTTGTTATTTTATTATGATATGCTTAGGATTTTTTGTTCTGGTCCGGCGATTGGTACGGGTGCGTATGTAGTCTTGTAGTATGTTTTATGGGGGCAATGCCCGTTTGGCCAAATTTGCACAAATTGTTCTTCTAAGTCCGTGTGAATGAAGATCGGACACCATTCTCCTGAATCTCCTTCTCTGCATGTTGAATGAAAGTGTGGCTATGTCAATGAGATGAAAATTGTGGGCGTTTCATGGCTTCCCCACCATTTCCCTATCGACTACTATGCAGGTTCAGTGTGTTATAAATTTTTTTTTCATGAGTATTTTGCTTGGCAATCCATTCGAGCTTTATCACACATTTCTGATATTTTGTGCCCTTTTCAGTCTATCTTCTATTCTGTTGGGGCGTCTTCTCCTGTCATTTTGAATGGCTTATTGAAAGCTTTTACTCTCTCTTCATTTCACCAGGTTTTCACTCAATTTGCTATTTCTTTTGTGAATTCATCAGTCGAATTCTCAGAAGTATCTACGCATTTTTGTTCGTTCTTTGATTTCTTTGGGTTGTGTTCTTTTAAACTTATTAAAGTGTCTGTTGATCATGTGATTATGATTTTGACTTTTAAAGTTCGTGTCCTGGTTTATCTCTCAAGGGGTTCTCATTTTCTACTTTTCTATTATAGAAACTTTGTGGTGTTTGAGTGGATCCATATTATTTAGTTAGTTTTTCCTATATATCTTTTTCATTGTTGATTTTGGCATATGGATTTCTTTATTGTTTGTGATTCTAAGTGTGAAACTCAAGCCTTCTTTTTCGAATTGAATCGATTCTTTTGTTTATATTGATGTGCCTTGTTGTATTTTTTCTTTTTGGATCATGAATGATCTAGACTTCAGGTTCTTTCTTTGATTTTATATGGGAGGGACCAGATGTGTCTAGTCCAGATACTCAAGAATTCATGGAGAGGCTCAAGTCAGGTGCCAATTAGAAACACTCAATCTTCTTCCTATATCTGGGTCTTTACTAGTCAGCAGGCGGTGCAGAGGCCAATTTAGGAAGCTTTGCTCAGTGCGAGAGGCTTGATTCAGTTTGGTTTGTTCTCAGGCAGAGTGCAAAGATCTGGGCCCTTACTAAAGGGCAGAGAAGCCTAGCCCTTTGCAGTCGGGGGGGGGGTGCTGTGGATTATTGTGTAGGGGGATGGGCAGGGTGCAATTTGCATAGCTCCCCAGCATGGGAAGCTTAGAGGGTAGTCCAGTAATGTGGAGAAAAAGCAGGGCTGTGCTCAAAGGTAGAAAGGCAACAGGGTTTGGGGGTGGAGAAATTGAGAGTTGTTAAGGCTATAGGTGGAGGAAAGCATAGTGGGTCTGAGCAGACTTTGCAGGGAAGAAGCCTTGTCTCAAAAATCCTAGTTAAGATGTGGATGGAGAGCTATCATGAAGAGTCCAACAAGTTATGCTGGAAAATTGAGCTGGTTTGAGTGCAGGTGACTGGGACACAGTGAGCAGGTCTGGATCAACAGGGTAGTCCAGAGATCTTTGGTGCTAGGAGCAAAAACAGGCCTGTGCTCAGGGCTAGAAGAATAGCCTGGACTCTCAGACTCATATTGACTTAAGCATATTCTTCAATTCTTCAGTTCTGGTAATCAATGTGAGGTAAAAAGAAAACATTTTATTTATTTTGATATAGAGTCACTTTGTAGGCCAATCTCTCCTTAAATCATGATCTTCCTGTCTCAGCCTCCTAGTGCTGGGATTACAGACATAAGTAGGAGTTAAAATGTTTTTTTAAATATTTTTATTGAAAAGTTTTGTGCATTACACACATCATTTCTCAGTCCAGTTTAGATTCATTTCCCTTTCCATGCCCCCACCCGACCTGAGTTCATGCATTCTGCCATACATGTCTTGTATATTTTTCTGAGGATTTTTATAGTTTTTCAAAGCAGAGAATTATTGTTTTGGGAGAACTTTACTGTTTCAGTCTGTTCTTTGTCCCAGTTCTTTTGTTGTTGTTCCCTCCAATTTTTATTGCTTCAACATATATATAATATATGTTGAATATATATGTCACACCTACACTAAAATTATGTCATCTGAAAAAAACCTGTTAATTCCATATCATATTTCTGGATTCACATTTTGCCTTTTAATTTTATATTACTTTATTTTTTCTTTCTTTTATTTCATTTCTTTTAAACAATAGGTTAATAAGTTGTGTGAGTTACAAGCATTACCTTCATGTAATTAAAGCCTAATTTGCAAGCAGTTGTGTCCAAACCCCACACAGCCAGCCCAAGGCTCCCACCACCATCCAGCTGGAGGGGCATTTTTGTACATTCAAGTTGATCAATTAAGTGTCCAGTCTATTTGCTTAAAAGTTTCACCATTTCACCCCAGTCACAGCCCGCTACATTCTCCCATGCTCTCCTTTGCAGATTGTTCCCTAGGCTAGAAAAGGGGGCACAGGTGGACGAGAATCAAAACCCCGTCTACTACCTCTGGAGATGTCGTTTGGACTCTGATCAATTTCTGGCTGTTTCCTTCATGGGCTGACAGCGTTTAGGTCCAGGATATTGATAACCTTTCAATCCTACTAATGAAGCACAAAGCAATTAGATACTTATAGGTATTTAACAGTACTAATTATTATGGTGTTACTTTGGTATAGACACGATGTTTGGATGGCATGTTAATCCTTTACGAATTATGTTTTTTTCTTGTAAAAAGATGAAAGGTTCTTACTGTTGCTTAATAATAGCCTACTAAACCTCTAGTAGGATATTATAATGCTTGTGGCATCAGCTGTGAGTTATTCCTCCACGGAGTAAGCTAATAGCACATTAGATTTGGGGAAGTTAATATTCAGACATAGGGCTGCCACTGCTGCACAGTATTTTCCAGGCAAGGTGAGGTGTAGGCTGATGATGCTAACAGAGGAGTCTTGCTTGCCTCATGGAGACCAATTTTTGCTTTATTGGTAACATCTCTCTGGCATTCAGAGACCANCATTTGTGTTGAAGCCTAGTGTTTCAAGTTAGTGTTCCCAGACGTTTCTCAGTATAAGGCCATCTACTGAGGTCTAGCTGGCTTATCTAGAATCTCTCCTTTAAGAAGATCAGCTGTTCCTCACCCAGAAGTAACCAGGTGGCAATAGTTCTTCAATTAAGATTGGGAACTGTGTCCCTTTTCCATATTTATGTGTTGGGTTTATGCTGCTTGAGTTTACATGAGTCTTGTGCATGCTGACACCATTGTTCATATGAGCAGGGTCCCAGGACCTTGCAGGATTTAGTTTTCACATGGCAATGCACCACCTCTCCGGCTCTTAAAATCTTTCTCCCCCTATTCTGCAATGGTACCTGAGCCCTGGGTGGGTTAAGAATAATATATGAGTCTCCAAGTACCCACACTCTGCAGACTCTCACTCTTTATGCTTTGTCAATTTGTGACCTTTTGTGTCCCTGGCCTTCTGTTACATGAGGGAACTGTACAGGTCATTGACATGGTATTTGGTCTTGAAGCTGGTGTTGGACCATCAATTGATGTTCTCCCTTAGCAGATTGCATAGTGTTCTCTAAAGCTATGAGAGCAAGCCTTCAAGGGAGGTGGCTCAATTACAGCTGCATTCCTCCAAATCATGTGTCCAAAGCATGTCCTGTCTTCAGCAATAGGATCTTACCTTCAAGATCTGGGAGGCAGTCAAGGGCTGTGACAGCAACCTGTATAATTTTGGGAGTGTTTTGGACTACCCTAGGCAGCAACTCAAAGGAAGGTTTTTCCTGTCTGGCACTGTTTCTTGTTAGGTAGCCTTTAGCTATATACATGGACTCCTGTAGAGATATTATATATGTAATTTGTCTTTAGATTGTTGGACTAATATGATTTCTTCTTTTTTTTTACATTAGTTAAGCACTATTGGCCTCTCTTTCCTTGTCTAACCCTCTCCTATGCCTTCCCTATTTAAAGTGTCCCCATTTTTCCCTCTTGATAATACCAGTCTCCCAGATCTTACTTCTTTTGAGTCCTTCTTTCCCTTGATCCCCAAAGTTCCTTGTATAACCCTCCTATAATGCACCCATTTAAATGCACCCATTATATCCATTTTCCCCATAGTAACACCTTCTTCTTTCTGTTCTCTCTCAGGTTCCTTCTTTCCTTTTCCATTCCTGGTTACTTCCCATTTTCCTGGATCCGGCAGTTATATCAGGATACATACTTACATATAAGGATTTGGTGCTAGGACCCACAAATGAGGGAGAACGTGTGCCTTTTGTTTTACTGAATCTGTGTTACTTCACTTAGCATAACAACTTCTAGTTCCATCCATTTACCTGAAAATTTCATGATTTTGTCTTTCTTTTTTTTTTAATTTTATTTATTTTGTATTTGTATGAATGTACTGTCTGCATGCAGGTCTGTGCACCCTTGTTGTGCAATGTCGCAGAGGTTAGAAGAGGGTGTCGGATTCCCCTGGAACTGGAGTTCTCCTGGAATTGGAGTTACAGACAGTTCTCAGCCTCCATGTGGGTGCTGGATCGAACCCGGGTCCTCTGCAAGAGCAGTCGGTGCTCTTACCCGCTAGGCCATCTCTCCAGCCCCTATTTTGTCTTTCTTTACAGTTGAGTAGATTGTGTAAATGTACCACATCTCCATTATCCACTCATCAGTCGAGGGACACTTAGCTTGTTTACATCTTTTGGCTATTGAGAAAAGGGGCATCAACAAACATGGATGTACAAGTATCTCTGCCATAGGATCAATCCTTTGGGTATATGCCAAGAAGTGGTGTAAATGGGTCAAATGGTAGGTTCATTTTTAGATTTCTAAGAGTTCTCCACCCTGCTATCCAAGGGGTTTCATGAGTTTGCAATCCCAACAGCAGTGAATGAGCATTCCCCTTTCTCCACATCATCTTCAGCATTTAGTATCATTTGTTTTCTTGATCTTATGTGATCTGATGGGGGCAAGATGAAATATTAAGGTAGTTTTAATTTGAATTTCCCTAATTACTAATGATGATGAACACTTTATTTTTCTTTTTTTTAATGTTTTTTTTTAAACACCTTTATTTCACAGATGGGGAAAGTGAAGCACACTAAGTTTCTCAGGGCTAGAACAGTACCACCAACTGGGGACAAAATATCTGAACACTTGAAGCCTATGGGGGACATTTTCATTCAAACCACCACATTCCACTCTTTGGCCCTCATAGGCTCATGAACATATAAAATGCAAAATGCCTTTAGTCCAACCTTAAAAGTCCCCATAGTCTTTACCAGTCTCAATACTATTCGAAAGTCTATAGTCCAAAGTCTCTTCTGAGATCCATGCCAATCTCTTAACTGTAAGCTCCTTTAAAATCAAAAGACAAATTCCATACTCCCAACATACAGTGGAACAATACACATTCCCATTCCCAAAGGGAGGAATAGAGGCATAGTGAGGAAATACTGGACCAAAGCAAGACCAAAAACCAGCAGGGCAAATACCAAGTCCAGTAGCTCCATGTGAGACTTCTGGGACTTTACTTCCAAAGGGCTTAGATGGCTCAGCTCTTTCATCTTTGTGTGCAACATACATCTCTTTCTTAGGCTGGTACCACTCCCTGTATGCAGCTCTCCTTGGCAAATATCTCACAGCTCTGGCATCTCGAATGTTTTCTTGGGGTCTCCACTGCCAACCAGGCTTTACCTTTACAGATTCACGCAATGGCCTATCAGGGCCTTCTTTATGCAGGGACGCCCCTGCTGCACTTTGCCTGGCCTCGGTGGCTCTGATTGATGGTTCCAGGGAATTAGAGTCCATCGTGGCAGGAAGCATGGTGGTTGGGGCTGGAGCAGCAAGCCAAGGGTCACAGGAAACAGAGAGAGCGATGTTGAACACTTTTGAAGATGTTTATTAGCCATCTTTATTTCTTCTTTTGGGAACTCTCTGGTTAGATCTTTAGCCCATCTTTTTATTGGGTCATTTGTTTTCTTGATTCTTTGGTTTTGGAATTCTTTATATATTTTGGATATTAAACCTCTGCAAGATGGGTCACTGGTTGAAGATGTTCTCCAATTCTGTGGCTTTCCTCTTCTTCACTTTCTTGATTGTTTCTTTTGCTGTACAGAAGCTTTTTAGTTTAATGAAATCCCACTTATTCATTGTTGAGCTTAATTCCTCAGCAACTGTTGTCTGATTTAGAAAGTCCTTACCTACACCTATATCTTGTAGGTTCTTGCCTATGTTTTCTTCTAACTTATGCAGAGCATCAGTTATTCTGCACTCTGCCATAACTATCCTGCATCTTTCTCTCAGTCTTTTTTTATGTTTAGGAATTCACATTTTCTTCCTTTAATTTTATATTATTCTAAAATATGAATACATACTTTCCACTCATATACAGTAATTACAGAGTCTGGAAGTAAGTGGTAGATCCATTCTAGAGCTTGTTAAGAGATTTACATTAAAACAACATAGTTGGTGTCAGATAAACAGAACTATAACAATAATGTCATTCAGCTTGCCTTTCATCTGGGAATTTGGTGTTAGCATCCACAAATGAGGGAGAACATTTGCTGCTTGTTTTTTTTTTTCTGGGACTGTGTTACTTCACTTAGCATAATGTCTTCAAGTCCCATCCATTTACCTGCAAAGTTCATGATGTCATCTTTCTTTACTGCTGAGTAGTACTCCATTGTGTAGATGTACCACATTTTTGTCATCCACTCGTTAGTTGAGGGGCATTTGGGTTGGTTCCAACTCTTCTCTACTGTGAAGAGAGCTGCAATAAACATGGGTGTCCATGTATCTTTGTGGTAGGATGAGTGTTGTGGGTATATACCCAGGAGTGGTATGACTGAGTCAGGTGGTAGGCTCATTTTGAGACTTTTAAGGGTTCTCCACACTGATTTCCATAATGGTTCTACAAGTTTACATTCCCACCAGTAATGGCCAATGAGTTTCCTTTATATGTGATTTATGTGTGTTTTCCTTTTGCAGCTTTCAGTATTTTTTCTTTGTTCTGTACATTTAGTGTTTATATTATTATGATATGGCTTAGGATTTTCTTTTCTGGTCCTGTCGATTTGCTGTTCTATGTGCTTCTTGTATTTGTATGGGCATGCCTTTCCTTAATTTTGGCAAATTTTCTTCTATAGTCCTGTTGAAGATCTGACCAATACCATTCTCCTGAAATTCTTCCCCTTCCTCTATGTCTATGATGTTGAAATTTGGTCTTTTCATGGTTCCCCACATTTCCTACATACATATTTCATTTCAGTGTTTTAAATTTTTTTTCATAGTATTTGCTTGAGCAATCCAATTCAGCTTTATCATCCATTCTTGATATTCTGTTTTCCATTTCATTCATTCTATTGGTGAGGCCTTCTCCTGTCATTTTGAATTGGCTTATTGAAAGCTTTACTTCTCTCTTCATTTCACCATGTGTTTTCCTCAATATTGCTATTTCTTTTGTGAATTCAGTCAGAAGTATATACCTATATTCTTGTAGTTCTTTGATTTGTTTGTGTGTTCTTTAAATTTATTAAGTTCTTTGATCATGATTATGATTATTCTTTTAAATTCTGTGTCCTGAGTTATCTCTCAAGGGTTCTCATTTTCTAACTTTTCTATAGAAATTGTGGTGTTTGGTGGGGACATATTATTTGAGTTTTTCATATTATTATTTTTCCATTGTGATTTTGGCATATGGATTTCTTTTGTTTGTGATTCAAGTGTGAAACTCAAGCCTTCTTTTGTCGAGTTGAAGTCTGATTGTGTTTCTATACTTGATGTGCCTTGGTATTTTTTCTTTTTGGATATGAATGATCTAGACTTCAGGTTCTTTCTTTGATTTTATATGGGAGGGACCAGATGTGTCTAGTCCAGATACTCAAGAATTCATGGAGAGGCTCAAGTCAGGTGCCAATTAGAAACACTCAATCTTCTTCCTATATCTGGGTCTTTACTAGTCAGCAGGTGCAGGGCAATTTAGGAAGCTTGCTAGGCAGAGGCTTGATTCAGGTGTTCTCAGGCAGAGTGCAAAGATCTGGGCCCTTACTAAAGGGCAGAGAAGCCTAGCCCTTTGCAGTCGGGGGGGGGGNTTATTTTACTCTTGTAGTTATGAATTTATGTTCACAAGGATTTTAGTTGGGATTTGCATTGAGTCTGTATATTAATTTGGGTAGAAATGGGCATTTTTTACTTATATTAATTTTCCCTCCAATTCTGTGCATGGGAGGTCTTTCCAATCCTCTGATGTCTTCTTCAACTTCTCCTTATTCAGTGGTTTAAATTTTTGGTTATAGAGATCTTTGGTGTCTTTGCTTAGGCTGTTCCTAGGTATTTTATTGTTTTTTGAGGCAATGGGGGTGGGAATTTCTTTCACAGACTTGGAAAAAAAAGAATCCTTAAAATTCATATGGGAAAAACAAAAGGGACCCTAATAGCTCAAGCACACCTGAGCAAAAAGAGCAATACAGGGTGGGGTCAATATACCAGACTTCTCAAACTATACTACAGGGCCCTATAGTCATAAAAACAGCTGGATACTGACACAAATACAAGAGATTCCTGTAGGCCAATGGAACAAACTGAAGAATCCAAACTTTGAAGCATATACAATTTCCAGCACCCTCACTCTGACAAAGGTGGCCAAGAAGAGCATTCAATGGAGAAAAGACAGCAATCTCAGTAAATAGTGTGGCAAAAAACTGGCATCACCACTTGCTAGAAAAAATAAGGTATTAAAACCTTACCTTCTCAGCCTGTATGAATAAAGTCCCAAATTTTGTTGAAATGGACAAAAGCTCAATAAAAATTATTTTTGTTAAAAAAATCAGCTCCAAATGGTCAAAGACCTCAACCAGACACCTGAAACTCTGAAGGTGATAGGAGGAAACATTGGCCAGCAAACTACAAACAGAGCCTAGGAAAAGACTTCTTTTTTCATTTTTATTTTTTTTATTATTTTTTTTTTACATTTTATTTATTTCCGTATGTTTAATGTATTGTCTGCATGTAAGTCTGTCACCCATAACGTGCAAATGTGTGGAGGTCAGAAGAGGGTTCAGGACTCTACTGGAACTTGGAGTCTTCCTGGAATGGGAGGAGTTCAGACACAGCGTCGTTTGGCCGCCATGTGGGGTGCTGGGGGCATCGAACCCGGGGTCCTTGTAAGAGGAGGTCGGCACGTCTTGCTGCTGAGGCCAGGCGCTCAGCCCCGAGACAGCAGCTGCTTCAAGAACAATCAGGTCGCAACAAGTGACAAGTAGGACCCAGCAAATCCAAAAGCGCGGGTACAGTAAGAAAGAAACTATAGTGAGGTGAAGAGAAAACCACAGAGTGGGAGGAAACCCAAGCGCTGTAAGCCTGACAGAGCGGTTAACGGCCCGTAGAGAATAACGAGCAAAAAAAACACGACGGTAAGAAACAAATGACCACTCAAAAGATAGAGTAAAAAAAGAAACTGGAACAGAGGTGTCACAAGTGAGGAAAAAAGAGTGGCGAAGAAACACCTTAAGTGTGTCAACATCACGTAATAAATTAAGAAAAGTACAAAAAAAAATTAAAATTAAAAAGAAAAATACAAAATTAAACCATTTAAGGTATATCACAACCAATAAGATGATAGGGATCAAGCAAAACAAAGTTGACACAATGCTGGAAGAGGTTGTGGGAAAGGGGGAACCCTTAATCACTGCTGTGAGAATGTAAACCTGTAGAAAACCACGTATGGAAGCAGAGTGTGGAGAACTCAAAATGCGCTTACCACCTGGGAACCCAGCTACCATCCTGGGTTTATATCACACAAGGCTCACCTGCTGTAGAGATACATGCCACAGCCCAGTTTATTCAGCCTCTCTTCACAATACGTAAAGAGCTGGAACGAACCCAAGTGCCCCTCTACCAAGGAGTGGTAAAGAAAATGTGGTACATCTCTGGAGTGCATGGAGCTTAGATCAGGGACTTCCCAGGACCACCTGAAACACAGGTCGGAGCTGGGCACTTCAGCCAGGCAGATTGTTGGATAGACCTATCTCTGAGTTGTTGGATAATTGTTTCATCGGCTTGTTGGATAATTAAATCATTGTGTTGTGTGGCTGTTAGGACAGAGTTGCCCTGCTAGCTGGTATTAAAGGTGGGCCAGTTGCCACTTTGAGACTGGAGTATACAGAGCTTAGATCTGGGACTTCCCAGGACCACCTGAAGCACAGAGTACCAGGGCATGGGCTAAGCCAGACATATCCATCCCATCCCAACACCCCCCCCACCCAACTGGAATTGTGGTAAGGAGTGTCCAAGGGATTTTTTGGAGAACCTTCAGAACAGAAAGGGAAGAATGGAGATTAGACTTCCATTATATAAAAAAATTGAAAGCTGAAACCTAGAACAATCTCAACACTCCATAAACAAGGAAGGGGAAAAAAAGGCACTGATCTGAAAGAGGCAAGCAAAGCAAGCCTTCGAACATAGTGAAGAAGTGCATTTGTGATTGCAATCAAACTAACAGGAACAAAAGGAAACCTCACTTGCAAGGGACACGACAATAGGGACAACAATGGGAAAGGGTGCAGGAATAATTCCACACCACAGCTTCTACAACACTGTGGGAGATTCCTACCAGTGAATCCCCTGGGGGTGGCCCAGAGAAAGAGATCTTAGAGAGATCAACTTGCAGACATATTCAAAGAAATAAAGATAAAAGAAAAAAAAAAAAAAACAAGAATAAAAAAAAAAATAGAAAGACCTAGAGGAAGTAGAAACACTTGAAAGGAAACCAAACCAGCAAAGCAAGGAGCTACAGGAGAGAAATTGAGAAGCTCCAAACAGGAAGTGGAAAAAATACCAAAGATCACAAGGATGAATAAAAAAGAAATCAAACACTCATCCAAATCAAGAGGAAAGAAAGAATGGAAAAACCTCACAGAAGTAGGAAGGCAGAGAACAAAGATATCAGACTGGAAGAGAGATCACACAGAACAACTAAAAACCTCAAGTAAAGACTATGAAAAAGTTAAAATACACAAAGCGTGGAACAACCAGGAAATGTGGGACAGTATGAAAAGATTAAACCTCCACATAAGAGGAATAGAGGAAGGAGAAGACTCCCCAAGAGAATAGTATTGATCAGTCTCACAGAATAATAGATGAAAATTTCCCAAACTAAAAAAGACAAACCAATCCAATACAAGAAGCACATAGATCCAAACAGACCAGTTCAGAAAAAGATAATTCCCATGCCCACATCATAGTTAAATGCTATACACCCAAAACACAGACAAAATTATGAAAGCCAAAATGCGGAAAAAACCAAGTTACATACAGAGGAACCCATCATCATTAACAACTGACTTTTCAGTGCAAACTATTGAAAGCAAGAAGAACGTGTAACAAAGCATTCCCAGCTTTTAACAGGACTATAAATGCAATCTAGGTTCCTATATCCAGCAAAAAATATCAATTATAGTCGAGAGAGAGAAAAATCTTCCATGACATAACAAGATGAAAAATACATTCAAAAAAAAAAAAACCAAAACCCTCAGAAAATATTGAAGCATTCCAAAGAACAGATAAGAGAGGGCGCCAACTTCCCCAGGCACTAGAAAGAGCAAAATTGTATAAAACAATCACTGCAGCAAAGTAGAAAACGGACTTAAAAAATGCAAAGCGATAACAGGTGTGAAAGGAACACACACACTTTTTATTATAACATTTAACATATTAACTGGATTAAACTCCCCAATCAAACGATATTAGACTGGGAGATTGGATTATGAAAAACAAAACCCACCTATAGCTGTCTCAAGAAACCTCTCTCTCTCAAGGATAGGCACCAACTTAAGGATGAAGGGATGCAAAATATCCAATAATATTCCAACAAAATAGAGAGCAGGTGTTGCTATTTTTAATGATCACACCAAATAGACTCAAAGTAGAAAATTAAAAGAGACAAAGGAGGGCCATTACATCTTTATCAATGGAAAAATTGACCATGAGATTTCACAATAATAAATATCATATCACCAAACTCGTCATTTGGCACCAAAACTTTATAAATGACAATTCTCCAGGACCAGAAGGCACAGATTAACCCCAGCACACTCGTCAGTAGGGACTTCAATACCACTATCTTTGGACAAGGTCAGCCAGACAAAGAATAAACAAAGAGAACATCTGAACTGAATGATATTGATACACCAATGGAACTCATAGACATCTACCGAATATTCCACCCAAATACCAGTAATACACTTTCTACTTGCACCCCATGAACATTCTCCAAAATTGACCATATACTGGGACCGCAGCAAAACTCAACAAATACCAAAAAGATTGAAATATTTCACTTCGTTCTATCAGGCAACAGCGCAGTAACGCTCAACTCAACACCAGAATAATCCACTAATATATACCACGAACACATGCGGACTAAATAACACTCTTCCTGAATAATGAGTAGGACAAGGAAGAAATAATAGAATCCTGGAATTGAATGACATGATAATTACAACACAAAAAACCTATGTGATACTTAAAAACAGTCCTAAGAGGTGAAGTTTATAGCCCTGAGTGCCTACATAAAAAAAAAAAAAAAAAAACAAAAAAAAAAGCAGGAGAGAAAGAGCACAAGTGTGAACGATCTAACCACTGCAGCTAAAAAACACTTGAGAGACAACACCACACATAAACCCTAATGCAGTAGGATAGGAACGAACATAAACAAAAATCAGATGCAAATCAATGGAAATAGAAACAAGGAAAAATTAACAAACAAAAACAATGGAATCCAAAGTGGTTCTTTGAGAGAAAACACAAATGAGATGAGCCCTCTAGCCCAGTATACTACACAGAGAGTAGCATCTCAATCAATGAGACCTTGTGATGAAAGGAAACAGTCAGAAACAGACAATGAAAAGATCACAGATAATCATATCGGGAATACATAAAAACCTATTACTCTACTAAGTTTTGAAAACCTAGAAGAATGCAATTATTTAAATCCTGGGAATCACCCAAAGTAAACCAAGAAGAACTTGCGGCTTAATCAGACACCATAATACATGAAAGAAATTGAAGATGTAATAATAGAAACCTCCCAACTAAAACAAACCCAGGCCAGGGCTGGAGAGATACCTAGTGGTTAAGAGCACTCGACCGCTCTTACAGAGGACCAGGTTCGATCCCCAAGCAGCCACATGGCAGCCCGAACGAACCGTCTGAAGACTCCAATTCTAGGAGAACTCCAGTCCAGGGGAATCCGACACCCTCTTCTGACCTCCGCAGGCATTGAAACAACAGGGTGCACACACCCGCATGCAGACAGTAACAATATAACAACCAACTAAAAATAAATAAAAAATAAATAAATAAATAAATAAATAATTTTTAAAAAGCCAGGCCCAATAGATGTTGTGCAAAATTCTACGATTTAAAAGACTTACAACCATTATTACTCGAATTGTTCAGAAGGCTTCAAGCAGAGGGAATGTTCCCAAATTCCTTATGAAGCCACATCACTCTAACTAAACCACAAACCAGGGCAAAGATACAACCAAAAAGGAAACTAGATCCTCATCTCATAATGAAACACAAATGCCAAAAATTCTCAACAAAAATTACTTGCAAACCACATACAGACCCACATTCAAAAACATCATCCATCATGACAAAGTTGGATCATTACCAGACATGCAGGATGGTTCTAACATTATGAAATCAATAAACATATCAACAAAACATATAAATGGACTGAAAGACAAAATAAGCATGATCATCTCAAATTTGATGCAGAAAAAGCCTTTGACAAAATACAAAGATCCCTTAATGCTTAAAATCTAAGAGGGACATTGGATTGGAGGGATATTGGAGGTATTATTCATGTAATCAAATCTATACAAAAACCACACACAAATCATCCTAAATGGAGAGACAGAAGCATTCCCCCTAAAAGTATGGAACTTGGCAAGGCTGCCCCCATTGCACCATCCTCTTCAATATAAGTGGCTTGAACACTTGGCGGGCATACAAAGGGCAAGAAACGGAAATTAAAGGAGTAATAACTGGAAAAGAGGAAGTCAAGCTTCTACACTTTTTGCTGATGATATGATTTTTACTTAAGGGATTTGCTAAAATAATCCACTAGAAGAAGTCCTAGAAACATTACGAGGCTTCAGTAAAGTGCCGGATACAAATTTCACTCTAGAAAATCACTAGCCTTCTCTACCACCAACCAAGCAACTGAAGAAGGACTATACAGGAGACCTTCCCATTCACAATAGCCCAAAACAATAGATACCAGGATACAAACCTAACCAAAGACCACAACAGATCTCTACAAAAAAAAATGTAAACCCCAGAAGAAGGACAATGAAGAAGACATCGAACATGGAAGGGAACATCCATGCTCATGGATTGGGAAAATTAACTAGTAAAAATGTCCTACCAAATAATTACAGATTCAACATGCTGATCCCCAATTAAATCCCAAGAGGTTCCTTCACTGTTGGCTTGGAAAAAAAAAAAAAAAAAGTCCTTTAATTCTATGTAAAAACAAAAGACCCCAAGAGCCCAAAGCAACCCTGAGAAAAAAGCACACTAAAGGGGGATCTCCCATACCAGTCTTCAAACTATACTACAAGCTATAGTCATAAAAACCGCTTGGTACTAGCACAAAAAACAGGACCTGTGACCATGGAACAAAACTGAAGATACAAATCTTGCAGCACATACAATTTCAGCACACTCTATTTGACCAAGGGCCCAAGAAGACACAATAGAGGAAAGTAGCACTTCTCCAAGTGGTGTTGGCAAAACTGGGATCACCACTTGTAATAGAAGCAATGCACAGTTAAAACCCCTACCTCTTGGCCTGTACAAAAGTAAACCCCAGATGGATCATCAAGACCTCAACGTGAAACCCCAATCTTGAAGGTGGTAGAAGAAAAGTTGGCAGCAGACAGCCTACAAGATAGGCTAAAAAGAATTCCACTAAAATCAGACAGCAGTTTGTGCAAAGAAATAAGATTGACAATTGACAATGGGCCCATAAACGCTAAGCTTCGTACTAGAAGAGAAAAATCAAGGAAGTGAAGAGAAACCCACCAGAGTGGGAGGAAACTCTTCACCACAGATATAAATCTGACAAAGCATTTAGTTTCCAGACGTATGGAACTACTCAAAAAAACATTATAAAAAAAAAAACAAGAAAAAATAAAGAAACAAATACAACTCAAAAGATGGAGGCAAAGAGCTGAAGGATAGACTTCACAAGTGAGGAATAAGATGTATGAGAAACATCTTAAAAAGAGTCAACAATAAATATAAGGAACATATGCAATTAAAACCACTTTAAATATCATCTTCACTCTGAGTAAGACTGGACTAGATCAAGAAAAAACAAATGATACCAAGTGCTAGCGAGGTTTTGGGAACGGGGAAACTCGATCATGCTGGTGGGAATGTAATTGTACAGCCACTATGGAAAAGCAGTGTGAGGACGGAGAAACCTTGGAAGACTCCAAAATGAGCTTGCCATATTGACCAATCATAACACTCCTGGGTATATTCCCCACAAAGACGCAATCTAACTGCAGACAATACATGCATAAGCTATATTTTTTGCAGCTCTGTCACAATAGAAAAAAACTGAGGAAACCAATCCAAATGCCCTTCCCCACACTGACGAGTGGGATAGAGAAGAATTGGTACATGTACACGACGGAGTTCCATGCAAATGTCTTTATTTACTTTTGTCTTAGTAAAGAAAGACAACTATTTGGAACTTTGGGTAAATGGATGGCTAGAAGATCATTATTTAAGTGAAGTAACACAGTACCCGAAAAACAAGACGATGAATGGTATCCCTCTATCGTGGATGGTAGGCATCAATAAAACCAGTTGTAAATATTCATGTGGAGAGTGACTCATATTGAAAAAACAACAACAAAAGACTGCTTCAAAAAAACGACTGAAAACTGGTCAATCTGGAGCGGGGGAGGGTTGGGAGAGGGTGACACAGGTCTTATATAGAGGATTAAGTGTAATGGAATGGACATGTGGTGCAACATAGGAGCCAATTTCAGGCCAAACCTAGCTACAAATACAGGTTTTGGTTATAACAGTTGAGGAACGGGATGCTGAAAAAACATGATATTTTATTTTAAAGTTTTAAATAGGAGGGGGGAACAAAAACGGAAATGACATCGCAGTTG
This sequence comes from Rhizomys pruinosus, assembly GCA_009823505.1. Lineage (NCBI taxonomy): Eukaryota > Metazoa > Chordata > Mammalia > Rodentia > Spalacidae > Rhizomys > Rhizomys pruinosus. The sequence goes on along the minus strand of VZQC01014231.1, from coordinate 2,290,265 downwards.
CATGGGCGATAAAAATTAGGGGGGTTGTGCAACATTGTTTTACTAAAACTTTGGAGAAAGGGAAAAGAGACAAATCTCTGGATCATACATATACAAATGCCGGGGTGACTAATTTCGTTGATATACAGTCATTTGTACACTTCTTTTTACCTGTTAGGATATTTAATTAAAGGAACTTAAGTTTGCTTCCCAAATATAACAATACAGTCACCCAAAACAGCTTCGGTAAATTTAATGAAATTTACACCTTGATTCCTGCCTATGGTATGTGTACTAAACTGCCTTTTTGAGACCATTGGTCAAAAATAAACACCTAAAATAAAAAAAGGGGGGATACAGTTATCTATTAAACCTTTTTTTCACATTTTATTTCATTAATTTAAAATCTTAAAACTAACTACGGGAAAAATTTGTATGTTCCCACAAGACAAAATGTCACCAACTTAACAGCTTGAGAACGAAAAGATACAGGCTTTGCCATTGTGCAGATGTACCAAGAAATACACCAAGCAGAAGAAGTTGGCCCATCTAAACGTTAAAAGGGAAAAACAAAAAAAAAAAAAAGCATCTGACGTGCTCATCGCATAACAACAGCTCTGTGGATCCTACTCGTAACAACTGTTATATGAGTCCTAATGAAACGTTACCTACTTAGGTGCCACAAAGTTTTTAATATGAGAGACTTTCTTACTCCTTTTCATAGAACAAGAAAAAAAATATGATGGTTAATGAAGCTCATTCTTCTAACTGTCAAATTGAAACACGGACTGTTGCTCAGAGGTAATCTCTTATAAAAACCATGAAAAAAAACTGCTTTCTTTAATTGACTCAATAGACACTAGAACTGTGTAAAGGATTATTCTGTATTCAAAACCAAATATAATATTAAAGTTCTCTTTAAGCTGGCTGATTTAAGCAAAATATTATTAATACAGGAGAGCTCTGAATCAGCAATGGATTTTTCTACCAAGGAGATGTTGGCACAGGGGATCCAAGGCCCCCAAAAGGTAAAGGCTTTATTTGCCTATAAATGGTGATCCTGCAAGAAAAGAGGATAAGGTCCCCTGCTGTCCAGACACTGATGGAAGCATGGGAAAAGATGTTTGAGACCACCAACTTGCAATTGTACAGTTGGTCTCTGAAATGCCAGAGGTGTTACAATAAAGCAAAATCTGGTCTCCTTGAGTCAACGCACAAGACTCCTCTGCTCCGCATCAGCTACACCTCACTGCTGGAAAATACTGTGCAGCAGTGGCAGCCCTATGTCTGTATATCCCAAACAATCTATGGCTATTAGCTCTCTCCTTGGAGGAATAACTCACGGCTGATGCCACAACCTTATATCCTCTAAGGTAGGATGTATAAGCCACAGTAAGCCTTGTCATCTTTTACAGAAAACCACATAATTCGTGGATTAGCCTACCATTCCAACATCTGTGTCTATACCCAAGTAACCTACCATAACTAATTAGTTACTGTTTAAATAGCTATATATATACTCTACCTTGCTTGTGCTTCATTAGTTAAGACTGAAATGTTATTCCTTGGAAAACCTGTCAGCCCATGAAAGGAACAGCCAGAATTGATCGGAGTCCAAACAGACAGCTCCAGAAGGTTAGCAGTAGGACTGTTTTGCTTCTCGATCCACCTTGCCCTTTTCTAATGCCTAGGGAACACCCTCGGACGACAGAGGAGCATCGGTAGGAATTGTAAGGGCTGGACTGGGGGTGAATTGGTGAACTTCAGCAATATAGACTGGACCTCACTTTGATCAACGTTGAAATGTATAATCCAAGCCCTCTCCAGCTGGATTGTGGGAGCCTTGGACTGTGTGGGTTTGGACACACGCTGGGCAATTGGTGTTACGGTTATGAAGGATCTGGTGACCACAACTGTATGGACCTATGTGTTTAGAAGAAAATGAAATGATAAAGAAGGAAAGAAAACTAAAGTACATATGAAAAAAAAGGCAAAAGTGAATGCCAGAATATCGTATGGGAACTTAACATGGTTTAGGTGTTCAGAGACCTGAATGTGAGTGCGGGTGGACTATGATATGCAACATAAATATGTTGAAGCATAAAGTTGGAGGGAACAACACCAAACAGAACTGGGACAAAGAACAGACTGCAACCAGTAAAGTTCTCCCAAAACAATAATTCCTGCTTTGTAACACTATAAAACTCCTCAGCAAAATGCAAGACATGTATGGCAGAATGCATGAAAACAGGTCGGGTGGGGGCATGGAAAGGGAAATGATCTAAACGGACGAGAAATGATGTGTGTAATGCACAAAACTTTTCAATAAAAATATTTAAAAAAACATTTTAAACTCCTAATTATGTCTGTAATCCCAGCCTAGGAGGCTGAAGACAGGAAAATCATGATTTAAGGAGAGAATGGCCTACAAAGTGACTCTATATCAAAATAAATAAAATGTTTTCTTTTTACCTCACATTGATCCAGAACTGAAGAATTGAAGAATATGCTTAAGTCAATATGAGTTCTGAGAGTCCAGGCTATTCTTCTAGCCCTGAGCACAGGCCTGTTTTTGCTCCTAGCACCAAAGATCTCTGGACTACCCTCTTAATCCAGACTGCTCCACTGTGTTCCCAGTCCACCTGCACTCAAGACCAGCTTAATTTTCTAGCATAGCTTGTTGGACTCTTCATGATAGCTCTCCATCCACATCTTAACTAGGATTTTTGAGACAAGGCTTCTTCCCTGCAAAGTCTGTCTCAGACCCACTATGCTTTCCCCCCTCCCTCTCTCCTCCACCTCTAGCCTTAACAACCTCAATTTCTCCACCCCCAAACCCTGTTGCCTTTCTACCTTTGAGCACAGCCCTGCTTTTTCTCCAGATTACTGGACTACCCTCTAAGCTTCCCATGCTGGGGAGCTATGCAAATTGCACCCTGCCCATCCCCCTACATAATAATCCACGCACTCCTTGGAGCTTGGCTGCTGCAAGTTTGGGATGGACCCTGGCCTACTTCAACCGCATTCACAGGTTTTCTCTGCCCTGGACTTTTTAGAGTAGAAAACTCCTTCAGTATTTTCCTTTCAAAATTTGGAGCCTTAGTTGGGTGTGGTCTTGGCCTGAAGATAAGTTTTTTCATTGCTTTCTTGTAAATCTGTAGGCCTCTCCTTAATCATTTTAATCCCCTTATCAAAGGGATCAGCTCCTTCAGCATAAGCTTTGGCTCCAACATTAATCTTCCTAGTGTACTTTTTTAATCCAAACTGTTCAGTCTGCATTTCTTTTGCCCCATTTTCTCTTTTTCATTATAGATCTGCATAATATTAACCGTTAATAGCTATGCCACCATTTCTACATTAGGGTGTCTTGAAATTTCCTCTGCCAAACAAATTAGTCCATTGCTTTTCTACTTTGCCTCAGATAAGCATTTGAGCTGTGGGCAAACTCCAACCAGACTCTTTGCCAAAATATCCAATTGCTGCTTAAGTCCTTATCTTCCTCTGGGACTACATTTTTCTCAGCACTACCTTCTTCCAGGCTCCTACTAGAATGGCTCATTAAGCTCTGCTTACAGCTTTCCTAATCCAAAGTTCCAAAGACTTCCACATTTCTCCAAACACTCACATGGTCAAGTTCTTCACAGCCAATAGCCCATTCTCTGGTACCAATTACGGTAGTAGTCACTTTTCTGTTGCTGTGATAAAACCACCATGACCAAGGGAACTTATAAAAGGAAGAGTTTATTTGAGCTTATGATTGATGGTTTCAAGGAATTAGAGTCTATCATGGTGGGGAGGCATGGTGGCAGGAGCTGGAGCAGAAAGCTGAGGTTCACATCTTCAAGTAGGCACAGTAAGCAGAGAGCTCTTTTTTTTTCTTAATGTAGGGAAATACACCCCCCACCCCCAAACTATTTGTGACTTTATTATTGGGAAGCTTGGGCATGGTAGGGAAGTAACAGAATTAGAACAAATGAAATCCTTTACTACTGTGACTGATGAAGTGAATATGTGAATAATGGTAGTGATTTGAATGAGGATGCCAGATTGGGAACATTTGTTACTTTATTATAAACCCCACAGAAGCTGTTGTTATTACTTGTGAAGCTTTTCAGAGTTACAGTACCCCCACCCATGATTAAAGCACAGGGGATAGGGACCACCTGAGAGCTTGTTTGGTCTGGTGACTGCTATGAACATTACTTTCATTCAAAATATACCTGGAGCAGAAAAATATGTATACATATTCATGAATGTTTGTGATTACATAAAGAAATACTGGCAAATATATTTAAAAACAAATAGAAAATAGCTATCTTGAGTGAGTCAGAGAGGTGAAGTTTGAGTTGAAGTGAAGCTTCTCAATGTTAAATGATTTAACACAATTTTGAATTTGGAGCCCTGGGAAGAATATGTTACTAATTCAAAAGTGAACAAAAAAGAAAAACTGACCCATAGGTTATAGCTGTATTTGGCCCAGAACTCTATTCTGCATATCTCCAGGGTGCATATCCTCAGTGTTACTGAGACTCCTTGAGAGGACTGTGTTCCTTTTCCAGGGTCCTGGATGGAGGGAGAACCACAGCTTCCCTCTCTTGCTGAACAGTGAGATTGCATACATGTATGTAGGAAATCACTTCTAATTTTATTTTATTCTTCTGTTCTACTTATATACAATGAGAAAATGCTAATATCATCATCATCATTATCATCACCATCATCATCTCCCACACAAAACAACAGCAGAAACAATAACAACCAGAGAGAAAAACAAGAATAACAGATTAATTCAGACCACCAGCCAGGGTCTTTTGCTTTTGCATGGCTTGCTGAAGTTTAAAGCTTCTCTGAGGTTTCACTATTGTGGAAATGACTTCTGTTTTCATTCCCAGAAGGAACTTCTTCACACTGTCACTAGGTTGGGAGAATAGGAACAGATGAATGGAAAGGAGACTCGAAAGGACTGTGGACTCTGAGTAGGAAGGAGAATACAAGTCACAACTGAAGACTGCCTGAAATCCACTGTTAGCCATTCTGCTGTGCTTCCCAGGCCTCCATGCTCCTGCTGCTCCCACTAGGAAGCCACTCCATGCTCTCGACATCCACTGTGCACCATCTAAGTAGTTACATCATTGCTCTGATGTATATTTCTTATAAGGAAAAGAGGTTTATTTAGCTAACAGTTATGGAGGTTTCAAGTCTAACACAGGGTGATTCTTTTGATTTGGCCTCTGGTGAAGGTCTAATGTGCATCAGTGGCAGAAGCATATATGGGAATGAGAGACTATATCACAAAACAGAAAGCCATAGTTTCTAAAATGCCACAGTCTTTTCCAAGGGCATGCCACAATGATGCAAAACCTAAAAGCTTCATCATCGGTCAAACTACTATATTGAAGACCAAGCCTCCAACACATGACATGGGGTAAAAATCATATCAAGCCATAACAGTATTTAATTTAATCTGCCATCATCTATCTACCAACATAGACCCCAGGGCATGAGATGAAAGGCACAGAGCTATTAACTCTGGAACCATCAGATTTACATTTGAATAATTAGTCTCAAAACTTAACAGCTGAGTATTTGTGGTCAAATTATGAAGACAATCTGTGAGTCATTTTTATACCTATAAAGTAGATACAATTACCATTCTAACTTTACAGGGTTGTTGTGAGCATTAGGACTGTCAATGAAAAAGGGGTTACCAGAATGACTGGTATATTGTAAATACCCTTAAAATTGTTTCACCATTAAGACACAAACCATTTGGTGAGTGAATACAAAGGTGGTAATATGCCTTATCTAATATCCCTTATTGTTAACATTTAACTTCTAGAACATCCATGTGGTACCCTTCCAGAAGTCAGTGGTTTCTCACCAGAGTCATTCATTGTTATCCATAAAGTTATGATCTTCCAGAACACTGTCTGTTTGAGCTTCAAGGTGCCCTGTTTGGAGGATTGAATCACAGCACTGGAATTTTCTTCTCACTTGGTGAAACATCACACCAGAGTTAGAATATGGCATGCTAAACCATCACTTCAGCTGGAGGAATTGCAGCAAATGGTACTTATCAAAGGTAAATAGGATAGCTAGACTCCACTACTGTGTACACCCCACATTGTCAGAACGAGTCAGGTAAAAGTTACAGGTACGTCTAATAGAAGTTAGTCCACAAGGCACTTTTATGCCAAAGAATTCTTTAATAGATCTCTAATGAGTTGAGCATCTAATATATAGCAGATACTGTACTGGGTGTGATTTACAGAGGTGAAGGAAATTGACACAGCACCTGCCCCTTATGAAACTCATTATCAAATATGGGGAGGAATGTAAACTATAGGCTGATTAGTAGGTAAACAAATACTTAAATACCTAATTGTAATGTGAAAACATTCTTTTTAAAAAATATTTTATTTATTATTTTGTATTTCATGTGTATGGGTGTATTGCCTGTATCTGTGAAAGTGCATGCATGTCATGCAAGCAATGGATGCCAGAAGAGGGTGTCAGATCTCTGGAACTGGAGTTAAAGATGGTTGTTAGCTGCCATATGGTTGCTGTGTCCTTTGCAAGAGCAACCAGTACTCTCAACTGCTGAGCCATCTCTCCAGCCCCATGGTGAAAACATTCAACAAAGAAAATAACTAGCTATCATAAGGATCCACCTCACCTCCCTACCCCTCAACATTTCTTGAATAGCCCAGGCCTAACTGCCTAAGGGCAGTACCACCCACAGTGGGCTTGGCCCTCCTACATAAATTAGAAATCAAGAAGATGCCCCAGACACATGCCCATGGCCTAACCCAATATTTAATAACTCAATTCTTCAATTGAAGTTCTCTCTTTCCGAGTATGTCTAGGTTTATGTCAAGTTGACAAAGACTATGACATGTCATAAGAAATAAAGATATACTAGGATTGCTCAAAATTATAAAAGTTCCTTATTAGAACAGAAAAATCAATCACAATCCTTGGAATGTAAAAAATTCTGGATTTAAAACACATGTTTGAGAGAAGGTAGATGTTATTTAAAGCAATCCAACTGACTAAGAACATTAAGATAGTGAAGGTAGTTAGAGAAGAGGAGATGATTGAAGATTAAATTCTGAGTATTCAAACATCAACCCCCTTATGCATAAAAGCAAAGGCCAAGAGAGGACCTGGAGTTGTGACTGCAAAGTACAGAATGTAGTGTTCTGAACCAGGTCAAGAAAGTAAGGAAATAGTGAGCAACTGGATGAAAGTAGATTGATGAGAAGGGCACAGAAAATGGACAACTGTATTTTACAGTGTGCTTGTTATTGGCAGGTGCGAAAAGCAGTTTGGGTGGTAGATGTAGATGTTGATTGAAGTGGGTTGAAGAGATGATGATATGGTTTGAATGTATCCCCCAAAGTTCATATGGTAAATACTTAATCCCTAATACAACAGGATTGGGAAGTGTACCTCCTACTAGGTGATTAGGTCATCAGGTCTCTGTCATCATGAATGGATCAATGTCATTATCACAGTGGGAAACATGAGAGCAGTAGAAGGGGGACTGAGGGATGGAAATAATGCAAAGATAGTATTCATATGTATTATTCACAAAAATAAAAATTAGAAAAAAAGAAAACTGCTTTGGCTAGCCAAATACTCCTGCAGAGTACTCCCGCAGAGTACTCCCGCAGAGTACACATACTTTGAGCTCTGAGGATGGTTGCCTTGTTTTAATTTCTAATTTTTTTTTTCTGGGTAGTTCTTTCTTAAAACTTCTTCCTTAGGCTTCTTCTCATAGGTTTCTCATAGGATTCTCTTGAGTTTCAGAACAAGATTTCTGTACTAGATGAATTGTTTCTCATAAACATCTCCACTTGGGATGAGGACCGGACAAAGCTTCGATCAACAACAGTTCCTTCAAGGATCTGAAAACTTTATTGTTTTTAGATTTGTCTGAAAACAATAAAGTTTTTTCTCCACCAACTGGAGGAAAAATGTCCAAATATTTGGAGCCTATTTTCATTGAAACCACCACAGCTCTGTTAGTGAGATGAGTTGTCATCCTGTGTTTGGGTATCTTATACTTATTGATGTCCTAGAACATGAAGTGTTTCTGAGCATAGTAATCAGTTTTAGTATCTTAACTTCCAATTTTCACTTGATATTTCTGAAAGTAGGCCTTATTCTTGACAACTTTTATAAACTCATTCCCAAGGAATAGAGACCTAGATCTGCAGGTAGACTAAACGCTACAGCTAAGACCTATAGAGCCAGAGTGCTACACAGAAGAAAATCTATCTTTTAGTTAATGGGATAAACTTTGCCAGCTACTTGTTTGAACTGTCAGATTCTAGATGGGTTGAAGCTGTTGGCAAAGAAAGAAGAGGAGAGCTTTTCAAATGCTGAGCCAGAGCTCAACATTGATAATTAAAATGGGAAGGTAATTTATCTTCTTTATTACACTTCTAGTAAGTGCTTAATCAGGAGACACAGAAGAGGGAGGGAGAGGAGAGGAGAGGAGAGAGAGAGAGAGAGAGAGAGAGAGAGAGAGAGAGAGAGAGAGAGCCTCAGAAACCTGGAAAGATGACATTGTGTAGCATCAGAATCCTGGCTATGGTCTGGTGGACTACAGAAACAGATGAGCAATATTGCACCTGATCACAGTGTGAAATGAAAATATACTCAAGTGTGTTTTCCACCTGCATGGCTCTTACACTAAGTTTTATTTCCAAGTTTAGCCTCTATATAAGAAAGAAAGATTAAAAAAGGAAAGAATAGAGTGAAAGTAATGAAGATGAGATGTTTGGTCATCATTTACCTCTTGTTGCAGTAAACTTAATAACCCAGATCCTCTCTATTATGATTCCCAAAGGGCTTGACTTTGACCATGAGACCCACAGTAGTATCAGAAGACTGGGTACTATGAGGAAAGCCCACTCTAATCCACTCTGTAGGAAACAGGAGTGATTCTTAAATATTTACTTTTCAGAGTTAATGACCTTATGCTAGCAGACTGCTGTAATATAAAGGCTTTAACATATTTATGCAGATGAAGGTATAATTATATATCTTATACAATTAAACTTCTAATTTTTTTTACCAGTTTTTGTCTTTTTAATTTTAAAAAACCATACTTTATTTTATGTGGTAGCAATAAAGATTATGTATCAAATAACTCTATAATAGGATGATTAGATATAGTTTTTTTTCTTTTGGTCTTTTTGAGACAGGATCTCCCTGTAGCCCCAACTGACCTGGAACTTGCTATGTAGACTAGGCTGGCCTTGAACTCATAGAGATCCTCTTGCCTCTGCCTTCAGAGCTCTGGGACTAAAGGCATGTGCCACCTCGCCTGACTAGATGTAGTTTTTTTTTGTTGTTGTTGTTTGTTTTTTTGAGACAGGGTCTCCCTATAGCACCAGCTGGCCTGGAACTCACTCTGTAGACCAGGCTGGCCTTGAACTCACAGAGATCCACATGCCTCTGCCTCCCGAGTGGAGTGCTAGGATTGGAGGCATGCGCCACCACACCCAGATAGATATAGTTTTAAACAGAAGATAAAAGGAAAAGTTGCAAAATCCTTTCCCCAAGGCCAAATTCTTTTTTTCAACAATGAGAAATGATAAAGGCCAAATTTTTTAAAAATGTCATTCTTTCTAACTGAGTCATTGTGACAAATGTATTAAGTGACTAGTCATATCTAATTCGTTTTGCACTCATGGCTAATAAAATTAAAAAGAATCCAGCTTCTACAAATTAAAAAAAATTTCTTTGTTGAAACAACTAAGAATTCCATGGGCTGCAATTTATTTAGTTATTTTAGTCCTGTTCTTTTTTTTTTTTTTTTGTCTTTTTGAGACAGGGTCTCCCTGTAACCCCAGCTGTCCTGGAACTCATTATGTAGACCAGGCTGGCTGTGAACTCACAGAGATCTGCCTGCTTCTGATTCCCAATTGTTGGCATTAAAGGCATGTGCCACCACACCCAGCAGCCCTGTTCTTAAATCTTTTGATATGAGCAAAATTTTGGGAAGGCAGCATTCTGGGCTACAGGCCTGCTCGTCTAGATCTGCCAGAGCAAGGGGTACACTCTACAATGCCCAGGATGCACATAGTTTCCCCATATCTGGAACAAAACCACAACTCAGCTTCTGCAGTAATGGGCACACATTGTTGCTGCCTACCTATTTTAAGTCAAAATGGAAACAATCAGTCAATCAACAACCTGGATCATCAACCACTCAGGAGTGAATTAAAAAAGCTTATATTTGAACTTCCTTTCAAACGCTCAGTAAAGTAAGGGGTACCCCAAAGCATTATGTTCTATAAACATTCATTAAGAACGATGGCATTTGGGGATAGAGGGATGGCTTAGCAGTTGTCATGGCTGGATTTTGTTGTCAACTTGACATACCTGGGAAGAGGGCACCTCATTTAGGAGAAGCAAATATCACATGTTCTCTCTTTCTAGTTAGCTTTGAGTATTTAGATATATGTGTTTCAGTTGGGAAATCTTTAGTGTTCTGGAAATAAGCAAGGAGCCATGTGGAGGGTGTTCATGGGAAGGGAGATAGAATGCAGTAAAATAGAGGGGAAAATGTAATAATGGAAGAGGCAGGGTTAAATGGAGTGGGGGGTGGAAAGGATTATAGAGAGGAATAACTAATACTAAAGGAAAAGCTACTAATATAGTAGCTTCTTAAAATATGTACCTGCACACATACAAAAAGATTTTAAATAGAGTAACCCTATAACTGCCACAATAGGCTGGCAAATAAAAAGCCCAATGCAATAAAAAGCCCAATGCAAGTCATTCTCTTCCTCATTTGATGTTGACCAGGTTCCAATAAATCCTCAAATAATACTTGGTATTGCCATAGGTCTTGGTTGCTCTCCAAAACTTGATAGTAAAGACACTGCTGTTGAATACACATGTGGATATGAAGACATATATAGATATGGGGGACTTATAACAAACATGGAGAAAGAAAATTGGTGCTGATCTCGAAACTTCATTTCTACTAGCTAGCTTTCCTGGTGATGGAAGGTGCTATGCATGGTGCTGGAAGAGACTTCATTGGTTGTGATCCCTGAGTCCTACATAAGGGAAGACATGCTCACTGTTGCATTAGTGGCACAAATGGGCACAAATATATTTATTCCTTTTCTGTTTCTGTCATAAAAACATTGACTAAAGCAACTTATAAAAGAAAGAGTTTATTTATTTATTTATTTTTTTTTTATTGAAGCTTTGTGCATTTTGTACATCATTTTCCAATTCAGATCAGGCATTTTTCCCTTTCCCTTCCCCCCCACCCCCACCCCATCCCAGATCATGTATTCTGCCATAACTGTCTTGCATCTTTCTGTTTTTTTGTTTTTTGTATTTTTTTTTTCCTTTTTTAGCTANGTAACCTTGAGTATAAATCATAGAGGCTTGATCGATGAATGTAGGAGAGGAGTGGCTTTCTCCTTCCTGGTATCTCTAGATTGTTTCATTAGGATTTTTTTTAGCTGAGCATGAACAATTCTAAAATATTGTAGAGTAAAATGAGGAAACTGATTTACAGACAATATATTTTATTTACCCGAAGTCGTATTGTCATTAATAGTGAAACTGTGACTGTAATCCTAGTCACATAATTTGAATCCCATCAAATTTTTCATGGATGTATATCAAAAAATACATAAAAATAAAGTTATCTATGAAAGAGGTTTGCAGACTATGATCCTGGGAACTCTCATATTCCTTGAGCCTTTCCAGGGGTAGCAGAGTGAAAAGCAGGATGAGTCATTTTATAGCCATTTTAATCCTAACGTTCCTTTTATATTTTATGTTTAATGCAGTGTAATTTGGTATGTAATTTCATGATCAAAGGTAATTTTCTCCAAAAAAATTGAAAATTAGTTCTTCATACCTGATTCCAAATAATAAAACCAAATAAACATTGTTTTAAGTATTTATATGACTATATAAAATATCCTAGTGTGAGAAATAAATGATTCGAAACACTAGGAATCTTTTGGAAATGGTTTTCTGTCTCAGCAACTAAGGATACTTGCTACTATACTTGAAGAAGCTACAAGAAATAAGGCCAAGCCTGTGAAATTTGAAGTAACCACCACAGGTCTACTCGGAAAAGGGGGACAAATGGAATGTGTGCAGGGCATTCTGAAATCTAACTAGATACCTCTTTCAAGTTCTTTGAGTAGGGTTCAGTTCTAATCTCTAGGAAATGTTTTCTGGGCTGGAGAGATAGCCTAGCAGTTAAGAGCACTGACTGCTCTTTCAGAGGACCCAGGTTCAATCCCCAGCACCCACATGGCGGCTGAGAACCGTCTTTAACTCCAGTTCCAGGGGAACCCGATATCCTCTTCCGACCTCCACGGCATGGGTGCACCAACATACATGCAGACAGTACATTCATACACATATGAAAAAAAATATATATATATATAGAAAATAATTAATATCTTTTAAAAAATAAATAAAATGTGCTTCCTGTAAATCTTATTGAGGTTCATTCTATTATGAATGATCACATCTTTGAGATAAAACCTGATATATTTTTTATTTTCTTTTTTGTTTTGCTTGAGACACAGTCACATTGCTGTAGTTAAGGCTGGCCTTCAACATACTATGTAGCCAATACTGGCCTCGAACTCACTATACAACTTAGATCAGCCTCAAGCTCAACATCTGCCTGTTTCGGAGTCCCAAATACTAGGATTACAGGAGTGAGCACCCATGGTCTGCAAAATCTTAAGTTTCTTAGACACTTTTACATCAAATACTTTGCATATAAAGCATTCAAAGGCATGCCTTTACCATCTTTAATAGTATTTCTGTTTGTAAGGTTTTATAAGGTATCACTTTAAACATCTTGGAGATATTAACAAAAAATCCAAATTTGTTCTGTTCTTTGTTTGGAGCCCCATTCTTACTTTGAGATCACTTTAAGAACAGAGGGAAAAAATCTGGTTTTCACCATTTATATTTCCTCTGGATTCTAATAAAAAAAACTGCTATTGTGGTTAGCTCATTTCTCTCTTCTCTTAAAATATCCCCAACACTCTGCCTAAAAATCTTGTTAGCTATATTATCATGGTCATGAAGGTTATTTGTACTTTGTCATAGTTTTATAAAAAACAGCTTTACTGAGTGTTCCTCCATGAAACCACAGGAGTCTCACTTCTCTTACTGCTAACAATCTTTCCTTCACTTTACTCTGTCCCTGGTTGGTGCCCTGAGGCTTCTGCTCACCTCTTGCTGAGGCCTATTTCACTAAAGCCCAATTGCTGATCACCTTCTTTCCAGTTCCAAAAGCAAGACAACAAATGTTAGGGTTTAGTTAGGGCAGCACCTCACCTTCAAGGGTCAAATTCTACCACGGTTCCTGTTGCTATATAAACAAATCATTCCTCAAGTTAGTAGCCTAAAATAACTTTCATTGTATTCTCTTTCGTGGATCCTGTGGATGAAGCATTTGATAAGAGACTTGTCCGTGTGGTTCCCATTTGGAGTTTTTCATTACCGGGTGCACCTTCCCTGCCTTGTGTAATTTTGGAACTTCTCCAGGTTCTCTACCCATGGAACATTAGCTAATGTAAGCTTCCTCCGATCATGGCTGCCCAGGACATTAGTACTTCGAACATTGATGGTTCCAAGTTAAAACCTCAGTCTGGGGATCAAAATTACACTTTGCTCATAAATTTACAGATAAGCTTCAGCTGCTTTTGAACTATGCCTGCAGAACTGAGGAGTTTCAACAGGCACAGTCTGGCCCACGGAGCTTAAATATTTTCTAACTGTCCTTTTACCAATAATAATAATAAAATCATCATCATCTCTGTCCTGGAGCAATAAATGGAAATTGAGTGTGGTAATACATGCCTGTAATCCCAGCACTCTACAGGCTGAGGCAAGACTGTGAGTTCATAGCCAGTCTGTGCTGCACAGTGAGACTCTCTCTCAAAACAAAGATAAATCAATGAGACAGGAGTTAGTAATGTGCTCATCTTTAAAAGTACTATCAAAACCACACAAAAAAGTTGATTTCTTAAAGTTTGTGAAAATGTCTTGAAAATGGACTGAAATGGTGAATTGGGAAGGGGGGATGGATGAGAAAGTGACACGGGTGTATATTTGATTAAGGCATATTTAATTGACATGAGTTCAGCAAGTACCCAGTTTCGTCTAGACACTGTCTACAGGATACATGGTGTTTTAGGACTTAGTAAAAGTAAATATGTGTATATTAAACAACATTGGTTTACAGACTCTGATAAAAACGGTAATGCCTCTGAGTTAAATGTAGATATAATTCACTGTTGTCCACATTTGTTTTACACGAAGAAAGAGTTTATTTAAGCTCACAGTTCCAGAGGAGTCTATCATGGTGGGGAGCCATGGTGGCAAGAGGTAGCTAGAGCAGAAAGAGGAATGGTCACATCTTCAAGCATGCACAGAAAGCAGAGAGAAACTAGAAATCCAGAAAGGCTTAAGAACCCTCTAAGCCCACCCCAGGTGTCATGCTTCCCCCAGCATGGCCACACCTTCTTCAGACTCCCAAAACAGTGCTACAGAGAATACTTGATGGAATATTTCAGTCCTGGAACAGCAGGGTTGATTGGGTGTTTGTCCAGTGAAAAAACTGGCTGCTAAGTCAGCCTGGAGGAGCTCACAGGACTTAGGGTGCAAGGATCCTAGTAATCTAGGCAGGTCTCAGAGTGAGCTGGCGTAGTGCAGGGAAGTATGGGAAAGGAAACTCACTAAGGCAGGTATGGAAGAGCTCCCAGATCTAGGGGCATACAAGGAGAGCTGAGATGGCAGGGTGCTGGAAGGTGTGGGGAAGGCAGTTCCAGACAATTCTGGGAAAGCCCTGAAAAGTGGACAAGGGTTCTGAAAGAGCTGAGATTGTGGAGTGGATGAGGTGTGGGAAAGAAAGCTCACATGGCAGGTGGAGGACTGCTTTTCCAGGGACACACAAGGTTCTTAGCAGTTTAGAATATGGGGCATGAGTTGGTGTGGGAAAATGAGTGCAGCACTGCAGGTCTGGGAAAGCCAAGGAAAGGTCTGGCTAGAGCTGAGATGGAAGGGTGGGTAGGGTGCAGGGAACTGTGGGAAGGGAAGTTAACCATGAGAATGGTCCTAGATCTTGGTGCTCAGAGTGTTCCTAGCAGGGTTAAGATACTAGGGCATGAGGAGGTGTGGGAAAGCCCCATAGGGGTGTGCATAAGGGTCCTGACAGAGCTGAGATCATGAAATTCTATCTTTCTTAATTTATTTTTTAAATTATTGATTTTTTTGTATTTCATACATAACTTTTCAGTCTTAATAGCCCCTTCTCTGTTGGCACCCTCCCTCAGCACCCCAGAGTTCATACATTCTGTCATTTGTGTTAGGGACCACTGTGCCAAATTAATCTCCTCAGCTATTCCTCAGTTCCAGTTCATCTACAGAGCTGTAGACAGCCTAGTAGGAGTCCCTCTCTTAAGGAAGGCCAGTTCTTCCTCACCCAACTGCCATCAGCTGCCAATATTTCTTCAGCTAAGACTGGGTTCTGCTACCCATTTCTGCAGTTCCATGCTGGGTTTTTGTCTGGTTGAGCTTGCATGGGTCTTGTGCATGCTGATACCATTGCTGTAGGTTCATATGAGCATGGTCCCAGGAGCTTGTAGGATTCTATTTCCATATGGGCTTGTACCACCTCCCTGGCTCTTAGAATCTTTCTAGCCCCTCTTCTGAAATGTTCCCTGAGCTCTCGGTGAGTGAAGCTGAATATATGCAACCTGTCCATGGAGCTACACTCTCTAGACTCCTAATCTCTATGGTTTGGCCGTTGATGACCTTTTGAGTTCCTGGCCCCCTGTTGCATTAGGAAGCCACCTTAATGAGAGTTAAAAGGTTAATTGGTGTCTTCTTGGACCCTCATTTTCTGTTGTTGTGTGAGCCTTAGGTTTAGAGGTTGCATTGTAGATATGTTGCTTAGGTTTGGGCAATTTGCAGACAATGTCTGGAGTGTCCAGTTGTGGCACTCTGTGATATTATTCATCTGGTACAAAAGGAGCTTCTTTATTGACTGGTGACTGGGATATTTGACAGCAATTTAAAATATAACTATTTTGTAGTTAGTAAGATGTTACCTTAGCCTAGGGATGTGACAACCTTGGGAGCTCCTCTAAGATCTCTAACCTCTCTAGCCATGTATATCTGGTTATGTTTACACTACCATAAATGAGTTTCTTCCCATTGAGTGGGCTTTAAATCAAATTAACTAGCCATTGATTGCCCCCAGATAAAAGTGACACTACTGCACCAATGTTGTGTGCTGTGCTGGACACTGATGTGGACATTTGGTCTTAAGGAGCATCAATTGCTGTTCTCCCTTATTAGCTTGCATAATGCTCTTCAAAGCAATGAGAGGTCACTTTCAGGGGAGGTGGCTCCCAGGTCAGTTCCAGCTCCATTTCTCTAATTCTGAACTCTGGAGTATGTCTGTCTTCAGCAATAGGGTCTTAACTTTAGGTTCTGGGAGGCAATAAAGGGCTGTGGCAATATCCTGTGTAATTTGGGGAGTCTTTTGAACAACTCAAAGGAAGGTTTCTCCTGTCTGGCACTGTTTCTTGTTATATAGCCTTCAGCTTTGCACATGGACTCAGAGATATTGTTAAGTGCAATTTGTCAGTATATTATTAGAATAATTTGGTTCCCTCAGGTTTAATTATCATAATAAAACAGTGAAATCTGGGCAATTTACTGGAAAGGAATAGTTTTCTGGAAATAATAAAAAAATTAAAATATGCTTTTTGGGGGGCTGGAGAAATTGCTCAGTGGTTAAGAACAGTGGCTGCTCTTGCAGAGGATCCGGGTTTGATACCCAGTACCCACATGGTAGCTAACAATCACCTGTAACTCCAGTTCTAGGGGAACTGAATTGTTTCCTTTGCTCTACAGAAGCTTTTTTGTTTAATGGGGTCCCATTTGTCAGTTGTTGGCCTTAATTCCTAAGCAAATGGAGTCCAAGTTAGAAAATCATCTCCTGCCTGTAACTCTTGCATGGTACTGCCATGTTTGTTTTCTAATAATTTCAGTGTTCCAGGTTTCATGTTGAAGTGCTTGATTCATTTGGAATTAATTTTGTGCAAGATGATGGATATGGGTCTAATTTTCTCCTTTTACATGTGCACATTGCATTTTTCCCAGCACCTTTTGTTGAGGATGCTGTCTATTCCCTAGTGTGTAGTTTTTGCATTTTGTCAAATGTCAGGTGGCTATAATTGAGGGTACTCATGTTTGGGTCTTATATTTTATTCCATTGATCTACATATCTTTTGTGACAATATTTTGTGTTTGTTATTGTTATAGCTCTGTAATAGTGTGTGAAATTTATCATGGCACTCCCTCTAGCGTTGATCATTTTACTCAAGATTGCTTTGGCTATCCCGGGGTGGGGGGGCTTTGCACTTGTATATGAATTTTAGGCTTTTTTTCTAGTTCTGTTTATAATGTCATGGGGATTTTCATTGGGATTGCATTGGATCTGTATATTACATTGCTTTTGGTAGGACGGTCATTTTCAAAAAAATTATTCTAGCAATCCATGAGCATGGAGTCTTCCCATCTTCCCATGTCTTCCTCAATCTCATTCTCCCACAGGTTTAGTTTTCACTGTAGAGATGTTTAACATCATATTTAAATTTTATTCCTGTATATCTTTTTTTAGGCTATTGTGAATAGTTTTTGTGAATAGATCATGGGTAGTTTTCCCATGATCACTTTCTCTCCACATTTGTTATTAGCATATAAGAAGGCTACTGATTTTTGCAAGTTGATTTATTTTATTCTACCACTTTGGTAAAAGTGCTGACAATTTCTAGGAGTTTTGTAGTGGAATTTTTAGAAACTCCCACACATAATATCATATCATAGCATATCATCTGCAAATATAGATAATTTGACCTCTTTTCCAATTAGTACCTATTAATTTCCTTCTTTAATCTTATCATTTTAGCCGGAGTTTCAAACAATATATTCAAAAGAAGTAGGAAGAGTGGACAGCCTTGTCTCATTCCTGATGTTAATGAGAGTCCTTCAAGGTTTTCTCCATTGGCTATGGGTTTGTTGTATATAGTGTTTATTATGTTGAGGTATGTTCCCTTCAGTGCTATTCCTGCTAGGACTTTTATTATGAAGTCATGCTGGATTTTGTCAAAGGCTTTTTCTGCATCTATTGAAATGATCATGCAATTTTTGTGGTTAAGTTCATTTATAAGGTTTGTTACATTTGTTGACTTATGTGTGTTGAGCCATCCCTGCATCTCTGAAATAAAGCTAACTTGCTCATGGTGGATGATCTTTTTGATATACACCTGTAAGCAGTTTGAAAACATTTTATTGAGAATTTTTTTTAATCTACATTTATCAGGGATATTGGCCTGTAGTTTTTTTTTTTTTTTTTTTTTTTTTTTTTTTTTGAGACAGGGTCTCTCTATAGCTCCAGCTGGCCTGGAACTCAATCTGTAGACCAGGCTGGCCTTGAACTCACAGAGATCTGCCTGCCTCTGCCTCCTGAGTACTAGGATTAAAGGCATGCACCACCAACGCCCAGCTTAAAGATGGTTCTTACCTGCCATGTGAGTGCTGGGAATTGAACCCAGGTCCTCTGCAAGAGCAGTTGGTGCTCTTAACCACTGAGCCATCTCTCCAGCCCCAGGCCTGTAGCTTTTTACTATTATGTCTTTACTTGGTTTTAACATTAGATAAATACTTTTTCGTAAAGGAGTTTGGAAGTGCTCCTGCCATTTCTATCTTTTTGAATAATTTAGGTAGTATTGTTGACAGTTCTTCTTTGAATTCTGATAGAATTTTGCTGTGAATCCATTTCTAGGTTCTACAAAGTCCAAAAGCTGAGTTTCAATCTCCTTATCTGTTATGAGTTTAAGTTTTGATCTCCTCTTGGTTTAACTTTGGTTGTTCTATTGAATCTAGAAATTCATCCATTTCTTTTAGAGTTTCTTTTTTCATTTTTTTATTGATGCTTTGTGTATTTCATACATTATTTTCCAATTCAGTTCAGGCATATTTCCCTTTCCCTTCCCCCCCCCCCCACCCTACCCCATCTCAGATCATGCATTCTGCTATAACTGTCCTGCATCTTTCTCTCAGTTTTTTTTCATTTTTTTTTAGCAATAAGTGATAATTTATGAGTACAAGCATCCTTCATGTAAAACCAATTTGCAAGCAGTTGTGCCGAAACCCACATGGCCCATGGGTCCCACCATCCAGCAGGGGGTCTTGTATGTTCAATCAAGTTGATCAAATGAGTGTCCAGACTATATTGCTGTAGTTTCACCATTCACCCCAATCGCAGCCCTTACATTCTACCACGCCCCCTCTTCCGCAGATTGTTCCCTAGGCTTAGAAAAGGGGCACAGGTGGAGCAAAACAGTCTACTTTCTCTGGAGCTGTTGTCTTGGACTCTGGTCAATTCTGGCTGTTTCCTTTCATGGGCTGACAGTTTGTCAGGAATAACCTTTTGATCCTACTAATGAAGCACAAGCAATTAGATATATAGGTATTTAAACAGCACTGATTGTTATGGTAGGTTACTTTGGTATAGACACATATGTTTGGATGGTATGTTAATCCATGAATTACATTTTTTTCTGTTAAATATGACAGGGTCTTACTGTGGCTTATAACATCTACTAACCATTAGAGGATGTAAGCTTGTGGCATCAGCCGTGGGTTAATTCTCCAAGGAGAGAGCAAATAGCCAATTAGATTTGGGATATACAGGCATATGGCTGCCTCTGCTGCACAGTATTTCCAGGCAGGTGAGGTGTAGCTGGTGCTGACGGAGGAGTCTTGCTTGACTCAAGGAGACTCATATTTAGTGGCCTTTGGTAACACTCTCTGGTATTCCAGAGAGCATCTGTAAATTTGCATGTGTGTACAGTTTCTAATATAATGGAATATAGGTTTTAAAAATATTCTCTTGGGCTGGAGAGATGGTTCAGTGGTTAAGGGCACCAACTGCTCTTGCAGAGGACCCAGGTTCAATTCCCAGCACCCACATGGTGGCTAAGAACTGTCTTTAACTCCAGTTCTAGGGGAATCTGATGCCCTCTTCTGACCTCCACGGCATTGCACCACACAGGTACGCCAACCTACATGCAGACAGTACACTCATACACATAAAAACAATAAATATTTAAAAAAGTATTCCCTCATAATGTTCTGGAGTACTTTGCTGTGTGTTATGTTTCCATATTCATTTCTGATTTTTGTTAATTTGGGCCTGTCTCTTTCTTTTGGTTAGTTGTGCTAAGGGCCCTCTGATCTTGTTTAAGTTTTAAAGGGCCATTTGTTAGATATATTAATTTCGTGTGTTGTTTTCTTTTTTATTATTTTGATCGTTTCCGCACTGATTTTTATAATTGTTTCTTGACTGGTGATTTGGGTTTGGTTTGTTCTTTTATTTTTTTCTAGATTCTTGAGATATAGCATTACATCATTTATTTGTGCTATTTTTGATTTTTTAATGCAGGAGCTTAAAGCTGTAAATTTCCCACTTAGAAGTGCTTTTATGGTGTCCCAGAGAATTTGCTGTGTTGTGTTTTCACTTAATTCTAGCAATATTTTATTTCTTTCTTGACTTCTTCTTTGGCCTATTCATCATTTAGTAGTGTGTCGTTTAATCTCCACAAGTTTACATAATTAATAAAGATTTTTGCTCTTGATTTTAAACTTTATTGCATTGTGGTCAGATAGGATACATGGAATTATTTCAAATCTGTATTTGTTGAGGTTTATTTTGCGTCCTAGTATGTGGTCTTTCTTAGAGAAATTTCCATCGGCTTCTAAGTAGAATGTGTAATCTTTGGTGATTATGTGGCATTCCGTGGACCTGGTATCCTTCAGTTCTGATGTTTTCCTGTTTTATGCATATATTTAGGATTGTAATATCTTCTTGGTTAAGCATTCCTTTGATAAGAATGAAGTGACCTTCCTTTCTGAATAATTTTATTTTGAAGTCTGTTTTGTCTGTCTGATTTTTTTGTCCATTGGCTTAGAATATTTTCCCCTAGTTTCACTATAAGATGGCTCCTCCTTAACAGCAAGATCAGCTTATTTTTTAAAATATGTTTTTTATTTTATGTATATGAGTATATTGTCTGCATGTATTTAAATGCACCTGTATCATGCAATGCTCTTGGAGGTCAGAAGGGAGTGTCACATTCCCCTGGACCTGGAGTTATGGATGGTTGTTAGCTACCTCAAGGGTTCTGGGAATGGAACCCAAGTTCTCTGCAAGAACAGCCTGTGCTCTTAACCTCTAATCCATCTTCCAGCCTCCCAAATGAGTTTCTGTCAATAAGAAAAAGATGGATTTTGTTTCTTAATCCATTCAACTAGCCAGTGTCTTTTGATTTGGGAATGGAGGCATTGATATTTAAAGTTATCATTGAAAGATATGGTGGTTCCATCATTTTATTTTCTGTTTGTAATGTTTGTCCCATTTTGTGGTTCCATAGTTGTTATACCTTCATTTCTTTTCTTTCTCTAGCTTCTTAGGTATGATCATTCCTCTCTTCAGGGTTTAGCATTGCTTGCAGTATTCACTATAGTGCTGGCTTGGTGGACCTGGATTCAATTAATTAATTAATCAATTAATTAATTAGAGTATATGCCTGCATGTATGTAAGTGCACCCATGTGGTACAATGCTTGCAGAAGCCAGAAGAAGGTTCTGGATCACCTGGAACTGGAGTTACAGATGGTTGTTAGCTGCCATGTGGGTGCTGGATTTGAACAAACCCAGGTCCTCTGCAAGAGCAGCCAGTGCTCCTAACTGCTGCATCATCTCGCCAGCCCCCGTTTAGCCTATTTATATATCACAGAAAGTTTTTCTTTCTCCTTTAACTATGGCAGAGAGCTTTTCTGGGTAAAGTAGTCTGGGCCAACATCTCTGGTCACTTAGAACTAGCAGTACCTTGCTTCAGGCTCTTCTAACTTGAAGTTTCCATTGAAAAGTTATCTGTTATTCTGATGGGTTTTCCTTATATATAACTTTTTTTTCTTGCAGCTTTCGATGCCCTCTATCTCTTCTGTATATTTTGTGTTTTTACTATGCTCTGCCATGGGTAATTTCTTTTCTTGCCCTGACTGTTTAGAATTCTGTGTGCTTCTTGTGTCTGTATGGGTCTTTCTTTCTTTGATTTAGGGGAGCTTTATTCTATACTCCTGTTGAAGATCTATGCCATTGACCTGAGGTTGTTCATCACTCTCTGTGCCTGTATTTCATAGGCATGGTCTTTTCATGGTGTTCCAGAGCTTCTGCAAATTCCTTTCTTATGCTTAATTTTATGTTTCATATTCTTACCTGTTTCTTCCAGTTCCTCTACTTTACGTTCAAATCCTGACAGTCTGTTTTCTATTGATCTATTCTGCTTTTTAGACTTTCCTATGACTTTTCTTTTTTTTTAGTATTTTATTGCTATTTTTATTTATTTATTTATTTATTTATTTATTTTTGCTCTTTTCTTTCTTTTTTTAAAATTTTATTTATTTTTGTATGTGTATGAATGTACTGTCTGCATGTAGGTTTATGCACCTGTGTCGTGCAATGCTGCGGAGGTCAGAAGAGGGTCTCGGATTCCCCTGGAACTGGAGTTAAAGATGGTTCTCAGCCACCATGTGGGTGCTGGGGATCGAACCCAGGTCCTCTGCAGGAGCAGTCAGCGCTATTAACCGCTAGGCTATCTCTCCAGCCCCCTATGACTTTTCTAATTCAAATACTGAGTTTTTCAATTCCATCTTCATTTCAGCTTGTGTTTTCTTCACTACGTATACCTCTTTCCTGAATTTACCTTTCAAATCTTACACTGTCTTTCTCAGCATTCATCTTTAAATATGTGCTTTTGAGCTTCACTTGGGAATTTATTCTTGTCCTCTTTGAATTCATTGAGGTGTTCTGTATTCTTCAAAGCTCCTTCACTTCTTTGATCATGTTTATGATTGTTATTTTAAGTTCTGTGTCCTAGGATTACTCTGTGTAGTTCTCATCATAGGACATTGCTGTAGGACTGGTAGATTTGATAGGAGACATATTGTCTTGGTTTTTATATTGTTGGAGTTTTGGGGGATATGATCTGGGTATAAGGACTTCTTTTGCTGATTGTGTTTCTGATATGGATTCCAACTTACCTTTGCTGAGTAGAAGTTTGATTCTAGTTTTGTTGTTGTCATAACTTGTTTTGTTTCAGCTCAGATATGAATATCTCATTGGTCAATGCTTCAGATTCTCAATATTGATTTTTCATTGGAGGGTCAGGGATGACCGATGCTGGTATAGTATTTGAGGTGGGCGATCACTGCTAATACTGTGAATTTGTGGTAAGGTGGAAGAGGTTCTGGTCAACTCATTAGGCTGGTCCAAGGGTGTGAACAGTCAGATTAGGGCTAGTCTTATAAGTGTATTATGATAGTTTTTAAAGTATAAAAGTGATCACTAAAGAAAATATATACCTTTTACAATTAATTAATTAATTAATTAATTAGTTTTTGGTCTTTTTGAGACAGGGTCTTCCTTTAGTCCCAGCTGGTTTAGAGCTCACTCTGTAGACCAGGCTGGCCTTGAATTCACAGAGATCCACCTGCCTCTGCCTCCTGAGTGCTAGGACTAAAGGCATGCACCACCATGCCTAGCTTATTTATTTATTTTTAAAGAGTTTATACAATGAATTAGATTTTGGCTCAGAGTGCACAATTTCACATCCACTTTTAATATTGTTTGACCAACATGTGCAAAAACCACATTTCTTCAGTCTGTGTCTTTGTTATTGATGCAGCAGAGGGTTCTTTCTATTGATCAGTGTTTGTTTTGTTCCATTGTCCTTTAACTGATGTTTTGTTTCACAGAGAAAGTCCATTTCTTGCAGGTACTAAGAAAAACTGGAAAGATCACTGCATATGACATTCAGTAACAATTCTGGTTAAGAGTAATGCCACTGGGAAATTTCGGGGGACTGGCTGATTTTGTCGGGTGTATTTTAAAACTTTTACTGTCTGCTTTCCCATATTTCACTTTTTAAAAAGACATTATAAAAGATGCTTGGATGGGTGAGGTCTAACTATTCTGAGGTTTTTGGGCAGTAAAAGAGCAATCAGAGCTCAGTAAGAAATGCATAGTTATATAGGTCTTACATACGCCAAAAATGAACATTCAAACATGCACTAATTTGAAAATAGCACTACCTCTTGACCAGAATTATTTAATTTCTTCCAGAATTATTTAATTTCTTCCCAACAGAAATTTTGGATTGTCAGAACTACTTTTAATATTCTGATTTTCTTTCTTTTTTTAATTTTTTTTTAATTTTTTATTTTTTTCGGTATATGTATGAATGCACTGTCTGCATGCAGGTGTGTGCACCAGTGTCGTGCAATGCCGCGGAGGTCAGAAGAGGGTGTCGGATTCCCCTGGAACTGGAGTTCTCCTGGAATTGGAGTTTCAGACGGTTCTCGGCCGCCATGTGGGTGCTGGGGATTGAACCCGGGTCCTCTGTAAGAGCGGTCGGCGCTCTTAACCGCTAGGCCATCTCTCCAGCCCAACATTCTGATTTTCTGTGAAGATCAAGGGTTGAGAATTTGGGTGTCAGAATCAGGCTCAAGCCTTGCCTTCACTGCTTTGTCTTCATCCTCAGCTCCCAATCTACAAAAAGAGAAGCTTGCCGTTGAAGAGAGATGTGTTTTCTTCTCTACCATATCAGATGCCTCTCAAATTTTAAGAAATTATAAAACTAGTAATTTAACGAATAGAGTTTTGATATTTATTCAGCACATAATTTGGTAGTTTGGCATATGCGTATAACTGTGTAACCATCATAACCACAACAAGGTGGGAAACATAGCCACAGTCTGCAGAGTGCACTCATACCCTTGACAATCCCTTCCTCATCACCATCCTGGCCTGAACCCCTACCCCCAAGCCCCATCCAGCTACACTGCATTAAAATTGAAGTCACCCTTCAGATATTTAGTGAGAAGAATCTGTAAAGACATTAAATAAGTGAACTGTATTGGGATGTGAGTGCTGAGGAGTTGGTTACATTCATGACTTTTCTTTCCTTTTTTTTTTTTTTTTAATCGAGACAGGGTCTCTCTATAGTCCCAGCTGGCCTGGAAATCACTTTGTAGACCAGGCTGGCCTTGAATTCACAGAGATCTGCCTGCCTCTGCCTCCCGAGTGCTAGGATTAAAAGCATGCACCACCACGCCTGGCTAGTTCATGACATTTTAAAGATTATCCTTACCACATTATACTGCTATAGTACAAGCAATTCAAACATATAACTCAGCAAAATTCAAGATTATTTGACTTCATGTATCTTCCAAATGGCTTGTGACAAATTTTCCACACCTGATAGATCAGTTTAGAAGTATCTATCTATCCATGGATTATTTCAGGATAAAAGCAGAAGTGTATATGAGGGCTCCTGTAAGCCAAAATGTAGCATATTAAAATAACTTAAAAATTTGTTAAAAAGAATGAAATAAAAGCATTCCTGTAACTAAACAAAAATGACAATACAACACATCAAAACCTGTGGGATACATTAAAGTCAGTCCTAAGAGGGAAATTTATAGCCCTAAGTGCCACATTAAAAAAACAGAAAGAAAACAAGTAAACGATCTAACACTGCAGCTAAAAACACTTGAAAGACAACAACAAATGATTCCTAAACCCAACAGACAGGAAGAAATAACAAAAATCCAAGCAGAAATCAATGAAATAGAAGCAAAGAAAACAATATAAAAAGTCAATGAATACAAAAGCTGGTTCTTTGAAAAGATAAACAAAATAGACAGACCTCTAGCCCAGTTAACCAAAAGAAAGAGCAACTCCAAATCAATAGCATTTGCGATGAAAGGGGAAACATCACAACAGAAAAAGAAAAGATCCAGACAATCATATGAGAATACTTCAAAAACCTATACTCTACTAAATTTGAAAACCTAAGAGAAATGGATGAATATCTGAAATTCTGGGATTCTCCAAAGCTTAACCAAGAAGATATTGACAGCTTGAACAGACCCATAACACTTGAGGAAATTGAAGATGTAATAAAAAGCCTCCCAACTTAAAAAAGCCCAGGCCCAGATGGCTTCACAGCAGAATTCTATAAAACATTTAAAGAGGTCTTACAACCATTACTACTCAAACTTTTCAGAAGGATACAGACAGAAGGAAATATCCCAAATTCCTTCTACAAAGCCAGCATCACCTAATACCAAAACCAGGCAAAGACACAAATAAGAAAGAAAACTATAGACCCATATCACTGATGAACATAGATCCCAAAATTCTCAACAAAATACTTGCAATTGCATAAAGACCAACATCAAAAAGATCATCCATCATGACCAAGTTGGATTCCTACCGAGATGCAGGGAGGTTCAACATACGTAAATCAAATAACTATCATAAACCACATAAATGAACTCAAAGAAAAAACCAACAATCATTCTCAACTGATACAGAAAAAAACCTTCACCAAAATCCACTATCTCTTCATGCTAAAGTTTAGAGGGATTGGAACTGGAAAGGATCATTGCCTACATGTATCAAAGGCATAATACAAGAGAAGCCCCCACGTCCGACATTCATCCTAAATGAGAAAAATGTGGAAGCATTTCCCTTAACAAGGCAGGAACCAGCAAAAAGCCTGCCCTATGCCTGCTCACACCTCCATTACATCATAAGTGCTGAAAAATGCTCGCTAGGGCACATAAAGATGCTAATTGATAACCACAATTAAAATAGAGGAGTCTAATTGGAAAAGAGGAAAAGTTAACAACTAATCGCCTATTCTTGCAGGCAATTAGAAAAGAGATAGTTCAAATTAAGAAGAAAAAAAGACAAACACTGGACCAGAAAAGTTCTTGTAGAATATTTTCAAAAACTTTTGCAGGGTAAGTAAGAGTTATAAAAAATAAAACCTAGAAAAATCAGTAAGCCTTCCTTACACCAAACAATAAAGCAATCTTGAGGAGAAGGAATATAAGGAGTGAGCAGCTTACCCAATTCACAATAGCCTAAAAAAAAATAACCTAGGAATCAAAACATAACAAAGACGACACCAAAGACCTCTACAACAAAAATTTTAAACTCATGAAGAAGGAAATTGAAGAAAAAAAAAAAAAAAAAAAAAAAAAAACCTCCCATGCTCATGGATTGGAAAAAAAAATGTCATATAGTCAAAACAGCATGCTACCCAACTTAATATACAGATTCAATGCAATCCAATTCAAAATCCCCATGACCTTTTTTCACAGACTTAGAAAAAAAATCCTTAATTCATATGGAAAAAAAAAAAAAAAAAAAAAAAAAAAAAAAAAAAAAAAAAATGCAATACTTGGGGGATTACATTTCCAGAAGTCAAGCTTATAATTACAGGGTTATAGTCATATAAGCAGCCTGGTACTGGCAACAAACCGAACCATTGACCAATGGAACAAAATTGAGATCCAAACTTGATGTCATAAAACTCAGACACTCTTATTTGACTCAAATGGACCAAAAAAGTATCACATGGAGGCAAGATAGCAATCTTCAGCAAATGGTGTTGGCAAAACTGGAGCACCAGTTGTAGACGAAACAAAAATTAAACCCCTACCTCTCTCCTGTATAAAAATCAACTCCAAAACATTGGCTTTGAAAAAAAAAAAAAAAAAAAAACCTGAAACCCTGAAGGTGATAAAAGAAAAAGTTGCAAACAACCTACAAGGACATAGGTGTAGGAGGAGATTTTCTAAACCACACAGCAGCTGCACAAGAAGTACGGGGTCCACAGCTGACAAGTGGGACCTCATTAATATAGAAAACTCAAAAGGTATGCTACAGCGAAAGAAACAATCAAGGAGGTGAAGAGAAAACACACAGAGTTGGGAAGACAATCTTTACAGTGACACATCTGACAGAGCATTAATTTCAAGAATACAGACTACGCACAAAACAAAGCAGTAAGAAGACAAATGACCTACTCAAAAGATGGAGTAAAGGTGGAGTAAAGAGCTGGATAGAGTCTTCACCAGTGAGAATTAAAGATGGTCTGAGAAACACCTTAAAAAAGTGTTCATCATTGGGGCTGTAGAGATGGCCTTAGTGGTTAAGAGCACCGACCTGCTCTTTCAAAGAACACCCGGAGGTTCGATCCCCAGCACCCAAAAACGGTGGCTGAGAACCTTCTTTAACTCCAGTTCCAGGGGGAGACTGAGACCCTCTTCTGACTCGGAGGCATTGCACAACATGGTGCCAAAATCTACATGCAGGACAGTACATTCACACACACAAACATAATAACTTAAGAAGTTTTCAACATCCTTAATAATTACGGAAATGCAAAATTAAAACCACTCTCAGATATCATCTCACTCCAATGCTGTGGTAGAGCTCAGATCAAGAAAACAAAGGCCAACAGATGCTGGAGGGGTTGTGGGGAGAAGGGGAACACTCATCCACTGCTGGGTGGAATGTCCCTTGTACAATTGCTATGGAAAGCAGTGTGGAGAACTCTTGAAAGACTCGGAATGCAGCTTACCATCTGACCCAATCATACCACTCCGGGTATTACCCAAAGCCTCATCCTACTGCCCAAGATCTATGCACATCCATTGTTTATTGCATCTCTCTTCCCAATAGCGAAGAGCTGGAACCAAACCATATGCCCCTCAAACGTGATGGTGGATGACAAAAATGTTGGTACATCTACAATGGCGTATATGCAGCATAAAGAAAGATGACTTTATGAACTTTGTAGGTAAATCGATGGAGATCCGAAGCCATTATGCTGAGTGAGGTGACACAGTCCTAGAAAGGCAAATGGAGAATGGTTTCCTCATTTGTGGCTTGCTAACACCAACTCCCCCAGATGAAAGGCAAAGCTGAATGACATTACTGTTATAATTTTCTTATTCTCTGTAAGCAACTATTGTTGTCATAATGTGTAATCCTAAATGGTGCTCTAGAATCCACCCACCAATTATTTTCAGACTCTGCGAATTACTTATATGGGTGGAGAGTCTGTATCCATATTTTTAGAATAATATGAATGTTAACAGAGGGAAAATGTGAATTACTAAGCACTAAAAAAAAGACAGAGAAAGATGACGGACAGTTAGTTATGATATGAGCGTAATTGTCCTGGGATGGAGTGCGGTGGTGGGGGGAAGGGATAGGGGAATATGCCTGAACAGAAATGAAAAATGATGTATGAAATACATAAAACATCAATAAAATATTAATTAAAAATAAAAAACCTTAAAAATTTATTAAGTTTATTTATTTCTGTGTAGATGTTAGAGGACAACTTGTGGGAGTCAGTTCTTTCTTTTTACCATGGTGGGTCCTGGTGATCAAACTCCTGTGGTCAGACTTGGCAGCAAGTGCCCTTACTTGCTGAGCCATCTTGGTGTCCCCAAATGTTTACGTAAGTCTTGGGTGGTGGAAGTTGTTTGTTAGACTTTCTTGTGCATTATTATTTAAATGCTTCATAAAACCTCCTATTGTATCATACCCTTATTTGTAATCAGGAGACACAAAAATAACACATGGCCTAGAGAGAAACACTCAAAAGGAGTCTCCTGGTTTCAGAAGATCCTCTCAGAAGACACTACATTGTCATGGTGTGAGATTCAGGCAGTGAGTGATACACCATTCAAATAATTATAGACAATATGTTCAGATATACACCTGAACACCTTAACATTTCTGTGACCATTTGCAGGTCATTTTCTCTATATACTTCTCTTGGGGACTGCTCTTTCTTTCTTTCTTTCTTTCTTTCTTTCTTTCTTTCTTTCTTTCTTTCTTTCTTTCTTTCTTTCTTTCTTTCTTTCTCTCTTTCTTTCTGTTTTTCTTTTCTTATTAACTTTGATGTACTTCACACCTCTAGCATCCCTTTGAACATGGTTGCTGTGTTCTGATACAGTCTTTTTGGAGAATACACAGACAATGTGAAAATGCTGATGAAATGGCAAAAGCTGGAGAAGTGAACCGTGGTTGCTTTGTCTTCCTCCTTCCTAGATTTTCCTTTCCTCCAGTCTGCACCCAGCACATCTCTCTTTCTGTACTATTCAATAGTGTTTGTTTGGGGTTCAGTTACTTCCCGTTTTCTGACAGGTATGCTGATTGTTCTGTGATTTAGGCCGCCTCTGTGTATATTCATGTTCTCTTCTGTATTATACACTTTTTTCCCTAGAGCTTCTTCCCTCTCCAAGCATACATCCTGGCCTCATTTTCTGGCATTGTATAAGTTATCCTCTGATTTTTCCCATTTTACTTTCACAGAAAGAGACTATCAGAGCCTTTTGATTACATTTTAATCAATTTATCTCCATTCACTCACAGAAAAAGTGCCATTTCTATTTTCTGTGATCAGAATATTACCAGGTTTTCACCCTTTGGCAGTTCAATATTGTTGGGAAATGGTTCCATTTATGAATGTGTCATGGGAGAATGTATCTCAGTCTGCAGTTCTCTCAGAAAAGAAGCAAACAGGGCAATAGGCATTGAGAAAGCACTCTAATCACACACTTTTCTCTTGATCAGTCATGCTTTTCCAGGGTGAAGCAACACAATGTATCGAGGCTCAAAGGCAGTGAGCAGAAGAGCGATTCCTCACACAGGTGAGGAAACTGACAGGGTGCCATCCCTCCTGGTCAAAGGTGTAAAATGATGAAGAGTTTTCATACTTCAATTTTTTATCATCTTAATAAATATGAAGATAGTTCTTAGTGTCATAAACTGTAAAACAGAAAACTTTAAAACAGATAACACAAGTAAGCAATAATAAAATATAGTGTCACTAAAGGTAATTGGTAAGAAACTCAAAATGAAGAGATTCTCAATGAAACTTCAAAGATATGTTATAATATGTCATGCATTTATTCACATGCCCTGACTAAAATGTTATAAAACAGATAAGCTGGAAAGCAGTTCTGGAAAATATTCACAGTTGAAACTGTGAACACTCCTCAAACATAACTATGCTGCAATATTAGCTGTCAGTTTTGAGTGAATGCATTTTACTGTGAAGTCCCTGTCAAAGCTGGCAAATTTCTATTTTAATGGAGCAATAGGAGCCTGGGTCTCAAGGGTTTAAAGATTCACCTTAGCAATGTACTCATTTTCATCAAGGTTAATTGACATTTAGGGAAAACTAATTTCTTTAATATAATTATTTGAAAGTCTAAGACAAGGACATGGAAGACATAAGAGCCCAGCATTGTGCAGCTTGAGTAGCCACAGGATCTCCACCACCTCCCACAATGCCTGTTTCCCAGTGTGTTTGTCTCAGGCAGCTCTGTGCTCCATCCTGCCCTCTCCTCAGGTGCTTCTCTGTCCCTTAAGATGGAGGGAGCAAGGACCATTTGCCAGCCAGGGATGAGGCCAGGCATTGGGCTTATTTCATGCTACTGGCTGTTTAGGTAACCTGGGAGAAAGCTGTAAGGGGAGGTGAGAGGAAGGCACAATTCTTCAGCGTGCAGAATAAAAATGAAAGCCTGCTTCTGCCAGTCTGTAATCCTGCAAATCATCTGAACTTTACACTTTCATTCCCTCCTCTACAAAATGCACATACTAACAGAACCAACTCTTAGGGTCGTAGTAAAGATAAGTGAAATAATTAAGTAAGGCCTTTAGCAGAGTATTTGCTATTCACTAAAGATTCACAAATAGAAGTTTTTACTATATAATTACAGCATTCTGTCTTTTTTTCTTCTCTTGGTGTGAGGCCCTAAGCTCTCACTAGTGTGATCCTGTGCTATTGATTTTAAAATGGGTAGAGATGGTTCTTCTCTTGGAGATAATGTAGCTCATAATATCAGAGTTGCAAAGACCTCTTTAATAAACACACTGTATATGTGCATACATGAATATGTGCATATATACATGTATTTATGTAGATTTTATATCCATATGCATCTCTTTACAAATCTATACTTACCTATGTATCATTTATATTTTTCCCTGTTTGTGTCTGGTCTCTTTATCATAAACTTGGGACAAACATTAGCCATTCGGATGGGTTTAGATTTTGGCACTTGAGGACCCCTCGCAGTCTAACTGGTCTTCGTGTCATCATTTCTGGTGTCCCTTCCCAAAGCTCCCAAAACAAGGAAGCTGTAGGAAGGGAGCCGGTGCCTGGGGTCTCCAGGGGGAGATAGTGAGTGACAAGGCAAATGGAGTTAGGATCCGAGCAGATGCTTCTTGGGATAGAATGGACTCTAGTGTCAGTGACCCCAAAGTGAGCCTGGGAACACAGAGGGGGCTTGATTTGTGGTAACAAAGAAAGACTGACCAGAACAGGCCAGGTTGCACTCAATGATGAAGAAATGTAGCTTTGGGGGTGTGTGTGCAAACCTGCTGGGTTTCGTCAGCCTGAGCAGATTAGACACAAGGAAAGTTGGCTCAAATAGTTCAACCTCTTAGGAGGAGGGGGGCAGAGTAGCATAGTGCTCTGCCACCTAGGGATGCCCCAGGTGGGGTATTCAGTCATACAATGTGCTCTGTGCCCGTGGCTGTAGGAATAACTTGCAAGGGATGGAGCTATCTGCAGGGCAATGTGAGCCCCTTGTGAACTTCACAGCAAGGCACAATCCCCATTTCTCCCCTCCTACTCTGCTACCAACCACTCTTTATTGTATCATGTGCTATAAACATTATAATCATATTAAGTATTTTCCCTGGGGGATTATACATTGTATATATAATAATAGCAATGAATCTGGCTTAGCATTTATTATGCCCATGGGGTACCTAATGCCTTAGTAAGCCTAGCTCTTCTATGGTGTTTTCTATTTTGCCCTTTCTTTATTCTTGAAGGAAGGTGGCTGTATGAAGCATTCCAGCATTTTTTTTAGAAATTTAATTTTCTTATTTTCTGCTTCCATTCAGAAGATTATAGCTGATGATATGGTATGGGTGTTTTCTGAAAATTAATATCTGTCTTAGAATTGAATAGTAGATAAGTACTGAATGAGCCACAATAAGCACCCCTGAGAACATTATGTGAGGTTCCCAACACCACTATCAACTGGGGACAAGCACATGAGCCTGGGGTCAAGAGAAGAGTGAGGCCCTGAAATCGGGACTCAGAAAGATACATGGAGTTTCCAGGGGTGACGGGCAGACTTGCTCATTCATGAATAGGGAATTGCTTGAAAAGAGAAAAAAGGGGCAAGTGGAAAGAATTACATAGACAAAAATTAGAGCAGGGATATGAGAAAACGTTAAAACTTACCCTTAAGTTGTCCAACACAACACTGAGTTAAAAAAAAAATCAATTTCTTTATTTCAGAGAGCTTGATTTGTAAATTTATTTTTTGTACTTTTGCAAAGCATCCTAATGAATTAAATAAACATTCCAAGTAATCATTCAAGGATGACTGGTGATTACCTGGATGTGAGTAATTTTGGAGTTAGGGGAGGTCCTTGCCAGCTCCCATCAGGCAGATACCTACCATTTGGAAGAGACCCTCAAGAAGAAAATACTGTGACCTTGAGTTCTCCTAAGGAATTGGCACTGAGATACCAGAAACCTAAGAAAAGCAACCTTTTTATTCCCCAAAATGTCAGTGTTTTATTGTGTAGCTAGCCCTGGAGGCTTGACTGCACTTTGGGGGTCAACAGCTTTTTTGTTTTATCAAAACACCACCCTTTGGGATTTGCAAAGCTGAAGTCCAGATCCTCTGTTGGAAAGGAGACAATGGGAAGCTAGACTGTTCTGCGCGGTCACGTCCAAGAAGCTAGACTGCTCTGCGCGGTCATGTCCAAGGCCATTTTCCTCATGGGTGAAATAGCGTCTCTGAGATTAGGTGTGAGACAACGCTGCCTCGTGTTGACAAGTAAAGGGAAAACTCAAAGTTGACTTTGTTTTTCCCTGCCCTGGGCTACAGAGCAGATGATAAAGGCAGTCTGCCTGGGTTTGAGTCTCAGCTGTGCTAAAGTCCAGACAGAAGAGAACCACACCAGTTACTTAAATACAGAGAATTGCAAAGGTAAGAATTATTAATTAGACACAAGGTTGTAAATTAAATGACTCAGGTTTCTGAGAGGTAGCAACTAGAGGGAGTGATAAATGTGTATGCCGATGTGTGTGCATGCACATGTGTATGTGTTTGTGCTTGTTCATAAGCATACGTTAGTGTGTGCATATGTGTGGCAGTGTAAATGCAGGTATGTGTACATAAGTGTTTGTGGGTGTATGTGCACACATGTGTTCACAGAGCATGTTCACAGATTGTTGTGCATGTGTATATGTGCATGTGTGCACGTATGTGTGCCTGTGCATATGCGAATATGTATTTGCATGCATGTGTGCACATTCGTACCTGTGTTTCTCTGTGTGCAAACATACATGGACAGGTGTGTTTCTATGTATGTACATGAATGTGTCTGAGTGTGTGTGTTTGTGTGTGCACACATACCAGCATGCATGTGTACACATGTGATGTCCCTGTGTGTGCTTATATGTGTTTTATGCATATAGGTGCATATGCATTGCATGTTAGTGTATATGTGTATGCGTGGGTGTGACTTTATGATAAATGGCAGGTAAAAAAGAGAAAATATTATTAAACAAAGTTCCCAAGAGGTTGTTGTTTTGGGCTAGGCTTTTTTTGCTAGACTTCAGCAGACCAGGCTAACTAGATGGAGTCATTTATGCTAGATATCATGTAGTTATACTGGGTGACATCAGCCCGTTTTCCCAATAACAGGATATTGTCAGCAAACAACTTAATTTACCTAAACCAGCATTGCTAGCAAATCCCCACTAATTAAGAAAAAAAGTTTTGGAGACAGGGTCTCTCTGTAGACCCAGTAGCCTGGAACTCACTATGTAGATGAGGCTGGCCGTGATCTCAAAAATACCCACCTGCCTCTGCCTCCTGAGTACTGGGATTAAAGGTGTGTGCCACCACACCTGGCTCCCCTCTAAGGAAGGCAGTGTTGAAACAACCGACCCAGCTTTTGACCATCATTTTGGCTTCAGAAAAAGCCAACCTCATCAGAACACACACTGTACTTTATACAAAGAAATTTTCCCAGTTTTAGAATCACTAATAAAAATTCAATCGATCTTTAAATTTTTGGTAAGTTTGTCTTTCCCTAGCCCACACAGTTATTATGTAAGTTTTTTTACTCAGCCCTTTGTGTCCAGATTCTTATACTATTTCAGTGCTTTCATTTGCTAACTTATGGGTTTAGATAAGTCCCTTCTTGAATGAGGATCTTAGGATCTCCCTCAGGGGAAGGGCAGAAAATTCTTCCTAGGTTTCCTGACCTGATTTGGTGGAGAAAGACAGGGCAAAGTCTATAGTGACCTTCTTGTTTCTGCTGTTTTCTCAAATGTCAAGGTGTAGCATGTCCGAACCCATCAGTTCTGGCTTTCAGCTAAAGTGTTGATAGTATGTTATGATCTGGTCTCAGCCCTACTTGTGGAGGTTAGTGGTTGGGCACATGGCTGGGCTAATACATAACAGGAGCTCAAATGACAGCTGGGGAGAGTGGTTCAAAGATCAACAGAGGCTATGAAGACATGGACAGTAAGATCCTGATTATGGACTCCCTGAGATATAGGGGAAGAATCGGGGTCATATAGTCTTGCATTGAAAGGACTTAGACTTTAAGTATTATTAACCCAATTAATAAGAGAGATATGAAAATATTTTGGCTAGTTTAAAGAGCATTTAAGAAACTCATATAATTAGGTACAATTTATCAATAAAATATTAGATTAAAATTGCTTTCATTAAATATAAATTTTTGATGTTCACCAAGCCATAAATCTTTAGGATTATCTTTTATACTATGCTGAAATTATTTGCATTACAAATCAACAAAATGCTACAAATTACAAGTAACCTCATGTATAGCAAAAAAGAGATGAGATATACAACTTTAATATATAGCAAAACAAGAGATAAATATCTTCATGCATCTTTTGCTCTAGTTTGTATTGAAAAAAAATGCTGCCCACATTTTGCCTTCATTTAAAGTTCATATTGCCCACCTTTTGGTTAAAGCTCCTGATATTATTTAGGCACAAGAAAGAAATATGACCTCTTAGGCTTCTTTCAAGGTCTTGTGTGAGGCTGGAAGGCACAGTGTTGGGAGCTACCTGAGGTTATGGTCTGTGTTCATTCTTGCCTATCTTCTGTTGCCCACCCGGTTATACCTGTGATTTTCTAATTGTTTGATTCACATCAATTCTACCAGTACTGGGTTCCTTCTTATGTCTAGACTGTGTAGTTGATTATACAAAGCCTTTAATCCTGGCTTCAACCTTAAATTGACAGAGAATGACTTTAAACATTCTGCTTTTTGGCACTGCACACTGACCAAACCACTTCATTCATTCCCTATAAATATAGGATGCGTAATAACATACATACAGCAGAATATAAATGGTAAATGCTATCAGGTGTGGTAGTGCTCTTCAGTAGTCTCAGCACTCAGGAGGCAGAGACAGGAGGATTAAGAGCTTAAGGCTAACATGGTCTATAACATAATAAGATACTGTCTCACAAAAGACCACTCAAATAAATAAGTGGTATGTATGTTTGATGATATATCTATATATATATATATATATATATATATATATATATAATAACTGTGTATGTCTAAATTAAAAGTTTGGAAGGGTGAAAAAGGAACCTAGATACATGAATAGAATTCAAATTACTAGTCAGTGTCAGTCCTACAATGTCACAGACGGAAGATAACCTGTCAGACATCCGATATCATTTCCCTTGCTGTCAGTATACTGAGGCCAGCTGTTTAGCTCTTAAGCCCATTTCTCTGACTTTTATGAACATTCTAAAAGTTTCTTTTACTAAATTCATTTGGAAAATACCCTTTAACAAAATTTCTGCCAAGTGAACAAGAGTAGATTTTGTTGAGTAAGAGCGAGTTTGGGTTATTTTTTTTCTATTCAAGAATGCTGTGTATCCTGAAAAATAAAGGACTTAATTTGGGACCATGCATTCATTCATAGTGATGTTGGGGGAACAGAGAAGACTATTTGTCAAAATAATAAAGTTAAAGAAAAAGAAGAAAAAGGAAGGATTCACAAGTCAGCCAAAAAAGAGAAAATTCCAATGGCAGGATATTAAGTACATAGCTTGTAACACTTAGGGAAGCAAGTCACATGAGAAATTTTTATGGGTTCTTTAGAAGCTGAGACAAATGAACCATCTCTCTTTTATTATGATTTATTGCTGAAAATTCTGACTGCTCAGGTTGTTTATTATCTGTTCAAACAAAAAAATCTATGTGTATCAATCTGTTTATGTTATAGGAAAACACTTTATAAAGGAAAGAGGTTGATTTGGCCCACAGATTTGGAGGCTGCAAGCCTGAGATTGGGCGGCGCCATCTGTCTGTTCAGCCTTTGGTAATGGTCCCCCTGGTAGGAGAATGTGTGAGAGGGATGATCAGATGGTAAGAGAAGAGGCAAGGGATGTTCAGGGACAAACTTGTTTTTTGTAGCAACTCATTCTCACGGAATAACACGGGCCAGGAGACCAGCATTAATTCTTCTGAGGGCAGTATCTCCAAAGATCTAATTATCTCCTGCTAGAGTTCAACTCTCTTTCTTTTCTTTGTTTTAAATCAGGTCTCATAGCCACTGCTGGCCTGGAAGTCACTGGCTATGTAGACTAGGATGGCCTTGATCTCAGAGAGATCCACCTGCCTCTGCCTCCTGAGTGCTGGGATTAAAGGTGTGTACCACCACATCTAGTGATGCTCCAAGTCTTAAAGGCTCCAAAGCTTAGTACTGCCTGAATGGGGACAAGCCTCCAGCACATGAACCATAGCATTTTATATGTGACTGAGTTGACAACTTTAATGGTGATAAACATTTAAAAATATTTTCTTCTCATAACACCTTTGTGAAGGTGGCCATTAGTATCTTCAAAGGCTACTGTAGTGAAAGCTTTCAAACTCCTTATAATAAAACATGTCTATAGACCAAAAGGACCATGGCACAGAAAATACTTTTGCTCATGATGGAGGCTGATGCTACTGTTCAGATTGTACATTAATTCGGACTTCCTATTGATAATGACAAATTCAATTCAATTTTTCTAATTATATGGGAAAATATAGTACAATGCTATAGAAATTGTATGTATAGGATGATTTCAACTATGGAAAAAATACTATCCAGAAGGCAATTTTAGGGGCATATATTAAAATTTTAAAGTGACTATCTTTGGGTTGGTTAAGTATATATATGATAACCATGTATTATTTTTACTTTGGTAATTAAAGTTAGAAAAATGAAAAAGAAGTTGTGGGCATTGTGGTAGCAGAGAAAGGAATTAACTATGTTAACAGATATTGCTGTGAAAAGGTCCTGGAAGAGAAGGCAATTTTCGCTGGGATTAAAACCTTTGAGTTTTATTTCAAGTGGCATTTCATAAGTACTATTTCCAGGGTGGCTTCCAGCACAGATTTATGCTCATATCAGCAGCAGAGTTCATGTTATTGCTTCTTGTGATGGCCTCCTCTAAAAACTAAAGGGATAATATTAAAAGTGAAGTCAGTGAGGGTTAGTTTGGGGAGGAACCTGCTGTAATAAGGAGAGAGAGCCAGGCAGATGACCTGGTCTAGGAGATTGGCTCAACCAAGGTTCTATGCTTGTGGAATATGCTGATGGAAGAGCCAGAATTAGACTCTCTGACTCCTGCTTTCTCAGCCTGACAGTGCTTTCCATCTTCCCACTTTGCCCCATCTAGGGACAGGCAATTCTTTTAGCCCCGATGATCACCGACTTGAATCTTACTCCCAAAACACGACAGGCATCTATCACCTACATTCACCCTGCACTATGCCAGACTACTTTTTAAAAATTGAAACTCAATTTTTCTCTATAGGAGACAAAGGGAGGGAGGAAAGATGAACACACACACACACACACACACACACACACACACAGAGTCACGAACATATGTACTTTAGGCTGACAGGTTCTTGAGGAGATTAAGACATAGATCCAAATTTTATCCACAAGAGACCAAACTGGAAACATTTGTCCTTTGTGATTAATGGAGAGAAATTATAATGTAACTGATGGGAAATTTACAAGATGCTTTTAATATAATTAAATATAATGTCTCCATTGGCTCCTAACTCTTTTTCAAGCCTAGTGTTGGCTTCTTTCCAGAACTAACACATTTCATCCAGTGACAGGAGAGCACATTTAAAGAAAAATAAAAAGTTATTTTCATCTTTAATATTTTTTTGACCAGAGTAGTTCATGAAATTTAGTTCTCTATGTTATGAAGGAGTCAGTAGATTACTCCAGTAATGTTTTCATAACAGCAAGGAATGTCTTAAATTTAAAAAACCGTACAAATCCATTAAATCTGGTGTTATTTTACAGACTGAGAAACTGAGTCCAGAGAGGTTACAGCATAGCTAACCACTAAATACATAAATAAATTAATTTTTGATCTTTTGTTATGTGTCATATCAGTGCAGTAACTGCTAAATTTTTAAAAACCAAAGCCTTTGGGTTGGAGAGATGGCTCAGGGGTTAAGAGCACTGGCTATTCTTGCAGAGGACCTGGGTTTGATTCCAAGTACCCTCACATGGAGATTAACAACCATTCATAACCCCAGTTCCAGGAGATCTGACACCCTCTTCTGACCTCCATGAGCATTTCATGACATGGGTAGAGGCAATGTACTCACACACATAAAATAAAAATAATAAATAAAATATTTAAAAGACCCAAAGCCTTACTTTATAATAGCCTTAAAATGCAAAGAAATACTCTCCTTTGGGTGTTGGATTTTCCTTAGACTTTGAGCAGAAATGGCTCTAGCAGTTAAAGTCCTGCTCATGTAAGTCAAAGTCTCCATTTCATTGGTTCTCACTCAAGGGGAACGTTTCCTTCAGTTCCCATTGGCCTTGCTCTTCTGTTTTATTGTCTTGACATGCTGATTCTTTTTTTTTTACTTTTTTATTTTATTTATTTCTGTATGTGTATGAATGTACTGTCTGCATGCAGGTTTGTGCACCCGTGTCGTGCAATGCCGCGGAGGTCAGAAGAGGGTCTCGGATTCCCCTGGACCTGGAGTTCTCCTGGAATTGGAGTTTCAGACGGTTCTCGGCCGCCATGTGGGTGCTGGGGATCGAACCCGGGTCCTCTGCAAGAGCAGTCAGTGCTCTTAACCGCTAGGCCATCTCTCCAGCCCCGACATGCCGATTGTTAAACCAATCCCTCTGGCCATTTTCTGGTTGTGCTAGGCCTGGATTTCTGA
>VZQC01014231.1:2222349-2241426 GCA_009823505.1 Rhizomys pruinosus | reverse complement strand
ATGTAGTAAATTATTAGTAAAAAAAAAAGTTTTACAGTGATTTGTAAACTCTTGTACTGATCCATCCTTAAAGGATACCTAGGTAAAGTGGCTTATGTGATCAGTCTTCTCGTGGGGGAAGGGATTTTGCCTTACAGGTCTGTAATAGAGGAATTCAAAGAGGCTATAGCCTGTCCTTTAAGTAGACAGACATGTTTATTTACCTAGAAAGGAAACAGGATTTCAAGTACAAGTGTTTGCAACATTTTGTTGAAACTGAACTTCTCATTTTATTTTTAAAGCTCAACCCCTTCAAAGTGTTAACAGAGAAAATTGTTTGCCAAAAATTCCAAATAAAAATGGAACAAGAACCTTTCCAAGTGTGGTAAGTCCATTTGACAACACACATAACATCCTCCAGGATGCTGAGACTCACCTTCTCCTACACAGTTCCACTTTTCCCTATTTTAGTCACTGTTCATTCTTTTGACAAATTAGATTCTTCAAAGGTGAAGACCTCTGAATTAAGGGAATTCTTCTTTGATGGCATTTTCTCATAATGAATGAATAATAGGGCCCCTAGTTAGCTTGGAGATAGCAACTGCTTCAAATTTTGTGACATTTTGAATAAAGAACTATCAACTTAATGAGGTCTTACTTCACATAGTTTTGCCACTTAAAAATATGAAAGCACACAAAAAGTCATCATGTGCAATAGCTTTCCCTAAATGTTTTTATAAGGTGTATTCTTTTGCCAAGGTCTTTCATATGTGCAGTAAAAAAAAATCCCATTAAATTATAGGGGCAGACAAGCCAGACTTTAAAATAATGTGATTTTAAATTTAATGATTCCCTTATTTAAGTAGGGCATCTGGTTTGCCAAGGAGTCGCAGGTACTTTGACTAATACACCCATTTCAACAAGTTTGGAAAGGCAGTTACAAGAAACCTTGGGTTTCTGTGACTTCTGTATGAGGAATCTTGTCACATCACCAATATTACCTGGTGGTAAGTCCTCTGCACTTCTAGCTCCCTGCTGACCTTCTGCCACAATATCCACTGCCTTCACCTGCCCAACTTCAATCTGATTTAGAGTTGGAGGGATACTGACTTCAGATTCAGCAGGTAAGGTATCTTTTAAGGATTTACAAGAAAGTAGGCACTCTGCTTCTTACCCCCAAATCACCCAGGATAAGAGCACATTCAATCTTACAGATACTGTCCAATTATTTCAGCAAAACACTAAAATCTATTTTACCCTTAAAATTACAAGGTGCCTAACAATGCCTTATTTTATACACAATTAGCCAATTAAACTAAGTAAAGTTACTTCAGAAAAAAAAAAAAAAACATCATGCTACCAAAAGAGTAATTTACATGATTAAATGAGGTTTACTCCTTAAGACTTTGGCCAAAAAAATCCCTTTTAAAACTATCTAAAACACACTGTTTGGAAGAGAAAAAATTATGTATCTCCTGGTAAGTTTTATTTTCAAAAAATAAAAACTCTCTAAGGTTGTTGGGAAGAAGAGAGTAACAACACAATGGACTCTAGTTTTCTCTCACAAATTCCCTTCCTCCATATTTTGAAAAAAAAAATTAAACTCTTGTCTTTTCTGTTGGATTCCTCTTTAAGACAAACCCCATGCTGTCAGGAGAGCTTTCCCTAAGTGAAATGTCCTTTTCTACTAGAGCAAACAAAAGGATTAAAGGAACAATTGGCTGCTAGCCAGGGTGCCAAGATGATAGTCTGGTCAGTCAGCAGCTTTTAACACTCTCCTTCCTTACCTGTTTCTTTATTTTCTCTCAGTACTCTAGGCCTCTCAAAGCCCCATATTACCCCCAAACTTGGGCATGAGGAGGCAGAAGCATGAGCTGGAAACAATGGACCACAGCCTAAAATCCCTAAAGAAGAGAAACCTTTATCTTAAATCCTTTCCAATTACATAAGATATCTTCCTCTATGGCAAATGTCAGGCATGCATATAAGCAACAAAACTTGCTAAAGGGAGAACTAGGAGAGCTAAGATACACTGAACTTAGCCACTGCCAGGTTACTGGCAAGTTCACTACTCTTTGGTAAGTAGGATAAGAATCCTCAAAGAAAATGAAATTTGCCAGTAGGAGTTAGGTGGTTCCATCAATTGCCTCACAAATCCTCCATATCTCAAGTATACACATCATGGGGAAACAGCAACTTGTACACTTAAGGGTTTGCTGCATCTAAGGATTAATTTCTGTATCTCTTTTGATCCACAAATGGAGAAGAGTAAGATGGTTTTAGGTTGGTGCTTCAAACTTGAGTGGATTTTCCCCTCTTCATTGTTAAAATTGTCATGTTCAAAGTTTGATATTTGTGTCTTGTGTCAGTGCTGTGTTCTTTTGTGGCATTTCTTCTAAATGTAAGCTCTAACTGTATATAAAGGGTGTTCTTGGAGATAAGGTGCTAGATAGTAGATTGTGTGTATTCATAGCTAGTGTCATCCTAAAAAGTGAGTAGTATGTAATGTAAAGTTAATTAACAAAATGCATGCAGTATTCTATGTGACCCATACCTTGGTCAGTTTCTGAAGTAGAACATAGTAAATTTCTTTAAACGTTTTAAAAAGTGTATACTACAGAATATGTAAGATGGCTCCAGGGTGATGAAGCTGGATGTGGTGCCTTTCATCCCTTAAACCCCTGGTATGTGACAGGCAAGAACTTATTCTGGTACAACTGATCATCAATGTGAATTGATTAATCATCTTGGCTGAAGTCCTCACTTGCAGCTCTCCACAAGACACTTGGCACTGGTATGACTTTTCCATGAATTCAATGTATAGAATGCAAAATTAAAGAAGATATGGCTTGCCCCATTACAGAGCAAGGACCCCAGGACAGGCTACTGGAGTCCTGATAACAGGATGAAAAGAATACTGCAGTTTCAAGACCTACACAGGAGCCAGTACCTGATCAGGAAGTTAACAATTTATGCGTCTAGTAGATCCATATTGTGACTATCCCTGCCCTCCTACAGAAGTACCTATTGGAACCTAGAATAATGCTGCTCTGGTTTATTTTTCCCCTTGACTGTCTCAGAAAAGATGCAGCATTGATAAAGGAGGCAATGAATGAGAATTCTTTTGGTAGGGTGGGGGTGCAGCTCAGGTGTTTGAAGAGTTACAGTTGTAGATTAAATGTATTTGCAAAAAGAACTGAGGCTATTTTATTATATTTAGAGTATAAAAATATTACAAGAGGATATATATATATATATATATATATAATCTCCACATGAGTCTGTGCATATAGCTGAAAGCTACATAATAAGAAACAGTGCCAGACAAGAGAAACCTTCCTTTGAATTGTTGGCCAGGTAGGCCAAGAGACTTCCAAAATTACACAGGCTATTACCAAAGCCATTGCTTTCCTCCCAGACCTTGAAGGTAAGACCCTATTGCTGAAGACAGGACATGCTTCAGACACAGGATTTGGAGCAATGGAGTTGGAACTGACCCAGAAGCCACTCCTGTGAAGGCTAGCTCTCATAGCTTTGGAGAGCATTATCCATGGTGCTAAGGGGGGACATCAATTACTGATCTAGCCCCAGGTTTAAGACAAAACAACCACATCAAAGACTGGCACAGCCTAAGACATTTGTGCAGTAATGACACTTTTGTCTTGGGGGCAATCAAAGCTACCTAATAGGACTTAGTCTACTAAGAGGTGGGAGAAAACTCATGTGTGGTACTATAAACAGCAAAATACACATGGCTGGAAGGGTCATAGATCTTATAGCAAACCAAAAGCCTGCCATATTCCTAGACAAATGTATTTCTTACTACATGCAGAATAAATAATAAATGTCCTTTTATTTACAGACAAATAGCCCAGTAACCACTTATCAAAGAAGCTTCTTTTGCACCAGATACTATTACAG
Organism: Rhizomys pruinosus; assembly: GCA_009823505.1. NCBI lineage: Eukaryota > Metazoa > Chordata > Mammalia > Rodentia > Spalacidae > Rhizomys > Rhizomys pruinosus. Next base: position 2,237,526 of record VZQC01014231.1, on the reverse strand, counting down.
ATTACCACAACTGGTCACACACAGACATTGTCTGTGAACTGCCCAAGCCTAAGTGGCACATCTACAATGCATCCTCTACACCTAAGGCTCAGGGACCATAGAAGAAAGGGTAAAGAGGACATTGATAATCTCTCAATTCTCATCAAGAAAGCTCTCTCCTACAATAGAGGGCCAGGAACACAAAAGGTCACAAACAGCCAAGGTGTAGAGAGTAAGAATCTGCAGAGTGTGGGTACTTGGACAGGGTTCTTATATTATTCACCCACACTGAGCTTAGGCTTCATTGTGGAAGAGAGGGTGAAAAGACTGTAGGAGCCATGGAGGAGGTGTATGAACATATGGAAATCAAGTTTTGCACGCTCCTGGGACTCTGTTCATATGAACCCGCAGCAATGGAATCAGCCTGCACAAGACCCATCCAAACTCTAGCAGACAAAAACCCCAGTACATAACTGTGGAAATGGGCAGCAGACCCCAATCTCAGTCAAAGTAATATTGTCAGCTGATGACTGCTAGGTGAGGAAGAGCTGATCTTCCTCTTAAAGGAGGGCCTCTAGATTGGGTTACTAGACCTCAGTAGATGAACTTGCAGTGAAGAATGTCTGGGGACACTTACTTGACATGATAGGCTTTCACACAAATGACAGAATGTATTGATTCCATTGGGAGGAATAGGAGGGTACCAATGTGGAAGGAGGTATAAAGATGATTAAGATTGACTGATATATTCTGTATTAAATACACAAAAATTCAAAATAAATTCACAGAAAATTTTATTTATTATTTTCATTTTATAGGTATGAGTGCATTGGCTGTACATATATAACTCGACCCATATTGTACAATGCCTTGTGGATGTCAGAGGAGGGCATCAGATCTCCTGGAACTGGAATTACAGACAGGTTTTAGTTGCTCTGTTTATGCCAGGAAGTGAACCTGGGTCCTCTGCAAGAGCAGCTAGTGCTCTTAACCACTGAGCCATCTCTCCAGCTGAAGACCATTGACTTTTAACATTATTGAAAGATTTATGTTAGTTACTGTCATTTTATTTTCTATTTGTGATCTAAACCTTATTTTATGTTTATTTTTTCTTACAGCATTCAGTTCTCTCTTTTTATGTATATTTAGTGCTTTTACTATGATTTTCCATGGGTCCCATTTGGTGTTCCATGTGGTTCTTTTATTCATATGGGTATGTCTTTATTTATTTTAGGGAAGTTTCCTTCTACAATACTGTCAAATGTCTGATGTACCCATTGACCTGCAATTCTTTTCCTTTCTCTATGCCTATAATTCTTTGACTTTGTCTTTTTAGTGTCTGACAACTCCTGCATATTAGCTTCTTATATTTTTAAGTTTTAATTTTCATATTCTTTGCTTGAGTGGGCCATTTCCTCTACTTTATCTTCAAGTCCTGATATTCTGTCTTCTCTGCATTCTAGTCTGCTGGCAATACTTTGTCATTGCGTTACTGAGTTTTTCAATTCCATCTTCAATTTACTTTGAGTTTTCTTTAACATTTCTATCTCTTTCATGAATTCAGTTTTCAAATCCTACATTTCCTTTGTCATTTCCCTCAGGTGCATTTTTGTACTTTCTTGAGGTTCACTCAAGGAGTTTATTACTATCTTTGTGGGGTTTTTTTTTTGTGTGTTCTTTTTGTTGTTGTTGTTGTTGTTGTTGTTGTTGTCTTTTTGAGACATGGTTTCCCTATAGCCCCAGCTGGCCTGAAACTCACTCTGTATACCAGGCTGGGCTTAAACTCACAGAGATTCGCCTGCCTCTGCCTCCTGAATGCTAGGATTAAAGTCTTGTGCCACCAAGTCCTGCTGGGAATCAAACCTGGATCCTTTGCAACAGCAGTCGGTGTTCCTAACTGCCGAGACATCTCTCCAGTCCCTTTTGTGTGTTTTTTAATCTGGGGTCTTTGATAGTATTTATGGTTGTTCTTTTAAGTTATGTGCTTTCTCTGTGTATTTCTCATTGCAGAATAATTCTTTCAGGTTTTGGTGGGGGCAAATTAGTTTGGACATGTCATATTGTTTGCCACTTTGTGAAGTGCCCCAGCATATGGACTTCTTTTGTTGGTTGTGTGTCTGATATGCAATTCTAGCTTCCTTTTGTTCAATGGAAGTTTAATTCTGTTTTTGTTTTCATCTTAGATTGGTTTATTTCAAATCCCATATGAAGAGCTAGTTGGTCAATCCTTTACATTCTCACTGTTGATTTTTGATTAGAGGGACAGGGTTGATTCTATGCTGGTCTCGTGTGGGAGGTAGGCAATCTGGGTGGGGCTCTCTAGTTGCAAGTATTTTGTTATGAATTTTCTCATCCATGTTAATCATGGAAATTGGCATGTAGCTTTCTTTCTTTGCTGTATCTTCATCAAATTTTGATATCACAAAATGAACTTGGTAGTATTCCTTTTTAATTTATGGAATATTTTGAGGAGCATCGGTGGCCTCAGTGTCCTGAGTATCTGGGATTATATGCTTGTATCACTAAGTCTAGTGGATTCCTTTGTTTACACTACTTGGATACAACTTACCCAAATCTATTACTCCAATAGCTATAATATGAAAGAAAACCTTTTTTACTGAGTGACTAACTCATTTCTGCTCTAGTGCTGTGAATGCAAATGACCACAGGGCTGAGGGTTAACAAAACTTTTCACTGACCAGATTGACCAGTCACTACACTGGTTCTCTTTTAGCGTTTCTGTGTTTCTCTACCACCTAGACTTAATTTGCTCTTGATATAGTTCAACTTGCTGTCTACATCTTATGCTATGATTTGTATATGGTTTGTGTTCTCTAAATCTCTGTCATGACTAAAAATCTAGTCCTAGGGTAACACTGTTGAGAGACCAACAGTAGAAGGTCTTCAGGTCACTGGGAGCATGTTCTCAGCAGGTAGTTCTTGAAGAACTCGGTAGTTCTCATGACAGGGTTGTTGTAAAAGGCTCTTCATCCTAACTGAAGATGTAACTGATGACTCTTAACATTTGCTCCTGCCATTTCCGTCTGCCACTTAAAAGGAGGTCTTTACCAAAACTGAGCCGGCGCAGGTGCTATGACCTTGAGCCTTCAAAATCATAAGGAAAACGGATTACTTATTTTATCATAAATAATCTGTCCCAGGTATTTCATTTACATAGTTGAAAAGCTGCAGTCATGTCCCACAAGGAGGACTTGTCCCTTGTTTTCTTCTCCCTGACTTCTTTGCCTCCCCCATCAGTTGGGCCAGGACCTATTAGCATATGTTCTCTTTTACGTAATACACCTTCTATTTATAAGGATTGGATTTCTATCACCTTACCATACCAGGAGCTTTAGGAGAAAGGAAGCGATGTCTGCTATATTCACTATTTATATCAAGAACCTCAGACTTGACCTGACACAGAACAGGTGCTATATATAGTTGTCCGGTCAAGGAGTAACTCTACAAAGCATACGTTATTGACCATTATCATCAATATATAGAGCTTGTGAAAACACATCCTTCCTTCCACTTACTTCTCTTTTTGTCTTCTAGACCTTGGGCTCAATATAGCCAATAGGAAACAAAGCCTACAATTATGGTACAATAGCCATATTCTTGAATGGAGAAAATACCACAGAGATATTGATCCTTAGACATATTTCTTTGTTGTGAACACTCACTTTGTTTTTACTTTATTCCTTACTTTGCTTTAAGATCATAAATCTTGCCATATTGTTTCCTAGAAGGTGATTTCTGTCATAGAAGTTAACTCTGAAATTAGCATGGAAGTTCACTCCAACCTGGGCTCTGCAAGTTGGAAACCGCTATCTTTGAGGTTCTGTTATCTCCTTACTCTAACACATACAGATCTGAAAAGTTTTCCAGTGCTCCTCAGTATTTCATGTATTATTGGAAATGATTATTAAATTATTAAAGAAACCGGGGAGAGGTGCATGGACTATTCCAAATGATCAAATGTAGCTTTACATATAAGGAGAGAAAAAAAAAGAGGTGTTTTAGTTTCAGGATTAAAAAAAAAATACAAGTGCTTCCCATATGAATCTCTGTAAAAAACTGCAAGTGCTTAGAATAGGATAAGGACAGAAATCTGTCAGAACTAAAGCAGAGCAGCTGATGTGGACAGAAAGCCAACTGAGAGTTTTGGTTTGATCTTACAGCATGTGGAAGCTGGAGAACTACTGCAAAGGAGAATTCATAATGCAACAAGATTACTATAATCTTCCTGAGAAATAGGTGAGTAATGGACAGTACTTTTAGATGCCTGTTTTCATTTATATTTTGGTAAAATAACAGAGATTCCCTGTTCACAATTGCTAGAACATCTACAACATAAGTCTTTCTTTCCCAGCTTGCAATTCAAACAGTTATTATTTCATTCACTATTCCTAGGGACCCCAGCCTTATGTGGTTCCAAGATATTTGTCAACCTAAGCCAGAGAGTCAGGTTTAGCAATCTGGAAAAGGCCCAAAGCCTTCTACTCAGAAGGCAGATTCCACATCTCTCCCTGTGCTGTGTGGTCACAGGTCCTGGACAGGAATTCATGCTCATCAGTTAGATAAGATGCTTATGTGGCAACTGTTCCCTCCTGAGGAAGTCTTACAGGGCTTGAAGACATTTATCTCTTCTGGTCTAAAATGTCTAAGAGTTTACTTAAATATAATATCCTCTGGGGAATAAAACAAAAGTGTTATTTTTTGTAGAAAAGCCCAATAGGCTGATACTGGAAATTGATGAAGCAATACATGAGTCCAATTCATTCACAGAGATGAAACATCCCCCACCTCTGGGTGCTGATTATGCCCCATGTGACATAATCAAAATCTTATCACTGAATTCGATCTTAGGACCTCTCATTTCAGTGTGCTATAAATATTTGTAGAATATATTAATAAATTAATGGTTCATGGGAACAAAAGACACATGTCAGGATAGCAAAATAATATTCTGCCCCAAATTCAGTCTTCGATTTTTCTATTATGATCATTCATTAGGTTGCTTTATAAGACAACTAATGGTTATTCAAGCAGCAGCTTTGTTTGTCTGTCTCAGACAGTCTTAGGTTCATAGACCATGGAACTTGTGAACTTCCTGCCTCAGCCTCCTGAATTCTGAGATCATGGGCTTCTTCCACCATGATGGCTTGCTTATTTATTTATTTATTTATTTATTTATTTATTTATTTATTTGTCTTTTTGAGGCAGGGTCTCCCTCTAGTCCCAGTTGGCCTGGCACTCACTACATAGACCAGGCTGGCCTTGAACTCACAGAGATCCACCTGCCTCTGCCTCCCCAGTGCTGGGATTAAAGGCATGTGCCACCACGCCTGGCCATGATGGGTTTTATGTAATACCTTAACATGCCTTTATTTTAAATAAACTTTTTTGCATGTAAATATTTTAAAAACATTTGGCTTCAGTTTTTTGGGCACATTTGTTTGCTCCTGGTGATCCAGGTGTTTGCTCTTGGTGATCCAGGTGTCCATTAGCAAGCAATCACTACTTTCAGCTTTACATGGATAACCTACCTGGGTGAGTGGTTTTCTGCTCAGCCCTCAGTCCACGGAGAAAGCATAATCATTCTGAACTCAGATAACAATTCAGAGATCTGGGTCTGTTAGATTTAAATATAAGGCTTCATATTAAGCTTTCTAATGGAATTCAGTATGGTCATTAGAATAAACAAACACATGAGCCATTCAGTACAGATACTGATTAAATTGTCATATAGGGAGAAAGAAACTTTGCTTCTCAGTGTCATTTTATTTTGCAACTGTGAGCATTGGGGCCTGCTATAATTCTCTGCAATAACATTTAATTTTTCAGCTAAAGTGCTGTATCAGACATATTTCAAGCTAATTATCTAGGATTATAAGATGATATTTTGTTCTCTACTGGCTTTTCAACATTCTCTCTTATTAGAGTATCAGTGATTTATAATATTTTTAATGTAAAAGATAAACAATGATTATTTGGCTGGGCTGTTTGGTCTCATCCCAGTGTGCAGCTGGGGCTGTGATTTGGAAGGTCATCTTGTACTGTATTGCTTACTCAATTTTTCTACGAATTAAACTCTCTTTTGCTGTCTCTTCTTGCCTCCCTCCCTCTCTCCCATTCTCTCTTCTTTCTTCCCCCCTTAATCCCTCTCTCCCCTTTCTGTCATACACATTTTAAGAACAGAGAGCAGTCAGTTTAAAAACCTAACAAATTGCTGTTATGTATTTAGCATTGTTCTAGGATAATGTATTTTCGTGAATTTCTTTTAAAAAGATATTTCATTTATTATTTTTATTTTTGTGTGTGTGTATGAGCATGTTGCCTGCATGTGTGTAAGTGTACCCATGTTGTGCAATGCCTGCAGAGGTTGGAAGAAGGCTTTGGAACCCCCAGAACTGACATTACAGAAGGTTGCTAGCTGTCACATGGATGCTGAGGATCGAAACTAAGTCCTCTACAAGAGCAGCCAGTGCTCTAAAGCCTGGAGCCATCTGTCCAGCCCCTTCACAAATTTCTAAATACCCATTTCAAATGAACTTCAGACCCATCTGTAAATTATTCTTTGATGAGACTCTAATTAGATAAAGCGCATCTTAGCCCATGTGGTTCAGTCTTGGTATCTTTCCTTCGTGAACACCTTTCCAGCTTTCTGGGAAGTTCCTTCTAGCCCTTGGAGCCCTCTGTGTCCTTCCTTAGGCTGACTCAACACTCCCTTTCAGGAACTCATTTCTTATTAGTGATCATGACAAGTCAAAATGACACTTGGAAGTTTCTAGCAGTCCGTGTGTCTTAGACTTCTGGGGACCTATAAAAGCAAGTTATTTTTTTAATATGTAAAGACATAAGAGAGCAGATGTGGGGCTGGAGAGATGGCCTAGAGGTTAAGAGTGCCGATGACTGCTCTTGCAGAGGACCCGGGTTTGATTCCTGGCACCCACATGGCAGCTGAGAACCGTCTTTAACTCCAGTTGCAGGGGAATCCGACACCCTCTTCTGACCTCCCCGGCATTGCACGACACAGGTGCGCAAACCTACGTGCAGACAGTACATTCATACACATAAAAAATAAATAAAATTAAAAAAAGAGAGCAGATGTTTGCTTATAGCAACTTCACATGAACTGAGCAAAACAAGAGGGTTAGCTGGAATTTCTGTTAGGCTTTGATGATCAAAGGAGAAAACATTGTTAATGTACAGTTTGATTAGTAGAACATTTGAAAATAATGTAAAGCAGTGATAAAAATAAAAGATCTCACCAGGCCCAGAGGCACATGTCTTTAATCCGAGTACTTGTGAGGCAGAGGCAGGTGGATTTCTGTGCAATCAAGTATAACTTGGTCTACATATGGAGTTCCAGGCTAGCTGGGGATTCAGGGGACCCCTGTCTCAAAAACAAACAAACAAGCAATAAATAAATTAATAAATAAAAGATCACTCTCTCTGCTGGTCAGATTTAAGGCATAGAACAAGCCCAGCAGAATTGTTTGGGTTGTGAAGAAGTTTGGGACAGGTTACCAGCTCGCTGCCCTCCCCTAAACACTTCATATTCCCCATAGGAGTGGGAAGACAGGGGAACTGAAGGTGGATTGCTAGTAGCCTGCTATCCTGACCAGGACCTTGTCCTTTGACAACACCGTCCCTCATCCTGCTTACTTAATGGATCACTCACCAGAGCAGACAGCTAAACAGAAAGTGGCCATATCCTACAGTCTAGGGTACTGGAGCCTTGAGACTTAGAGATGAAAGAGGAGAGTCTTCTAGGTTTCTGTGAGCTGTTATATTCATTTGCAATCCAACCGAGTGGGACAAAAATGTCTTTTGATCACCCAGTAACATGGGGTCATCAGAACACTGGTGACATTCAACCACAAAAGAAGACCAGGAGGAGGAGGAATCTTAACATGACCTTGGTGATAAAAAGGACTTCCGAAGAGAACCGCAGATCTCGGGCAATGCAATCAACAATGAGCAACTGTGGCCAGCTGACATTTCACCCGTGAGTCGCTCCTTAAGTATTTGGGGCGGGTGCATTGATCCCACCCCTGCGGAAACCCCCCAAACACTCATAAAATGCCTGCTTTCATTTTGCTTTTGTTAAAAAAAAACAAAATTTCTTTCTCACAATTGTTGAGACATCTCAACAACACAGTCTTTTCATTCCCAGCTTGCTGCTCAGACAAATATTGTTTCATCCATTTCTTTCAGCCTCATACCATTTATTTTTTTAATATTAAAGGGCATTTCCTAGGACTACCTGAAGGTGGCAGTATTGTTCATCAATTAGTGATTAGTAAAGAAATCAGGCACCTGATAGGAAAATTATTTAAAGAGCATGATGTGACAGGCTCAAAATGACCAGAGTATATAATGGAGACTTCTTTGGGCCCACAGTATAACAATTTTCCAAGACTACACACTCTCCACTGTGAATATGAAGTGCAAATAGGGAAGATAAGATCCAAAATGGCCATGTCCACAGAAATATATGGACCAAAGGGAAACACTAATATTATAATAAGCTCAATTCCATGTAATTAATATATTAATACCTTGTGGCCCATGGATCATTATAAAGCTGCCTAGAGAAATTCAGATGATGTCAATTATCCAGGAATTTTTCAGGAGAAAGTCTATTACTCTGTCCGACTTAAATTTTCAAGAATTTGCAAACCAGGTACCTTATAAGCAGATCCCTATTTTCCTTTGAGGGATCCTAAGATAGGCAATGAAGATATTTTCACTTTTTCATAATTTTGTAAAAGCACCTTAAAGTTGTCTGGGGTGGAGTCAAACAATTGCACTACAGTGAAACTCAGTGGTCATTTTAAACATTTTTAAGACTTATTTTACTTATATGAGTGCTTTGCCTGAGTATGTGTGAGTGCTCCTGGTATGCCTAGTGCATCAGAGGACAGAAGATGGTATTGGGTCCCCTAGAACTGGAGTTATGAATGATTGTGTGTGGCCATATGGATGCTGGGAACCAACCTGGGCCCTCAGCAAGAGCAGCAAGTGTTTGTTCTTAATCACTTAATCTCTTTAGCTCCCTAACCAATCATTTTAAAGGAGAAAATATCATTGCCCATAATACTAATTGGAAAGGGGGCATACCTTTCTAGGCATAGTCAAAATCAACCAGTTCTGGAAACAAGATGGTCATTGTTAGGCATACCTGATGATGATGTCTGGCTCTGAGTGGAAATTGCTTTTTATATATTGTGTTTATTTTGTACAGAACGTCTTAATCATCTTTATACCCCCTTTCCCAATTGCACCCTTCCATAGGTGCTCTCCCTGGATTTCATGCATTCTGTCATTTGTGTTAAGGCCTATCATGTCAAATCAGTGTCCACAGATGTCCTTCAGTGCAAGTTCACCCACTGAGGTCTAGTCAGTCTATCTAGAATCCTTCCTTTAAGAAGATCAGCTCTTCCTCACCCAGCAGTCATCAGCTGCCAATAGTTCTTCAGCTAAGATTGGGACTTCTCATTTTTACAGTTCTCTGCTGGGTTTTTCTCTGCTTGCATTTGCATGGGTCTTGTGCATGCTTACACCATTATTGCAGGTTCATATGAGCTGAGTGGAAAATTCTTTCTTTTTCTTTTATTTTTTTCATTTCAATTTTTTTATTATTTATATTTTAAGGGACTCACAACATAAGAGCACAGTTGTTTTCAAATCACATTGACATTGCTCAGTTTGCCATACAGTTAGGTAATTGGTGCTAGCATCCACAGGGAAATTTCAAAAAGCTGTTGACAGTGGCTGTTTAAGGTAAAGCTGTGGTTCAATTTCTACAAACAGGTCACTTCTGTGAGGAAAGCCCCTGTGTGTCATAAGCAAGGAATCTCTAGGTCTTCCCAGAAGATAATACACTTCAAACAGTTCCCACACAGCTGAGTCACTGTCCTTTATGATGATGGTCATTGGGGCTTTCCAGTTCTCTAGAATTCCTGAGGAGAGGAGCCACAGGTACTTCCATTCAAATTAGACAGTATAATCTTTCCCCCTTGCATTGCCTGTTCTATCAATGAGTTGCTTGGTGTTTCACATCATTGTGAAATATCAATAATTGTTTCACATCAGTGTCAGCAAGTGGCTGAAGCATTCTTCCTAGAGGCCATTGGTACTAGTATAGGAAAAGCCTTCTGGGAAGAAATGCCATTTATAGAAAACTCCATGATAAGAAAGAATATGTTTACTGAGTGAATAGTTTCTAAATAGCAGACATTGTTATGAGTACTTTGTGTGCATTATATTATCTGGTCTTTATCACAGACCATGAGCTAGAAACTAGCATTTGGTTTTTTATTTGCTATATTAAAGAGCTGAAGCTCATAGAAGTTCACCTAGCTCAAAGTCAGAGTGAGGAAGCAGTAAAGATGGTATCAAAACCCTAACTTTTCTTATGGAAAGGAAGAGATAGATGTATGAAACCATTGAATTTGAACCATTTGTTGAATTGTGAAAACACTGAACCATTTTTTAATTTCTTTTTGTTCTTTTTTTTATAATCAGTGTATATTAGTGCAAAGCAATGGGTTTCACTGTAGTATTTTCATAAATGTATATAAATATACTTTGGACGTATTTAATTCTTTAGCATTTGTAAAGTTGTTATATGTCCTTTCACTTACAATTTTAAGTTGGCAGAGTGCGCATGACTAGTTAGGTTGGGTGAACCATGATGCTCATTATTATGTAACCGCAGGTAAGATCCATTACCTGATGCCCACTTGTTTGGAAGTACTGCTCATAGACCAAAGGCACAAACCAGTAAGAGTGCTTATGGGCCAGCATTGATTACATTATATATGGAAAAAGTATACCATAGCATATTTTATATTATGTATGGAAAAAGTATACCATAGCATATTTTATATTATGTATGGAAAAAGTAGACCATAGCATATTTTACATTATGTATGGAAAAAGTAGACCATAGCATATTTTATATTATGTATGGAAAAAGTAGATCATAGCGTATTTTATATTATGTATGGAAAAAGTAGACCATAGCATATTTTATATTATGTATGGAAAAAGTAGACCATAGCATATTTTTCACATTGGAAGACAAGATTGGGAGGCCCAGATCTGGAGATGACCAGTTTGTTCGGTTATTGCCAATCAGAGGCTCAACTCTGCACCTGCTCACTCAGGGCCTTCACTGCTGCTTCTGCCATTATTAGAGCCTCCGATCTCCACTGATACCTGGAAGATGTGCGTGTGCCTATTGTAGCTGAGTGAGAATGTTTTGAAGGTGGGGTTGACATTTAATCTCTGTGTGTGACCAGTTGTGGAACTCTGTAAAAGTCTCTATCGGTTGCCTCAGCATGAAAAATACCCAACGCTAACTTAATCCAATGTTGTGCCTGGGTGTGAACTTTGCTAATGGAGAAGACTCTGGCAGGCAGGTACTAGGCCACTCCGACGCGAGTGTCTGCTACTGTGTTCACTACCCGTCTTTCCCCACTCTTTGACCTCTTCTGACTGAAAGCTATGGTGTCTCTCTTTCAGAGACCTATGCGGTACAATGAACTTCAGATTCTGCCACTATCACTCTTGTGGCTTCAAGCCTGCTCAAGGAGACCTCATTTATATAGTCTAGATTGGTTTTCTCCTCTAGCATCTTGAATACTATCTTCTGTTACTGTAGGAGCTGGTCTTTCTGGAGGAAGCTTCCAGGTCTGATTAAACTGATGCTTTAGACAATTATAGACTCATCTATTTTAGGTAGAATGATGGGTAGAAGCCATCCAGAAACACAGGAACCATTAACAATGCCCTTCAAGTTGTGCTGCACTTTCAATCTTCCTGTGGTTATGAATCTAATCTTTTATGACTTCCTGGGGAGGAAAATCCTATCTATTTGGATATCATGATAAATGATAAATCATTCCTTGAACAAATACTGAAACACTCTCTGAAAATACCCTATGGGATGTGAGTCTGGAATGGCATAAATATGTGACCATGTCCAGGAAAGCTTAGTCTCTGAAATCAGACAGGAAATGTACGATCTGCTATAAGACTTAACTTCTAGAATAATTAAAGATGGCTAGATACGATTTGCAATGTATTCCTTACTGATACACCATAAATAGACTTAACAATAAATTTCAAGACAGAAAACAAGAAATACACCTTTTCACCATAGTCATTGTATTAGTTACTTTTCTGTTGCTGTGATAAAACAGTCTGACCCTGGGAATTTGGAGGAGCTTATTTAGTTTCAGGTTCCAAGGCAAGAATCCATCATGGTGGGGAGACATGGCAGTGGTGATGGCTGAGGTAGGGGCGGAAGCAGTTGCATCTTCAAGCAGGGACAGGAAGCAGAGTTCAACTGGAGATCCTGCAAGGCTTAAGAACTCCCTCAGCCCGCCCCCAGTGACGTGCTTCCTCTATCATGGCCACACATTCTAAAGTCTCCCAAAATAGGGCCAACAACTACTTGGAGCCTGTGGGGGACATTCTCATTCAAACCACCACAATCATGATTTTTCTTTTTAATATAGATTCTCATGATATAGCCTAGGCTAATGTTGAGCCTCAGCCTCCTAAGTGCTGGAATTACAAGTATCTTGCACCACCATTCAGCAAGCCATGATCTTTCTCCCACTAAAGATCTTGTTCACACGATTTAGCTTGTTCTACTGAGACCCAGGCAGTATTTGTACCATTTACAGTGAAAGGGACTATAGATTACTGGGAAGAACGTGTTCGTTGACTTTGGAACCTGTGACTAGCACCCTTGGCTCCTCTCTGTCAATTAACCCCCATCTCAGGAATGGGAGTTAGTAGTTAAGTTGTGGGGGACATCACATTGAGAAAGTGGACCCATCAGTGGGCAGACAGCTGAAGACAACAATTCCCCCTCCAGCAGAATCTATCAAGAGCCAGTAGTTCATCAGAGGTAGGGCAGGGCCCTGTGAGCCCCTTGCCAACCCGCGATTGACTGTTGATAGTTGGCCATTGCTTACTTGCTGTTTGGTATGCTGTACTTAGAGGTATCCTCCTTCTCTCAAGTTTGGTTCTGTGCTGTGATTTCAATATCGTTTTCCCTTAAAAGAGATGCAACTTTGGGTGTTACAAATTTAAGGCCATATCTTCTAGATTTGAATGGACATCTTTGGGAATATTCCTCCTTGGCAGGAGCCTCAGTCAGCACTACTTTTCTCCAAGTGCTACTAGTTGTGTGCAGGTTAGCCCCATCGAGAGCAAAACAGAGCAGATCCGTGTTCTACATGGTCAGCTTTCAGGTCAGCCTTTCAGGTAATAGAATCAATGATCTCCTTGCAATGTTCTCCTGCTAATGAACCCGAGCCTTTTCATGTATTCCACGTAATCAAAGCATTTCATGTCTGTATCTCCTTGAGTCTTCCCTACTGGATGCAGTGTAGTGTGTCAATGCCTTTCATGGTCAGTGACTCTCAGAACAAAATAGACCTGCATAGAATTGATGGGACCATCATGCCCTTTGTTTCATAACAGTAACAACATACTTTATTTATTCACATATTCATTTGGATGGGGTCTTACTGTGTAACCCAGACTGGCCTTAAACTTGAAATCTTAGTTTTCCTGCCTTCAGCCTCTGGAATTCTGGGATTATAGATAGGCTTATGCTGCCGTGGCCAACCAAGTATGTATTTTATTAAACAGAGCCTCAATTCACATTTCAGATTCTGCCCTCCCTTTCAACACCAGCATTAAAGTTAAGTACTCAGTGAAAACCACGAAGCCTGCTGTCAGGCACACCTCATCCTTTCTGTGATCAGGCACTTCTAAAAATGTAGGGCTTTATCTTCTTTAAAGATCAATCGATTGTTCTTGTCCTCTGAAGTCCTCTTAATATCTGATTATAAAAATACCTTGTTGCTAAGTACAGTACACTGCTTTTAAGGCTCTTTCTTGTTCTCTTTCTCCTTCTCCTTCCTCCTCCTCCTCCTCCTCCTCCTCTTCCTCCTCCTCTTCCTCCTTTCATCTTTTTGGAGCAGAGTTTTCCTATAGTCCCAGCTGGGCAGGAACTCACTATGGAGACCAGGGTGGCCTCCATCTCACAGAGATCTGCCAGCCTCTGCTTCCCAAGTTCTGGGATTAAAGATGTGTGCCACCATGCTGTGTTGATATATTTCTTGGATTAACTGGTGCAGTTGCTTATCAATTCATAGAATACATTCATAGAATCTCCTCAAGATATTTAAAATATTATTTATTTATTTATTTATTTATTTATTTATTTATTTATTTATTTATTTAGTGTATGAGTGTTATATCTGCATGTGTGTAAGTGCACCTGTGTTGTGCAGTGCCTGTGGAGGACAGAAGAGGGTCTTAGATCCCCTGGAACTGGAGTTACAGAGAGTTGTCAGCTGCCATGTGGGTGCTGGTATTTGAACCTGGAGTTTTCTGCAGGAACAGCCAGTGCTTTTAACAGCTGAGCCATCTCTCTAGCCCCATCAAGACATTTTATTCCTTTGATTTTAACTGAGCTTTTGTGCATTTCATATAATACATATAAATCAAATTTAGATCCCCTCACCCTTCCCTGCCAGGCATTCTGTCATATATATTAAGTCCTGTCTGGTCCAGCATTTGTATACAGATGTCCCTGAGTGCAAGTTCATCTACTGGAGTCTAGTCAGCCCATCTAGACTCACTCCTTTAAAAAAGATCTACTTTCCCTTCTAAACTTTTTCTAACACATTTATATCCAATGTCAAATGTCTAACAGTGATCAACTGAACAAGTAAAGTTTTTTTTTAAAGAACTGTGCATAAGGTTGAGGAGTGACTAGGAGGAGGAGGCTGACTAGAATCCAGTGGATGAATCTGCATCGAGACATTTGGGTACAAAAGCTGACTAGATAGGCCTTAACATATGACAGCATGCATGCCATCCAATGTGGGAGGCTGCTGGGGATGCAGATGGGGAAGGGAGTCCAAATATGATTAAGATTTATTGTATGAACTGTACAACAAGTCAATAAAAAATTCTTAATCATAACCTGTACAACTTTAAGCCAGGCATGGTGGCACACAGCTTTAATCATAGCACTTGGGAGGCAGAGGCAGGCAGATCTTTGTGAGTTCAAGGCCAGCCTGGTCTACAGAGCAAGTTCCAGGACAGCTGGGGCTACAGGGAGACCCTGTTTTGAAAAGACCAAAAAAAAAAAAA